>CM033278.1:36080799-36591209 GCA_019343175.1 Oedothorax gibbosus
TTTGTCTGGCAGTCAGTCATCAGATCCTGAGCGCATCAAAGAAGTTAGTTTGGTAAGAATACAACTTCCTTTTTTGCCTGCTTTAAATATTCAAAATGTTTTTCGTGCCCATACGTTGAGTTTCCTTTGTATGTAAATTTATTTCATTCTTTACAATTTTAAAACTAACAGCTTCTTAACTTATACATTCAAACATAAAGTTTGCATTATAATTGAAGAGCTTAGTGGAAGAAAGTGCTAAGTGACATTTTTGAAAAAATTGAGATTTGTGTGTCAATGAACATATTACTAACTTCTTTAGCTATAAAAAGTTTCCCCTTTTTCATAAACTTTAAATTTTGTATATTTTTAACGCTTTTCAAGTACAGTTTTCAACAGATCCGAGTGCAAACGAAAAACTTCAAAGCTCATTTTCTCGTTTTCACCTTTTTGTCACTTAGCACGTTCTTCCACTAACCTCTTCAATAAGTTAATTTTATTTCGATAAATTCAATAAATGTCACTTGACTGTATTTCTGTCCTTTATGTAGAAAAAAAAATGCTATTTCGTGGTATAATGTTTTATATTTTATTTTTTAATAGCATTTAAAATCAATAGTTATAACGACATCCAGTTTACAAATCTAACATGCTTTTTTTAAAACCTTTGTACAATAGTTGTTTTATCTATCATGTGTGAAGTTTGTTTCCTTTTTTTTCAGGCTATGCTGTGCTACTGTGAGTTTAAAATAGATAAATGGTATCTCAGCACTGGACATTCCATGTCATTTTCTCCCAAAAGGTACTTAAGCATTTTATTTTTGCTGTGTTTAGATATTGAAAATTAAACTTAATTTACACTAAATAACAATTTAAACTTCTTTGTTTGCCCAGTTTCAGTTCTTAAATTTATTTCTTTAATATCGGTGTAATAACAGGGTGTCTACCGGTCAAGAAAAAGTCATTCGAAAAACGACCAAGAAAGTCCCCAAAAAGTCATGAAATTAGAGCAAAGGTCACGAAAATTTAAAAAATCATCAAAAAAGATGACTTTATGTATGTAGATTTTGTATTGTTAGTATTTTCTAGTCCTTAACTTTTCTGGGAAAGTCCTTGAAAATTGTTAGAATTTTTTTCCCTAGTAAGTGTATGAACCATGCAATAGCGGAATATGAACCTTAAATTTGCTCTGTATTGCATTAAGTATTATTTTATGGTTTGTCTTTGTAATTTTTTTTAACGGATTGATCATTTAAACGGTTGTAAAAGTTTCTGAAAAAGGTCAAGAAATGTTCTAAAAAGGTCCTGAAAAGGTCAAGAAAAAGTCAAGAAATTAGATTTGACAAATCTGGTAGACACCCTGAGTAACATCGATATAAAGTGATAAACAAATTTAACAGAATCTTATTTATAAAACCCTATGAGTTTTATTGATTGCTTAATTATATACATATTTTATATTACATTTCTTATACTATTGTCTTTTATTCTCAACTTTTTAAACTCTTTTCTATTTTCATCCAAAACATTAAATTTTTTTTAGTAAATTAATTTGCTTCTGTACTATTTTTTACAGATTTGCCCAATCTATTCTTTTATTTGTAAAAACATTAAAATTGTTGAAAACCCTTTTAATTTATTTTGCATATATTTTTTTAATTAAATTATCTCGCTGTTATATTATAATTGCAGTCTTCACTTTGTTCTTTAAAAATCTTGTCTAAATAACATATCTTCTATAAATTAGCAACCTATTTAACCACACCTTATCTTTAGAAAACTTCATGCATTTTATTTATTCCTCTGTTATATATTGCACATCTTACTAACTCTCTAGTACAACATTTTTTATTAACTTTTACTCTTGTTAAACTCTTTCTTATCTCTTTTTATCATCTCTTTTTAAGTAAAATAATATTAGATATTTAAAAAAAATTATTTCCTTTTGACTGTAATTTTAATTACCAACACCTACCTACCCTTTTACAATTATTTTCATTTAAAAAGTAGACACAATTTTTCGTTTACAATTAAATCTTTATTTAGGAATAATGACATCTTAATACTAATTAGTCCCTTTTAGTGTGGTTTTTCATTGTCTTTTTTTAATTGATATTTTAAACTCAATTTGTTTAGTTATGTTTTGAAGGTGATAGTTTCAATAATGTATATTGAATTGGAATGTTTTACTTATGGTTTAAGTTTAGCAATATTACATATTTATTCTTTGAAATACCAATAATTTTAACCAGCCAATAAGTCATTTTCATTGAATTTTCAAGGCATAATAGTTTAATTTTGACGTTTAAAAGTTTAATATAGAACTATATGCTACATTTGGCTCTTTTTTTCCGACGCATGAATTTTGTTTGAAGCGGTTCTAAGTAAAAGTTTCTTAAACTCAAACACCTACTTAAAAAAATTATTATCTCCCTTCTTGACTAATATTTGAATTGCATTACTATCTCCCCTTTAACACATGTTTGAGTAGTATTTGAACCCTATTCACAGCACAAGTGGCACGGCTACCTTCCAGTCTTCCCCCAAGGGGGTAGGGAATGATTTTCACGCTGACATGGAGTTTCTTGTGATGCTCACAGCAAGGAGAGATGTGCTCGGTAGCGATTGGTTGGATTTCACGGCCAGAGGTGAGTTGTCATCTTTTGCTGATAACTAGAATTCATGTGTGAGTTTAACCCTTTCAGTCCCAATGATGCCATTTGGCATCATCACTTTAGAATTTTTTTTTCCTATTGTCTATAGCCATTTATGATACCCAAAAGCACATCATTCGATTCTTCAAACTTTTTTCTGTTAGAAAATATTTTACATTAATCCGAAAAGATGTCGGCTCCATTATTTGTTTTAATTAGAAAATAGCTAACTTGCGTTTCTCTTCATTTTTGAAAAGTTGACCTCATTAAAACATTATTTTAACTATTTGGGTTGAAATAATGACTAAAAAAAATTTAATATGTTCAGATACTCTAAAATATATAAAATTGAATGTTTACTTAAAACATAATGCATATCTTTTTCTTCTCTTACAATAGCATTTTGGATAAAAGCAAAGTTCCATTCACTGGAAGGAGAGATTGACCTTGCTGTCTGCTGTATGGGAAGAGTATGTTTACAATTTAAAAAAAAAGTTATTTCTTGTTTCTACAATTATTTTATCTACCTTTTTACCACTTTGTACTTGTTATCTTATTGCTATTAATAATCTTAATATCATTTAATTTCTTTGTTCAAAGCTCATAATGAAATTAAAAATATAGATTCTTGGCTCTTATTTGTAGCACTTTGTATGAATATACTGTGTTTGCATTTTTTTACTAAGTCTGTTACATAAAAAAAAGAGTAACCAATTTTGATAGTCATTATATTTTTTTAGTTTTTAAATAATGCCATAAAAGTTTATTTATATCATAATTTTTAGGAAAATTTAACATCACAATCTATTCTTTTCAATATTTTTCGTCTGTACAATAGTTCAATGGTGTCGTTTTTTGTAGTTGAATGATATTCTTGTCGAAGAAAATGATGCTAAAATAACAGTTCGAAACTGCAGCTTTTCAAACATAATTGCTAGTGGTATGTTATTTTAATCTTATAGTGATTAAACAGTGTGAAGCACGAAAGTATACTTTTAGAATATAAAACTGTTTGTTTGATAAGAAAAACACTTTCATTGAATCCAAGCGTTCTTTATAAATACTTAAGGTTTTTTTTATGAAAAGGGCTTTATAGAATGAATCATCTACATGTATTTAAAAATTAGCTGTGTTATTTAGCCCTCCTTAAATATAAATGTTGTTT
Source organism: Oedothorax gibbosus (assembly GCA_019343175.1). NCBI lineage: Eukaryota > Metazoa > Arthropoda > Arachnida > Araneae > Linyphiidae > Oedothorax > Oedothorax gibbosus. The sequence continues at coordinate 36,084,598 of CM033278.1, forward strand.
GAGACATGTATTAAGTTTGTAAAAATATATATATAAAAACACTCCGATTATAATAAATCTGAGCTCTCTGTGAAGTATGCTGAGAGAACCCAAGCTAAATGGGTACTCAAAGGATCTTTTATTTGCCACATAAGAATATGACATGTACGCTACGATTTTCCAATCAACCAGGACTCGAACCTGCGACATTGTGATCATGAGGCAGGTGCGCTGCTGCTGCCCACCAGACTTTTAAATTATGTATCAAATATAGTTTAACTATCTAAAAAAATCAAATGCAAATTCTTATGATTAGCTTATGTTTTCACATTTGCTGAATACGAATCTGCACTTTGCTACCTCGTATCTTTTCTGGAAAATTTAGTGAAAAGCAGGGAAGAAAGCGTGACTTTTTTAAAACAACTTGAAAAGTTTCAAAATTAAAGAACAAGAGAGAGGTCTAATCATAAATTTCCCTATAATTTTTGTATTTACTTAATTTTTGTAAGATGAATAGTTAAGTCGATAGCAGTCTTAAGAATAGCGTAATCCACTACCTTGAAAACTTGGAATGAAATATTTTTTTAGAAATACATCCAAGCTTTTCCCCATTTATGTTCTTGAGGATGAAATGACTGGACTAGATAGTTAGATACTAAAAAGTAGTAGAAAAAATTAATTTTTTATAATTGCGTGAAAAAAAATCCGATTTTTGCACTATAATCTTAATATCAGACCTGTGCGAAAAGTTATACTTTTTAGAAACAGTGATAAAAAAATTACTTTTTTTCACTCAAAAGCATTGAAAAAAAGTACTTTTTTTCACTCTTTTCATAAAATGCCAACATTTCAAGTAAAATTTCTATTTCATATTATTCATAAAATCCAGAAATTTAGTGATCTGCTTTATTTATAAATATTATGCGTGTGAATGTTATTATTTTTTTTATTTTTGAATCAGTATCCATGTTCAAATGTTTGACTTTAAACTGAAAAATAAGTTTGCCTTTTGTAGTTCCAGAGATTTGTTGATGCCGATTTTCTTTACGTAAAAAAATTAGCACATGAATTATTTTTGAACCAATGAGATTTGATTTTTTTCACATAATTATAAAAAATAGTGTATGAAACACGTGTGAAAAGTAAAGTTTTTAAAACACGTGTCATTATTTCACTCGCTCGTGAAATAAAATCCACTAGTTTTAAAAAGTGTTACTTTTCACACTTGTTGCATAAATAACTATTAGGAACGATCAAAGATATTGTGTGAAATGTGTTGTTGTACTGAAGTTGTATGTTTGAAACAGAGAAGGTGAATCGTCAGTTGGAGTCCCTGCAGAGATGCCAGTCACTGGAGGAAGTTCAGCGGCTGTATGAGCAAGGGGACTACGCGGCTGTCGTCAACCTTCTCATACCCACCTTCAACCAGCCCACCACAAAGAGGAAGGTACAAAGAGCGCTATTTCGTATTTTTACCCTACTTTTCTTTTTTTGATTCGAAAGAATGAAAAAATTGAAAAAGTAGGTATTGACATGCGGTCGATGTCCGCCTGTCTGTCCGTACCCCCCTTCCAAAATCGGTTCTATCATTCGGATCTTAAAAATTCTTTTTTGTTAGAAAGCTATGACCTCAGAGACCCAACTTTTTCATGCATTTTGTTCGCCTGTCTGTACATCCGGACGGACATCAATTTACTATCTGCCAGCGAATTTCCCATTGAATTAGCATTGGAATTCAATTTTGAGTCATTTAAATCACTGTTGCCAAAGCACAAAGAGCGATCTTTCGTATTCTTATTTTGTTCATGGCGATAGCCAAATCAAATGGATCCATGAGTCTTGATGACCTGCAATTTGTGTGATATTATTGTGTCTATCAATGATGGCAAGAGGGGCTGGGGAGCCCCGTCGGTCAGGCGCTCGCCTAGCATGCGAAAGGTCCCAGGTTCGGGTCCGGGCATCGCCAAAATAACTGCCGACCTATAAACGGCCCGTGCAGCCAAAAACGTCCGACGAATATTACCCCGTGTGGAGGGAGTGCACGTTAAATATCCTTCAAAGTCCTAACGCTGCTTACGATGTCGCCCTTAACAGTTGCGTTGGGTGAGAACACAGGTGTCGGCCCGTCACTTGACTGTGGTTCTAAAATACGACGCCGGTCGCCAATAGCCCTCGTGTAGCTCTAGTGCGACAATAATTCAAAACTACAGTCCCTGGACAAATTATTAGACGCACTGTATTTTTTTTTTAGTAATGATGAAAACATACCAAAGAATGCCATATCATTAAAAAAGATGTTGATATATGTATTAAGTATAGCAGATAGTATTTTCTATTCACTAGCTGAAGTTTAGGAACACAAATGTCCTTCTAAAGGTATTTTGTTCATCATTGATTGATACATGAAATCTTGCAGTGTGTCTAATAATTTGTCCAGGGACTTGTAAACTAAACCAATGATGGCAAGACTCCCATTTTTCTCAGATGAACACTCATAGCTGGAAAGATGTGGCACGGCGTCAGCTGCATATCTGGGCAGTTGTTGCTGTTCCTCCCTCCCTTTCTGTTGATCCCCATGCCTCTGTTGATGGTTGATTCACGGCCTGGCTATAGTTCATTGTTGTGTTGAAACCATGAAGTAGGGAAAAAACAGCAAAATATAATGGACTACTAATCTTAGAGTAAAAAAGATTGATTGAGGAAGGGTTTAGATGGGGAGACTACTTAGGGGAGAAATATTGCTACGTTTGGCAACTTATCATTGCAACACAATTTTTGTGTAATTTGCAATGAATGAATGAATGAAAGTAAAACTTTGCACTACCAATAGGTCTTTAAGTATTCTATTGCTAATGGTTCTATATCATTTTCCAGCACTTCTTAGAAGGTGTTCCCGAACCACTCTTATTTTATTTGTCAAGCCATTTTATTGTTGTACGAATTACAATTTGCAATGGCATTACTTGTAATGAGAAAAAATTAAACTAATAAGACTTTGCACTACCAACCAGTTCCTTCATGATTCTATTTAGGGATGCACCGAATATTTGGTTACTATTCGGTATTCGGCCACTTTAGCCGAATGTTCGGTTTGGCCAAATAGCTTAACTATTCGGCCGAATAGTGAAATTTCAAAATTTCAAAATTTCTTCAAGTTATCATCTTATAAAACATTGAAAAATTCCCAAACAGAACTTTTTTTCTTTTATAATAGACTCAAATTCCTAAGTTTTAGTTATTTATAATGTTAAATCAAGCTTTATTCAAGTTATATTAAATGAACATGTCTCTTTAAGTTAACAGTTACAATGAGTGGGCTTTAAAAAACAATAATTAATATATATATCACATTTGCAATATTTTCACTAAAAGGTTAAAAAAAATTTTTAATTGTATATTAATATTGTAAGCCATGGTTTTATTATTTTTTTCTGATTTTCATTCTACACCAGATCCACCTACTTCTGTTTTTGTTTTCATACTTCTGTTTTCGTTTTCGTGTTGTGATTTTACCAATTTTCTAAAAGGCTTGTTTTAATAACAAACGAGTACTACTTTATTCTGTGTTGCTTCAATTAAAAATTTAATAACTATAATGTATTAAAATTATTGTGTGATTGTGTACTTATATGTTTATGTTTAATTGAAATTGATGAATAATAAATACAACTTACTTAGATCCGACAAAAAATAAAAATTGGTTTAGGTAGGCCGAATATTCGGCTTAGACTTTGGCTGAATATTCGGTATTCGGCCAAATTTGGTATTCGGTGCATACCTAATTCTATTGCTAATGATCCTATCCTTTTTCCAGCACTCTTTAGAAGGCGTTCCAGAGCGGCATGCCCAGCTGCTGCTCCTGCAGAACTCCCTGTGGAGGCTGGAGCGGTACAAGGAGTGTGTCCACTGGAGTGAAGTTTCGTTCAACGAAGCACTGCAGCAGTTCATGAACGCAGCTCGTTCCGACTGGTCAGAGACCATGGCCCAGCTGCTCAACGGACTCAACAAGTGAGAACTTCTGTACTTAAATCGCTGAGACCGAACCACCAGGAAATGGGAAAGTACAGTCCCTGGACAAATTATTATACGCCCTGCAAGATTTCATGTATCAATCATTGATGAACAAAATACCTTTAGAAGGACATTAGTGTTCCTAAACTTAAGCTATTGAATAGAAAATACTATCTGCTATACTCAATACATATATCGACATCTTTTTTAATGATATGGCATTCTTTGGTATGTTTTCATCATTACTAAAAAAAATACAGTGCGTCTAATAATTTGTCCAGGGACTGTATGTATGGTTATTTTCACTGCATGAATTTTAAAATTAATTGATTTCAAATAAAGTATTTTTTATTTTAAAATTAGAATCGGACTTAATTTAAAAGAGACGATCTTAAAAACATTTCGAGATCAAAAAAGTACATTATGAATAAAGTTTTATTATAAATTAAAATTTAAGACAATCGGTATAACAATCGGAGGGTTTAGAGAATCCTTGCCACTGAAGATACTTTCCTAGGTTATGTAATGAATATATTTTGGAGGAATTTTGTAGTTTGTTTAAAACTTTAAACACCTAAATACTCAACCCAATATTTATGTGCTAACCTATTTTCTTTTTTAAAAGACTAAAAACGCATTAGAAGTTATTTAAATTTTTAGATATTGATAAAAAATATTTTGAAATGCCACTATTAGTGCCTCAGAAAAGCAGACATTTCTTGTTGATATTGATAGAATATTATTGAAAAAGTCACTTGAACTAAAGATTTAAGTTTGTTCAAAAGATTAAAGTCATTTTTTAAAGCAATACTTTTTTTATGACTAAAATATTGAATTGAGCAGCCAATTTCCATTTTAGGGTTTTCTCTATCTCGTTGAGTTTTTTTCTCTTCTATAGAAACAGAGACAAGCGATACAAGTTACCTGTATTGATAAACCTAAAAAATATTAGTCATGTGGGTTTAACTTAAACCATATGGGTTAGACCATTGGAAATAAGCAGAATTCTAAAAAAAATTGGGGATTTTTTTCTTTTAAAAGATTCTAAAATAGACGTAGCACAAATTTTTAAAACAAAATATGTGTTACAGTAGCACCAAAAAGTTGCCGAGCGTAGCAATCTTTCTAGTAGGGATGCAACGAATATTCGGTTACTATTCGGTATTCGGCCTATTCGACCACTTTAGCCGAATATTCGGTTCGGCCGAATAGTGAAAATTAAAAATTTCCAAATTTCTTCAAGTTATCTTATAACGTCGAAAAATTCCCAAACACAACAGTTATATTAAATAAACATGTCTCTTTAAGGTAACAGTTACAATGAGAGGGCTTTAAAAAAAAACAATAATTACTATATATATCACAATTGTAATTTTTTCACTTAGAGATTAAAAAAATGAATTTTAATTGTATAATAATATTGTAAGCAATGGTTTTATTATTTTTTTTCTGATTTTCATTCTACACCGGATCCACCTACTTCTGTTTTGGTTTTCATACTTCCGTTTTCGTGTTGTGATTTTCCCAATTTACACTTTCTAAAAGGCTTGTTTTAATTACAAACGAGTGCTACTTTATTCTGTGTTGCTTCAATTAAAAATTTAATAGCTATATTGTATTTAAATTATTTTGTGATTGTGTACTTATGTTTAATTGAAATTGATGAATAATAAATACAACTTAGATCCGCCAAAAAATAAAAATTGGTTTAGGTAGGCTGAATATTCGTTATTTGGCCAAATTTGGTATTCGGTGCATCCCTACTTTCTAGCCACATCAGTGATTCTGGTGCTTGTTTTTGTGTTAAGCTGTGTGAAGCTGGACCCTGGGTACCTGAGCGATTTAGAGGAGCCTGTGAGGCTGACCCAGAACCTGATCCTGGTGATCGTGATCCAGATGGAGAACTACGACTTCTCTGCTGACAATGCTTCGCTGCTCATCGTCCTCCCTTGGATGCTGCTCTACAGGCTCATTCTCAAGTCAGTTCCACTAACTACACTCAAAACAATTAGGGGAGCGCATGGTTTAAACCCTTTCACCCCCAATGATTCCATTTGATATCATCAGTTTCCGATTTTTTTTCTCACTAAGTAGAGCTCGCACTTATTTATCGTTATATGGAAGAATGGTGTCTTTTAAAGTTTGTTGAAATGTTTGTTTTAATTAAATGAAAATATGAAAAACATGGTAAAATAAAATTCACTCCCAAAAAATTTTATGAAATAAATTCACCCTAAATTCTTCACGCTTGCATTCTTAGATGTTTAAAAATTGATTTTACCTTTTTTTTTACAAATAAAGTTTTGAAAAAATTATTATAATAATTTATTCAAAAATTATGATTCCAATATTTCCCCTCTTAAATTTTAATTAAAAAATAAAGATTTTTTACCTTTTCCTTCTGGATGCATAATGAATCTATTTCACAAATTTTAGATTTCTATAATAAAGAGTAAGAAGTTGGAACTGAAAGGGTAAACAAAAGTACGCAAAGGGCTCCCCTAATTCTTTCGAGCAGTGTATCTAATGTGTGTCTTCTAATGCCTTTCAAGTTAACTTAGGGCTCATTGTCAAACCAACCAGTAAGACAAGAACAATGACTGGTAATTAGCACCTCTTGGCCAATCTCTATGAAATGCCTCATCGGACAGTGCCACTTTGACTAACATAACCAGTCCTAATGTTCCAATAGAATAAAAGTACTTGACAAGTCCTTTAGAATTATCAAACCCATCGCTGCCAAAGAGGTTAGGTGGAAAGGCTCTATGCTCGACGGCGAAAAGGTGCAAGTAGTATGGGTAAAGCTATGATATAGGTGTCGGTCTTGTTCATTGACAACTTTTGGCGATCGTGAAAATCTTCAATAGGGTTGCTATATCTATCATATACAGTCAATCTTTGTTACAACAACAACTAATTTATAATGCCATAAGTAAAAGTTTGGTCCCTTGAATTGCCCATAGATCTTAACATTATAATATCTTGCTTAGAACAGCAGTTTTTAATCCACGCCTTGGTTACAATGCTAAAAATATATGTTTATGTGATATTCACAATGCATTCTTAAAGAATTTTTTAAAAGTTGTTTTTATATTATTTTAATTGTTTTGTTCGCCAAAGGATGCTAAAAGTCACCAAATTTTAAATTTACTTCCTGTCCATAAAAATTGACCAGAGATGGAGAAATTCAACTGCTACTAATAGCACATAGAGTTAAAATTTATTCCATAGTTGCCCCATTCTCCCCCAATAGACCCCTATTATCTAAATTAGGATTCCTATGCATCTTGATTGCTTTTTCCATTTGAAAATGGTTTTAGGGGTTCTTGAAAAGCCCATAGATTTCCCCTAAACCATTAAAAAGTTTAACCTTCATTTTAAATTTTTATTTATTAAAATGGGAGAAAGAAACACTGCACTAGTTTTCTCGCTCTCTCGAAAAACTGAATTTTATGATAGCCAATATATGTGATTTGGAAACCTAAAATAAATCAGGTTTTTGTTGACTTTGCTTTTTACCACTTACATAGCCCCCCTTAATAGTACTTGTACTTATATAGCCGTAAAAAATATTATGTGGCCACTTTAAGTACCACTCGGTTGGGTATACGTCATAATTAGAGGTGATAAGGTATTTTGGGAGTTTCGTTTAAAGGTTGGTTGGAAAAACATCGAAATTCGTTTTTTTTTTGGCAGCGAAACTGCAAGGGGTAGTGAGGTTATCCTTTGTGTATTGTTTTTTACAGCAAGTACTTTTCCAAGTCTCACAAAGAAACAGAACTGTCTGTACAACCAACCTCTGTCTGTTCGACCTAACAACCAAATGAAACTGGATGATGTTTTTTTTAAGTCTCTCAAAGTGTGGTACTAACCCTTCAAATTTAGCAATTTTTTTAGTGGGAACCTTATATATATGCTGGACTTATGTGATTTTTTGGTTTAAACTGTCAGCACAACAATATGCACAATGTTGTCTTCTTCTTTTGTCTTCCCAATGCTTATTGAAAATATTTCAACTAAAGCTGATATCTTTTAATTCATCCCTATTTGTTACTTTATCTTATATAAAATTACCAAAATACAACACAAAATATCATAAATATGTTCCCCAGTGAAGAAAAGCGCAGCAACACCTCCAAGAAAAGTGCCCCTGTCAAAACTGTGGAGCCAGCCTCCGCTGGCAACTCCAGCAACAACAAGTCCAGCGCTGTTGCCAGTTTCCTGAGCGATTTCGACCTGAACTCCGCCATGCCCTCCTCTCTCATGCTGCTGTTCACTGCTCACGAGTACCTGGGAAGGTGAGCAGACATTGATCGATACAGAATGTATGTGATATATCCATAGATATCATAGTTAAAGTTTTAGATTGGCAGATCACGTGACCTCCAATGCTAACGACGGGACGCGCCTGGAGGCCAAATAAGGGGGCAAAATGGCCAGTGTTGCTCCCACTTTAAGGAGAAAAAATACCATTTAATTCTAAAATTACAAAAAAAAATACTAGAAAAGGATTTAAAGTATTCCAAAAATGCAGCTAGTATTTTTACAATATTTTTTTGTAATTTTAGAATTAAATGGTATTTTTCGTAGTATTTTTCTCCTTAAAGTGGCTGCAACACTGGCCATTTTGCCGCCTTATTTGGCCTCCATGCACGTCCCGTCGTCAGCATTGGAGGTCACGTGATCTGTCAATCTAATACTTTAACTATGATATCTATGGATATATCGTACAAATCTCTATAAAGTTATAATATTAACCACACAAATCTCTATAATATTCTAATATTCATTTCTTTCTTAATAACTCTCAGTTACTGTCTTGCCAATCCATCAAACAGTTCAGACGTTTTAATAGGCGTTAATACATTCATTCCCAGAGAAATTGCAGACACTGCAGACTTTGTTTTGACTTCTGATCCACTCTTCTCACAACCATTAAAAATAGTCACTTTCAAATTAGACCTCGGCATGTGAGGTTGGGTGTGCTTTGGCAGCCTTTCCCGGCCCTCTTTAACAGCCGTAAAGGCTTCTTTACTACTTTAAATACTTTATATGAACTAAATAAAATCCTTAGACGTCTAATATCTCTCCTTTTTTTTAGAATAATCTTCAGAATAAGTAAGGTCATCTGTGAAAAGGAAAAAGCCTTTTAGAGAGTTTTAACATAATATGCTGTACATTCAAAAACTTATAGTTGAAACAAACAGATCTAATTGAGAAAATAAATTATAATATCATTCATCTATTAAAACTTAAGATGTAGCTAAAAATTATGCCATGACGTCTTAAGCACATGTTTACAAAAAACGGTAATGGTATTGTATTCTCGGCAAAACAAATCAGCTAAAGTATACTAATCTGACTAATTTATAAGAAAACAGTTTTATTTCTTTCTCGTATAGTAATGTTGGAAATCATGTTTTTTTAAAGATATTTTTGTTAAATAAGCATTGCTAGTTGTGACACCAATCTTACTTTTTATAACTTCAAAACCTTTCTTAGTAAGAAATAAATACCAAATGTGATGATTTGATTAGAATTTAAGGGGGGAATGGGCACGCTGGACCGTGGGTCTCCAAACTCAAGTGCCACAGTGTTAATCCAATGGGAAAAAACTATTTTCTCTGCCACATTTCTCCGGCTGTATTGAATATTTTTACAAACGTTTTTTTTTAGAAATAATAAATGTAGATAACTTACAGGTCCCTATCTTCCCACTTTTTGAAATGGCTTCGAATATTTTGTGTAAAATTATTTATTGAAAATTAAAAAAAAATATTCAAACCCATTTCAAAAAGTGGGAAGATAGAGACCTGTAAGTCAGCTACATTTATCACATAAAAAATCCGCTTGTAAAAATATTCAATACAGCGGAGAAATGTGGCAGAGAAATTTTTTTTCTCCATAGGATTAAAGCTGATGCACTCTACTTTAGAGACCCCGGTCAGCGCGCCCATTACTCCTTAAAGCAAAAAGTTGTTACGAAGTAAGAAAATAGTTTAGGAGGCTTATTTTAAAAAAATAATATTAAAATATCAGTCAGGATTCAAAATGACTATTTCCTAATATTGACCCTGAACAGGATCAGTGAACCTTATTTCCTTGGAATACTGTGTTGTCTAATTCACATTAGAGGAGGCTTGTAAAAATATTCAATACAGCCGGAGAAATGTGGCAGAGAAAATATTTTTTTCTCCATGGGATTAAAACTGATGCACTCTACTTTAGAGACCCCCGGTCCAGCGCGCCCATTACTCCTTAAAGCAAAAAAGTTGTTACGAAGTAAGAAAAATAGTTTAGGAGGCTATTTTTAAAAAAAATAATATTAAAATATTAGTCAGGATTCAAAATGACTATTTTCCTAATATTGACCCTTAACAGGATTAGTGAAACCTTATTTCCTTGGAATACTGTGTTGTCTAATTCACATTAGAGGGAAAGTAAGGTCAGTATTTTACTATTTTTTTTATGCAATTTATTATATTTTGAGACTAACAGCTAAGCACTAGATGGTACAAACAATCAGTAGGTGTGGGATCGACACAGTGATAATAAGCAGCTAAGATTAACAGCACGCATCTTTATTATATAGAAAGATTATTACTCGGCACAACACAAACAAAACACGTGAGTACAATTCAGCTACATTTCTCAAGTGGCGAGCGACGGTTAGTCGCCAGACGGGTTGCTAGCGCATGCGCAGTGAGTACTTATTGCAATAGCAAATAGGGGAGGGATTCCTGATACAAACAACATATAATATTGAAATTTAAAAGATTTTATCTGCAATGCTGCTAGTAGAAGAATGTATGTAGCTTTAAATTTTATTGTCACTATATTGAGAAATTGACGCATGATATGTGTCAAAAATAGTTTATCGACAAAGAAAATTAATGGATTGATTGGAATTTACTCAATCATTCTGTACAGATTAAACTATTCTTCTCCACACAGAAGCTATAACAAATTGTGTATAGAAAACAGTTGAGTATTCATATATATTATACAAATTGCTAAAGCAAACATTTGAGGACTTTTTTTTTACATAAGTAGAAGTAGACAAGGCATTTGCTTAAGGCATTGTTAATATTAAAATATTATATATTAACTCTTTCAATTAACCTTGATATTGTAAATCAAATTGAATATTGAATATTCAAATCCAATAGACGCTCCTGGTGTACCTTTGCTGATGGCCAGCTGCTCCTATTCAACATCAATGTGATGATGGGTGAGCTGGCTGATACCCAGGGCAGCACACATCTGTACAGGGAAGACCTGGAGACTGGCCTGGAGCAGTGCATCTACTGCCTGTACGGGCACCCAAACAAACGCAGCCGTGCGAAACACCTCCAGGTACCATGACTTAGAAAAATGATTTAATTTTTTCTCCTATTTCCTAATGTTTATCCCTAAGAAGAATATTCCATATATTTCTCTCTTCTGATTGTGATTCTTAAACCCTTTGCACTACGTTGTCGCCGCATTTGCAACATTTCATATGTTAGGAATAAATCTGTTGTCGCCGCATTTGCGATACGCTTGTTTATCTCACTCAGTGCTCTTAATTAATTTTAAGCCTTAAGTTTCTTCTTTTAGTCTTAAATATAAGCTACAATATGCTTTATTACAATGTATGTTACAATATAGTTATTTATGCAACTAGTGTGAAAAATAAGGCTTTTTTAAACTAGTTGAATAAATTTTTATAATAACGTGCAAAAAAATTTATTTATTAAATGGGCATTTATTGATTGGCTTATTAATTATTTTATCACGTTCAAATGATTTGAAGGTGATTATTTATATTAATGATTATTTTAAAATCATGTGCAAAAAGTATTTCTTAGATTGGCATCGGAAATAAGACGCCAAATAAAGAATTTTCCACCAATCACAAAGCCGCCGAATAAAATATCACGCTCAAATAAAGAATTTTCCACCAATCAGATGCTCTTATTTACTTTGTTGCACTAGTGCGTAACAGTAACTTTGAAACACAATTTCGTTAAAAGCAACATTTTCGCCACGATTATTGATTTGAAAAAGTTATTTTTTTTGCACGATATTATAAAAAATGAGTTTGTTTAATTGTAGCGACCGCATTTTTCTAAAACATTTATGCATGCACTCTTTACTAATGTAGCTCTGGAGTTACTGGTTCCTACCATTGCTTATTAGACTGGAGTGTAAATAGCTAATCTTTCTCCCCTAAGTTATTTATAGTTAGGGAAAGAAATTTATCCTTTCTCATGTTATGCACGTGACTGCTTATCCTAAGTCATGACCGCATGATTGGAAATGATATGGATCAGATTATTTAATTTGTAAAACTTTGAAAAATGTGCAATGTGTGCTGATGTATCTGAAGAAAATATTGTGAGTATTTTCAAATGAGACAAATTAAAAAAGTTATGTAATTAATTTAATAATGTTTTGTAATCTCTGATTTTTTTTAAAACTCATTTTGTTATGTAACCTTAAAAAAGATTGAAATCTATTTGAGGACTCATGAATTCGATTCTTGAATTCATGATCGATGGGTAGGAAATGCCATGTTTTGATAACTGCTATTTCAAGTGAGTGTACTGCATATCAGGGCTGATATTAAGAGCATGCCGCCTGTGGACTTAAGTCCTTTTGCTACCAGTCTTTAGTTCATATTTACTTAATACAACAAAATGATAATCTTCATTGGTGTTTTCAAAAGTTGTAAATACAAAGTTTATTTTTTATTCATTTTTTTAAGATTTTAATTAAACTGTAGACATCTGAAGGTTCTGATTTAAGCTGGAAAATCTTGGCCTGTAGTATATAACATTTTTACCTTGAAAAAACCATAAAAAAGCCACTGAAAGTTTTGAGTGCAAAACCTTTAAAAAGGCAATTCAGATAGGACCGGTAGTAATGCTATTTTTTAAAGCTACCATTTACTTAATTTTAATTTTTGAATACATGGCCAAACTGCTGTCCCCGAAACTCTGTTGTTTCAGGCCTGCTTAGAATTACAACTTTGCTGCTATCATTTTGAAGCCACAATCTTGAATGATTCTTTATACATGTATTAATACATTTGATTGTAAGGCTGGGGAATATGAATTCTTTATTTGTCATTTATCGGCTGAATTAAATAAACCTTGAAACTTTGCAGGAGCACAACTCTAAACAGCTGACCCTGACTTGGGAGAGAGCAGCGCTCATCTTCCAGTACTTCCGGCCCAACGTGCTGCCCGAGTTCGACAGCTACAGGACCAGCACGGTTTCGGCAGAGGTAAGGCTGAAATAATGTGCGGAAAGGGGACGATAAGCAGGACTTTTTGTGTTCAAAATTATAAATTATTCGCAATTTTACTATCTAGTGATTCTTAAAGCCAATCTTAAATTCATTGGTAGAATAATTGGAATACAAAAAGATCTGTTATTTTTTGCCTATTTTTCTTTTTTTTTTTAATTTGAAAAAATTAAAAGTAATGAAAAAGTAGGCAATGACATGCTGATGAATTCTGTGATTCCGTCTGTACACCCTTCCAAAATCGGTTCTCTTTGCACATCTTAAAAATTCTTATTTTCTTGGTAAGGTATGATCTCAGAGACCTATTCTTTCATATTTTTTGTCTGACTGTACGTCAGGACGGATATCTGTCCACTGTATGTCGGCAAATTACCCATTGAAATTTTTTACTTATGAGGTGTTTTTTTTGTTGTAGTTAAAGAATTTATACAAATTATATGATTCACAATAAGATGAATTCATGCAATAAAATGTTTGAGCTATCCAAATCCCTATTTTAAAACTTTTTGACTGGTCAAGGTTTTAAAAATTACAAAAAAAGACTGATCTTGCCTAATATTAAAAATTAAGGTATTGGAATTCTGAAGATATGTCATGTGGGTTTTTATGTCGGTCCTATCTTTGAAACAATAACTAGTCTAGAAATCCTTAAATGAAAGTTAATAAAATAAATAATCTTTCCCATTATGGACAACATGACATGTATGTGTTCATGTAAACTAAAAAAGAATTTTATAATAAGTAATCTTGTTGGATAAACAAAATAAAATCTACTATTGAAGAAACATCTTCAAAACTTCTGGTTCTCAAGTACACTGCTCAAAACAATTAGGGGATCACTTTGCGCACCTGTGTTACCCTTCCAGTCCCACATTTTTAATTTTTATTCTAAAAATATAAAATTTGTGAAGTAGATTCATTATGCATCCAGAATGAAAAAGTAAAAAACAGGGGGGGGGGGATCTTAATTTTTGAACTAAAATTTAAGGGGGGGGGGGATAACAGTAATTTTTTCAAAACTTCATTTGTTAAAAATGGTTAAAATATATTTTTAAAAATCTAAAAAATGCAAGCATGAAGAATTTTGGGTCAATTTATGTGCTAAAATTGTTTTAGAGTGAAATTTATCTTACCATTTTTTTTCACATTTTCATTTAAATGAAACAAACATTACTTAATTCTTCAAAAGGCACGATTCTTCCAACTACCGATACATAAGTGCGAGCTTAACTTAGTCAGAAAAGAATCGTAAGCTGATGATTCCAAATGGAATCATTGGGGGTGAAAGGGTTTAAACCATGTGCTCCCTTAATTGTTTTGAGCAGTGTAGATGGATGTGTATTTCAAATTTCCAACACTATCTCTTGTATTTTCTGCTGCATTCTATTAATCTAACTCAAGTTGTGTGTGGTTAAATCTTGTTCAGCTGGAGAGCCTTCTGAAGAGAATCATCGCCCTGGTCCCTCCAGACCAGGATCCCACCAGCAAAGTGGACAGCTACACAGCGTACATAGAGGGCGCCACTGACAAGTGCCCCGAGCCACCTTTCAAAGATAAAGAACTCAGCAGTATGATTAAGGACTTGTACTACCTGCTCGGAGACTACTACTTCAAGAACAAAGAGTTTAGCAAGGTAGGTACTAGATGTGAAGTTGGGGTGTGTAACACTATGCAACTTCCACCCAATAAATGAATGCTTTTAAAGCGGCCCTATAAGGTAATTTCTAGGGATGCACCGAATATTCAGTTACTATTCGGTATTCAGCCACTTTAGCCAAATATTCGATTTGGCCGAATAGTGAAATTTAAAAAAATTTCAAATTTCTTCAAGTTATCATCTTATAAAATGTCGAAAAATTCCCAAACAGGACTTGTTTTCTTTTATAATAGACTCAAATTCTTAAGTTTTAGTTATTTATAATATTAAATTAAGCTTTACTCAAGTTATATTAAATAAACATGTCTCTTTAAGTTAACAATTACAATGAGTGGGCTTTTAAAAAAGAATAATTACTATATGTATCACAATTGTAATTTTTTCACTAAAAGATTAAAAAAAATTAATTTTAATCGTATAATAATATTGTAAGCCATGGTTTTATTTTTTTCTGATTTTCATTCTACACCGGATCCACATATTTCTGTTTTTGTTTTCATACTTCCGTTTTCGTGTTGTGATTTTACCAATTTACACTTTCTAAAAGGCTTGTTTTAATAACAAACGAGTACTACTCTATTCTGTGTTGCTTCAATTAAAAATTTAATAGCTATATTGTATTAAAATTATTATGTGATTGTGTACTTATATGTTTAAATTGAAATTGATGAATAATAAATACAACTTACTTAGATCCGATAAAAAATAAAAATTGGTTTAGGTAGGCCGAATATTCGGCTTAGACTTTGGCCGAATATTTGGTATTCGGTGCATCCCTAGATTTCAATAACTCAAAAATAGGGATGCACAAAATATTCGGTTACTATTCGGTATTCGGCCAGTCTAGCCGAATAGTGAATTTTTTTTTTAATTTTTTAATCAAATATTTCTTTTTGAAATAAATTCAACAAAAGAAAAATATATTAATATAAAAAAACACTAGAAAACCTGTCTTCTGTTTTCGTTTTCTAGCTGCTTTTATACTTCTGTTTTTGTTTTCATATTGTGATTTTACCAAATGACACTTTCTAAAAGGCCTGTTTTAATAACAAACGAGTACTAATTTATTGTGTGGTTGTGTACTTATATGTTTATGTTGAATTGAAATTGATGAATAATAAATACAATTGACTTAGATCTGACAAAAAAAAATGGGTTTAGGTAGGCTGAATATTTGGCATTCGGCTAAGACGTTGGCCGTATATTCGTTATTCGGTATATTTTGTAAATTTCGTATTCGGTGCATCCCTACTTAAAAATCTAAATAGTTCTATGGCAACTACTGTTTGCCTGTGTGTCGTTTCCTTGACACTCTTACGATGTCCAGAACTTGTCTACCAAATTTCCAATTGTGTAGCTCTTTTAGTTTGAGCTGTAGAGTGGTTTCAGACGATGGATCAATGTTCCTTTTTTGGAATGAGCACCCTTTAAAACGTGTCAAAAACACAACATTTTGGACTTTTGACCTTCTTGCCATACTTTCCATTACCTTACATTTCTTATTAGGTAATTGAAAGTTAAACAGGCCCATTCTTGTGTTATGTAGGGGACTACCTCATCTCATAATCATGGCCAGCAATGCATGATGGAAAATTATTCTGCCATTTTACAAAAAAGATGTGGATCGAAGTTATTTATATTTGTAAAACTTTAAAAAGGTCTGGGGAGCCCAGTCAGTTAGGCATCCGCCTAGTATGCGAAAGGTCCCAGGTTCGGGTCCGGGCATTGCCAAAATAACTGCTGACCTATAAACGGCCCGTGCAGCCAAAAATGTCCGACGAATAATACCCCGTGTAGAGGGAGTGCACGTTAAATATCCTTCAAACTCCCAACGCTGCGTACGATGTCGCCCTTAACGGTTGCGTTGGGTGCCTACTCAGGTGTCGGCTCGTCCCTTGATTGTGGTTCTAAAATACGACGCCCATCGCCAATAGCCCTCCTGTAGCTCTAGTGTGACGATAATTCAAACTAAAACTGAAACAAACTAAAACTTTAAAAAATGTTATATTTACGTATTTAAAAAATATATTGTTGTGTGTTATGCACAGACCATTTTGAATGGACCTAGTATATATTTTTATAATATTGTTTTCTAGCTTAATTGTAAAAAAAAAATGGTTTTAAGATATGATTCCGAATATTTTTTTTTATTATTTTGAATGAACATAAAGTGATAAATGCAAATAACATAATTTGAAATTACCTAAATATTTATACAAGACTGTTTTCGAGCTCAAATGTAAAAAAATGGCTTTAGAATAATTTCCAAAATTGTTTTTTTGTATATTTGAATTAACATAAAGTAATAAAAGGCAAATAAGAAAAATAGAGCTTGAACTAAAATTAAACTATTTTTGTCCATTTTATTTTTCTGCAACATGAAATAACTTGAAAGTATGACTTTTCACATTTGTAGGCACGCTAAATGAAATTAACATTTCAAAAATTTAATTCCATTCTCTGTGGTGATATAGCTCTTTCAATACAATATAAGTTTTGGTTTATATTTTATCCTCAAGTTGGAGCATCTGATGTAAGTGTGAAGTTTAATTATGAGAAAAAGGATTTAAATCTACCCAACTGAACATGGACTTGTGAACATAGAGTGTATTGGTTTTTTCAATATGTGGTTGTACCTCATGTCATGGTTTTGCAGCTGTTCTACACCTCATTTTTAGTCAAAGGTTTTTTATTTCTACTTAATTTTTTTTAACTTAATTTTTAATAAATTTACCGTTTCAATGTAGAGGGAAATATTCATTGTATAAAGTTGTTTTTTAAAATCATATTTTAATGTATTCAATTTTATAAATTGTTTTAATTAGAAATTAAAATATTAAATAAAACGGTTTTCTTAATCATATATATTGCTTGAGGAGACTGCCATTGTAAACCTGTATGGTCTCTTAAAAGGGTGAAATGTCACTTAACAAATATTTCTTCTTTTGAGTATTTTCTTCTGCTGTTTGTTTCAGGCGATCCGCTTCTACCTGATGGACATCTGCTTCAACCCTGAGCGGCAGGACTCTTGGGCTGGGATGGCGCTCTCGAGGAGCTCACAGCTAGAACAGAAGCTCACCTCGGTAAGGCAGCAGTTCCATTCAATACAGTTGAACCTCGTTAACATGATCTAAGTAGCGAGATGACTTATGACTTTCTTGGTGGGGGGCAAGTTCGCCAAGCACTGCAAGTCTATTGTACTCAACCCCAGAAATGACACAGGCACAAGAGACACACAAATAATGAGACGACACAAACACATAGATAAATAACAACATTTATTGACGGACGGCGGACGCAAACACCCATGCCTTTACCGGGATTCGAACCCGAACCCTTAAGCTCCAAAGGTTAGCTCCCTAACCGTTTGTGCTACCAGGTCGGCTTTTATTGACGAACACAAACATCCATGCCTTACCGGGATTCGAACCCGAACCCTTAAGCTCCAAAGGCTATGTCGCTTAAGATGAACTGAAAGCATTTCTCCGGCCTATAAAGCTGTGAGCTAATGCTAAAAAAATATCTTAACGCGAAATTGATTTAGGCGATATCCCGCTTAACCTATACAAAAAAATTGAGGATTTTTGACACTTTTTTCTTGGTGATTCAAAGTTACGATGAACAAATGAAGCAAAATATTACAAAAAAGCGGAAAGTGAAAGCTTCAAAATTTAATAAAATTAATTTAAGTCTTTCTTAATGTCGTTCAAAATATTTGTTCAATTGAAAGACCATCCATATATAAGTGTTTCGGTCAGGATCGTTCAATGCAGTTGTTGCTTTCCAATATTTCATGTCATCCATATTCCGTTTAGTATAGTCTAATTTCTGTTCAGTAGGACACTAAAAAAAGCTATAAATTTTTTTTTAATAAACTCTGCTGTAGTTTTTCAATTATGGTTATTTTTTGTACTTAACTTTAATTAGATGTGAAAATTATTTCTTTGTATCAGTATCTTCTCACGTATAAGTTGCATAGCAGAAGATTCTTCTCCTTTCTACCATTCCTTTAGAAGCAATGTGACACCTTTTTTTATTAAGTACAAACCAAAAATAATTTATTGCAATTTTGAATATTTTTTAACATGCGCAAAATTGCCCTGAAAATATTATAAGCATTTTTCAAATATTGTTCAAAATTACTGGTAAAAGTTTATATGATTTAAAACAGCGGTTCCCAACCTGGGGGCGATCGCCCCCAAGTTAACGATTTGTGTTATCAAGGGGGCAAAAGATACTTCAGGGGCGATCAGGGGGCGATGAGTATTCAAAGGGAGAAAATTAAAATAATGTTGTACCTTTGTACAGTAAAACCATTCTCCAACCATAACCAAACCAGCCAATTTTTACATTAAACTCTCTTAAATTTTCTAGAAACCATTAAAATATCTTAGTTAATTATTTCACTTTTGTTCTTTAAAAATATGTGTTTTTGTTTTTTCTATTTTATTTGAAAGTGACCAGATAAAGCTTCTTTGGTTGTTTTTATAAACGGTAGTAAGTGTTATAAAAATATAAAACTGTTTTATAGTTACACTTTAACTGAAATTATGATTAGACATAAAATTAAAAGGGGGCGATGGATGTTGATCAACCTAAAATACGAGGAGATGGTCCAGAAAAGGTTGGGAACCACTGATTTAAAATGATCTTGATTGTGTTTTTGTTCTGTGGGCTTTAAACTTTTTTCATATTTATGTTCTTTCATTCCTGTAAGTTCATTTAGCAAAGACTCTCACTAATACGGCACACCTCTTACCCTCTGAGATGTTGAACGATGACAAATCTGAATTATCTGGCTTCTTCTGTATGAGTTGTATAGTTGGAGAATTTCTTCTTCTTCTCATCTGTTCTTTAGTATAAACATTACATGTTTTTTTTATTATGCACTCATAAAAAATAATTTATTTCATTTAAAAAAAAATTATATGCTTAAAATTGCACAGAAAATATTACTGTAATAAGCATTTTTCAAGTATTGTTCAAAAGTACTGTTAGTGGAAAGGTTTGTCATGTCCCTTACTCTTTTTCAATTTTATGTCATCTCGTGATTGAAAATAAGCAAAGATAGACTTCTTTCCCAATTTGGGCTCACTTTTATGTCCTTGGCCTCTTGACCTACTGGAGTCTTTGAAGATAAGGGCATTAGAAACTATTGTAATATCAAGGAATGTATCTTTCTTTCTACACATAAATTCAGGGTTCGTACGCCTCCTGAAATTCCTGAAAAACTCCTGAATTTCATTTTTATTTTTTAAGGGCCCTTATAACTCTTGAAATTTGTGTATAATCTCCTGATATTTTCCCCCCTCTCCTGAAAAAATTGAAGACATGAATCATTTTTATCAGTCGGTTTTCTCTCGTACTTTATCAGGATGTCTACCAGTCGAAAAAGTCATGAAATTTAAAACAAAGGTCACGAAAATTTAAAAAATCACCAAAAAAGGTTATTTTTCCCCCAAAAAAGGGGGTTGGCTTTTACACCAAAGTCTCAAATTTTCCACAACATTTACGCCCCTTGTTTCCTTCATTCTTGGTCTAAGTCACTAGACCAATACAATAATAAACAAACACATTCAAATTTATTTCGTTATACCTCCTGAATTTACATCGCTGCACTCCGGAAAAAACTCCTGAATATCACTATCATAGATAGAGTAGGAACCCTGTAAATTGTTTAGCTATAAAACTGGAATGGAAATATGGTGTATTTTTTGCATCAAAATTTTTCTTCCTTATCTGCATTACTCCTTTCCTCTACTTGGATTTATATATCTCACTTCAATGTGTATGCATTTTTTGTTTATCCAGCTTCGCCAGTACCCCTCTGTAATATTTTATTTCTAAAGTGCTTTCTTTTTTTAAAAATTTATTTTTTAAAAAAAATAATTGTTTTTGTATTCTCTCCTGGACAGGATATGGTATTACCCCTTGGCATGATGTAATTTTGTTTCTTTTTTTCTGTTTTTTTCTTTTAAAGTTATTATTAATTAAAATGCAATCCCTGTGTGTTTCCAGTACGAGCTGCGGAACGAGTCGACGGTGTACCGCAAGTCCAGTGCTGCCCTCAAGTGTTTTGAGCATGCACTACGACTGGATCCCACCACCACTCCCCTGTGGATTGAGCATGGCTCACTGGCCTACATCCTGCATTCGCACGCATCCAGGCAGCTCAAGGTACACACGGCCCTATTTAGATTTTATGCGCCCCTAGGCCCTTGGTTTTTTGTCGTCCCCTCTTCACACCATCGTAAAGGAGGGAGAAATTTGACCTCAGGTCTTTGTGAAGATAATTTGTATTTTATTCTAATTCATCATGAAGTAAAATTAATTAAATAAAATAAATAACAAATTAAATAAAATATATAACGCTCTGTAGATACACACTGACAGCCAAGCGAAAGATTCGCCCGTCCAGCGTCACCTATAATACGAGGTAGGCGAATGGGACTTTTATTCGTGGAGAGCATGTAGATGTAGACATGTATTGTAGTCTATAACATTTTATGGAAATTTTCTGACAAAAAAAATGCGGAATAATTTTGCGCCCCTCGTCACGGTGTGCCCCGGGCCTATTGGTAAATCCAGCCCTGGGCTCAGCTGCATTTTTGATGAAACAGGACCAGGGTTTGAAAATAATGGTCGCTAGACGCAAAATGTGACCAAATTCTACTATTTTGTGATTTCAAAATAAATGTAGTCGCAGTTATCATGACTAGTTCTTTAAGTCACTATCAACTTTTTAAAAAAGTTTCAAAATCAATCATCTTAAAATCGCGATACTCCGTAGATAGTAAAATCTGGAAACTGCAGTCATCGCAAATTGTGGTTCACAAAATTTTGGAACTCCAGCTCAATGAAATTGAGAAACTCCTATATGATTTTATACATGCAAAATTACGACCATCTTAAAAATAATACAGTGTGAATGCCGACTTCCAGAGTTTGTGGGAAAATTACATAAACATAGCATTTTTCAGTAACATTTTTCTCAAAAATATTCCCAGATAATGTTCATTTGCTCCTATATTTGTAAGTTAGTAGCTCAAATTTCTCCTAAATATTTTTATCTAATTTCCTGAATTGTACAAATATAAGTTACAGGATATTAGTGGAAAAACGTGCTATGTGGAAAAATTAAAATGAGCATTAAAGTTTTTAAAGAAGCTAATAACATGTTCTTTTACCCAAAAATCTCATTTTTTTAATCAAAAATGTCACACAGCATGTTTTCTTTTTATAGTTCTATTTATAATGTTTATTGAGTGAAATGCTGATCATAAAAATTTCTAAAATACAAATGAGAAAAAAAAAAATCGTTTTTCAAACACGGAAAGTAAAACTACTGAGTTTTTAGTACATATATTACCTAAAATTTGATGTTAAGAGATTTCTTATCAAGTGATTTTTTTTTTGTTGAATTATTGAAAAGGTTGATAAGATTGGAAAAGGCAAAATTAAAAAGGAAAATTCTGAAGTTAATGAAGTTGACCTTTTAAATTAAACTTTAATTAATAAAATGGGTTAACTTTCAAATTGCACTGTAGTCAAATGTAATTAATGGAATGTATAAACTGTTAAATTAAACTGTAGTCAAATGTATTAAATGAAATGTAGTATTTTCTAAATTAAACTACGAAATTGATTTTGCAATTGTCCTTTGCTTTCCAGCAAGACTGTGTGATGGACGATCTTCAAGACCTACTGCGTCGCAAGCGTACAGAGATGCTGTCGGTGGCCGAGCGGTGTTTCCGGTCTGCAAACCGGTGCGAGGAACCGGGCTCCGAACCGGAAGAGGCCTGGCTCCACCACTACATGCTCGGCAAGATAGCCGAGAAGAAGGGCGAGCGGCCCCAGGTCTACCTGCCACACTACACAAAGGCACTGGCCTACCTGCACGAAGACTGTGCCAGGTACTCACGCAATGCCCAGTAGTGTTTAGTTCCCAAGCTATAGTATGTAAGATTGCAACCCAAGCTTGGCTTCCCCCACCACTTTGTGTGGTTTTCCAAGAAACCGGTCTGCCAACCGGTGCACCACTACATGCTCGGCAAGATAGCCAAGAAGAAGGGCGAGCAGCCCTAGGTGTGCCTGCCACACTACACAAAGCCACTGGCCTACCTGCACTGTGCCAGGTACTCGCGCAATGAGCCGAGTGTTTAGTTCCAGAGCTAGTTTGATCCTAAGTTTAACTGTTGCACTACACAAAGGCACTGGCCTACCTGCACGAAGACTGCCTGGTACTCGCACAATTGCCCCAATGTTTAGTTCAGGGGCTAGGAAGTTTGATTCCCTATTTTATCTGTCCACTGCAGGCATACAAATACCTTGCCTCACTATACAAAGGCACTGGTCTTCCTGCACGAAGACTGTGCAAGGTACTGACGCAATGACTCCAGTGTTTAGTTCCCAAGCTATAGTATGCAAGATTAAAACGCAAGCTCTGCTTCCCTCACCACTTCGTGTGGTTTTCCATGAAACGATGCGAGCATCACTGTTCTCAACCTACCTTATTTGAGGCTCTACGGTGAGGTCAATCGCAACTGCTCTGCAAAACCCAGGTAGGGTGGGGGAAATACGATAAGACCTCCCTTCACACCGTTTCCTGGAAAACCAAACGTGGGGGGGTAAGGGAAGCAGGCTTGCGTTGAAATCTTACAGTCTATAGTTTGATCCCCCATTTTATCCTGTTCACTGCCGACATAAAAATCTGAGTGAATCTTTCAGAATATGATTCTTAAGGTACATCATTTGAATAATTTATTATCGAACATGCTTTTGTTCTTCTTACATGGTGTGGCAATAAGTATAATTTCTATTCCTTGCTATAGAGTAATTATTTTAGCATAGGCGGTTCAGTATTGAGCTGGCATGCAAGAGGTCTGGGGTTCATTGCCTGAATAAAACTTGTACTGCTTCAGTTGGCCGCCAGGCATACCCTGCACATAAGACTTTGCAAGGGACTATTTACTAAAGTTGAAAAATTCTATTATCAGGGCATAGAAAAATTCTGATCAGAAGAATTGACTGAAGTGATAAGACAAAGTTAAAATTTAACGGTTGCTACATGGTGATTAAATGTCAATATAGTCAACTAAAAATGTACCATTAGTTAATGGCACATTTTTTAGTTGATTATTTTGACAATTAATCACCATGTAGCAACCGTTAAATTTTAACTGTCTATGAGTTGGCCTTGGTTTTTCAAAGATTTGAGACTGCTTTCTACTTTTCCACTGTCCTCTAACTGTTAAATTTCTTGAGATCTTTCTGAGCAATTGAAAACCTAATCTTTTAAACTTCCTTTTAGGGACAACCATTCATAGTTAAACTATCATATTATGAATAATTAACATATTATGTTTGGAAGATTAACATCAGTGTTGCATTACATTGTTTGGTAGAAGTTTTTTTTATGAACATATATATAAAGTATTTTTGGACACATAAAACTTTTTAGCCTCACATGTATATTTTAATTTATCAGCACAACATTAAGGCTGGGGAGCCCAGTTGGTTAAGGCGTTCGTCTGGCATGTGGAAGGTCCCAAGTTCGGGTACGGGCATCTCCCAAATAACTGCCAACCTATAAACGACCCATGCAGCCAAAAATGCTCGATGAATAATACCCCATGTTGAGGAAGTGCATGTTAAATATGCTCCAAAGTCCCAACGCCAAATCTAAACTATCACATTGAATAATTTTCGTATTTTCCTCTGGCAGGTACCCCCAGAAGATCCTGTACCACAACCCTGCCGAGATGTCGATCGAGGCCCTGGAGGTGTACTACCGCGTGCACGCCAGCTGCCTCAAGTTCCTGTGGAGGCACGAGGGGAAGGGCACCGACTTCTCCACCCTCAGGGTCATCCGGCGCTGCTTGGCGGAGATCGCCAGGAGCCCCTTCGCAAACTTCCAGGAGAAGTGCAAGAAAGAGGTATTTAGTCAAAATCATAAAACAAAACTTACAACACACATAGTTATAGAGTACAGTAGAACCTCAATTATTCTATCTAATTAGGACCGGAGGTAGATCGGATAATCGCAAATTCAGGATAATAGAGAATTTTCATTAAATAATAAAACTTATGGTACAGAGGAGCGTCAAAAGTCCACGAACCTCAATCCGCCAAGGGTCTGCCATTCTTAGTACTGTACATTGAATTTTAGTACTAAGTTATCTTTGAAACTGAGACTTTCTTTAAAAAAAAGTGCTAAAATATTTTTAATTTCTGAGAGGTGCTTAAGTTTTTGTTATAGAAGATATGTTGTCTCAAGATTTTAAAAGATTCCCGGAGTTTAACAAATAATTAAGATTGCCAAAAATTAGCTCTTACTTTTTTAGGTGCTGTAGTTTTGCTATGTATCTAAAAATCACTGCAGTTCCCGATTTCATATACCCTGAAACTTTCCTGATTTGATGTTGACTCATTGACGATAGGTTAACAAAGAGTTCCGGATAAAAGAGGGAAATATAATCGAGGTTCTACTGTATTAAAAATTCTTTTACTTTGTTCAGTTTACACAAATGGCTGTACCTCAGCAATTCCAATTTTTAATATTAACCCTTCTGTAGGATACAGACGTATGAATCTATCACCTGGCTGTCAGGTTTTCCAGCAACGCACGTTATTAAAAAAATCTATAAATTTCATAATTTGATTGAATTTTAATATTTAAAGTATGGAAGAGCCTTTTATAACCATCTACTACAGAAATATAACTTTTAAAATATTTAAGAACCTAAATTTTCAGTTAAAAATTTAAATCATTAAGTAAAAACAAGTTTATACTTCAGGAGATTCGCTTATCCCTCAGAGGGTTAAGTATTTACATAGCAAAGTGAAAAGATGAAAACAAAAGTAGGTACACAAAATAACATCTGGCCAAAACTAATCTTTTGCCCTGATAGGAGGAAGAGGCTGGATCTGGGTCGTCTGCAACCTTATCAGAAGTGGAGGAGGTCATCATTGTCGAACCTGAGGTGCCTCCAGTCCAGACGTCTAACGTGGATCACAACTATTTTGACCTCGTTTCCCAAAAGGTAAAGGTTAGCCGTTTACCATTTGCCACATGGCGGTTAATCCCAATGTGTTAGTTAAATATTGGTCATTCACTTCAGTCGGCCACTCTTCCACTTTGCTTATCTTATCATCTTTCAGCAAAATTTATGTTGAAAACATCTTCCTCGTATGCCCTAGCTCGACAATTAAATTGATACTTTTTATAAAATTTAATTTTTATATTTCCATGATAATAAATGTAATCCATTATATTTTTAATGATTATAAGTTATTTTTTTCATATAAAAGAAAATATGCTATTGGGAGGCCATTTATTAAAGAAAAATGGAGACACGCCAAATATCTAATTAAAGGGTCTAGTTGCAAAACTCATGTTCTCCAAAGTTTAACTATGGTAAAGGGACAGATCTGTTTATTGGTGAATTGTGATGTTTAAACAACAACAAAAAAATAATAATAAGCTTGCAATGCCTATCAAGTTGGCTTCGTTTTTGATGGTCTCTTAACCAATATAGCCAGAGCTACCCTCCAATATTCACACCTGACAACGTGCTAGGTATAGCAACCCTACTTTAATATTTTAAGATCGTCAAAAGCCACCCATGATGGAATCGTAGATCTTAATTACTTCTTTTTTCTTATACCCTGGCCTCCGGCGGCTTGGGCGTTGACGGTCCCCGCGGGAAGGTCCATGTGACTCTGCCCGGGACTATTAGTCCTCTGTCCGGCTGCTGTGTCCGCCCTGGCCATAAGTGCACCTCCGTGGTGACTGGAGTCCTGTGTGGGGATTCAATTGCTTCGATGAGGCATCAGGCTTCTCCCCTCGGGGAACCCTGTGTGTCCCTCACGGGATGGGTCGAAGCTGCTTCGCAGGACTCAACCACTTGATAAAACCACTTAATCGCGGGACTGTCCATAAGATCAAGCCGAGTCCATAAGATCACTTGAGCCAAGTCCATAAGATCAAGCCGTCACAATTGTTCCCAATCATGTCCCCCTTCACCCATCAGCTACCTTGATGGTGAACAAATGCAAACTAGGTGTGATATGGGGAAGCAGGGGCTCCACATGGCCAAGGGGTATATTTCTTTTCTCCCGCCCGGATTCTAAGGCTCCTTGCATGTTCTGATCTCGGTCTCGACAAAACTGTTTGGGCAGGCCTTAGGTTTGAAGTGACATACCAGGGCCATTAGAAGCATACCAGTTTTATTTGGGGGGGGGGGGGTGTCCTCCAGGCAGTGTTACAGGGTTCGTACTCCTCCCGAAAAGTTCCTGAATTTTATATTTTTTGTCTAAGGGCCCTTATAACTCCTGAAGTTTATGTTATAAATCCTGATTTTAAGTATTGTCTCCCGAAAAATTAAAAAATTTATAATAGAAAATAGTTTTTGGTGGATTTGTAGGATACAATTTTTAAAAAACAGATTTTGCATTCATTTTGGTTTAACAAATTGTCTGTTCGTAATTTTTCAAGATTTGGCCTGTCTTAAAGTTTCAGATTTTTTTAATTTGTTGTTCTTGCCAAATTATTTTATATCAGCGTTTTCCAATTTCCAAAGCACCCCTATTTGGTCTTGGATTTTGGGTGTTTTTTCTTTTATTTCATGATACACCTATCATCGTAATCAGTACATTTAGGTTTGTTATCTCCTGAATTTGTTGTATTGTATTCCTAAAATAACTCCTGAATTTCACTATTAAAAAATGGTGCATGAACCCTGGTGTTATTTTTTGCCAATCTTGATCACGCTTTTGCTATCTTAGTTACACTTAAAAGAATTTGAGTTTTGAAACTTCAATTTTCGCTTTTGTCAGCAGGACAAGCGGCAGAGCAGACCGTCCATTGATTCCTCCCCAGACACCCAAGACAGCGGGGGAGTCAAAGAAGTCATGGAGTCTTTAGTTGGTGTGGTCACGGAACGGTTTGTGGATGAGGAATGCGAAAAGGAAAAAGTGAGCAGCGCGAAGATACCAGTGGAATCTGTAGGGGAGCAGTCGGTCTACACGTCCAAGGTTGCCAAAGATGTCGAGCCAGTGGTGCCTGAAAGCGAAGATGACATCGCCGCAAGAGCTGTCAAAAGCATCGTCATGGAATGCACAAATCCCATTGTTAGTATAAATTAGCACTAGTCACAACACGCTTTTGAAACTATAAACAGTTATATTTAATGATAACTTTTTACAAAAATATTTTGTAACTAAAGTAAATTCTATTTAAATTAAGTATTTCAAAACTTTTAGAAATCCAGTTTGAATGCGTTGTTTACCTTTTGTTAACATGAGCTATAAATGGAATGGTGTTTATGCACATTGATGAGTTATTTATTTTCATTTATTAAATTGTTTTGTTGAAGAACATGCTATGTGACATTTGAGGTTTTTTTAGTCAATGAGCATGTTTTCACCTTCTTTAAAGAGAACAAATTTCCCCTTTTTCATAAAATTTCAAAATAAGTATTTTTTTACCGTTTGCGAGTAGCTTATTTTAATAGATTTAATTGGAAACTAAATATTTTAAGGCCCATTTTCTCGTTTTCACCTTTTATTAACATAGCATATTCTTCCACTATGCTCTTCAATTGTTATTTGAATTGATTCTAAATAAAATAAATAATCCTAAACTATTTTTATTTCAGACACCGCCAGAGATTGTCACGGACGAGACCAGCGAAGATGTCCTCATTCCAGACAGGTCAATGGAACTGGAGTCCGCGACCGCCGCCTCGTTGCTGGTCGAAGAAATGAGGCTGGAGGGCAACACAGACTACTGCGACTTCGACATGTACTGCCCTGATCCACCCAAGCAGGAAGACCAAGATTCTGCATATGATGATCGCATGGACATTGCTGATTCTGGAACAAGTTCTGCTGAGGCTCCTGTTGACGGAGATGTGCAGTTGGCCGTAGCCAAAGTACTTGAACAGTTGGAAGAGCAGGAGGCAACAAACAACACAGGTGGTAACAATGGCGCTGTTTCTTCTTCTGCTAGTGTAAATGTAACAAGAAGCTCTGTTGTTGGTAAAGAGGACGGTGTTGATAGTTCAATAATGGAAGTGGATGGTCACCTCAATCCAGGCTTCTTAAAGTCTGAGGAGGGTGTAAGAATGGAGGTGGACAGAGAACAAGTTCCTGTTGGAAAAGAAAGTGAAGTGGTTGAAGCACACGTCAGTCAAACAGGAAAGGTTGCAAAAGCAGCTCCAGAAAGTGGTTTAATTCCAACAACCATTCGACCGAAGACAGTGATTGGTGAGCCTATCGACCGTCCATATTCCTCTGTCATTAAGGGAAACACAGAAAATGTGATTGCTGGTGGAGTGATCAAGGAAGTTGCACATGTCGTGCAAGAAACCAAAGAAGTGAAACCCCTAGAAATGAAGCCTGTTTCGTCTTCAGAGAAGACTGTGGAAGGGACAAGCAAAAATAAGGCTACAGTTGCTAAAGGTTAGGAAATGTACCTTAAAATATTTAGATAATTTTATTTCTTAATTTTTTTAAAAACTATGCTTCAAATAGTATTCTCTGTCATAAAAAAACAGTTATTTTAGTTTTCCTTTAGGTTTCTTTATGGATATGTGCAAAAGAGATGAGGAAACACTTTTTTTTAAAACAACATAATTTTTTTAAAACAACATAATTTTTTTTAAAAAAATTAACAGGATATTATTTTTTTTAAGCTAGCAAATCATTGTTTATTTTTTAATCATTTGAACACCAAAGTGTGGTTTTCTATAACATTCCCTATTGTAATCCTTCCCATCCCTATTCAAGTTAGTTGCCGAGGCTCCCTTTCTTATAAGCTTGATATAATTTGGTTATTTTAATGTATTTTCATACATAAAAATAACCTGAGAATGAACTAGATCTGTCGTTTTTGGTAGAGCAGCTAACCAAACTTTACCCAATTATATCAGGTGATGCTGTACTTCTGACCAGGGTCTATATAAGCCATGTTGCCAGCTGAAACACTTTCTTATTATTTTTTCCCATTCCACACTAGCCACAATCTTCCTCTCTGCTCGGCATGCCCACATGTTTACAACTTTAGTTTTGTTTATTGCTTAGTTTATACAGTTGTTAGGGATTTATATTCAGTTTATTTATGGTTATTCTTAAAAATATCTTTAACTTTGCTCATGAAACATGAGAGGATTCACGAAGGAAACAACGTAGATTATTGGCGCAAATAGTTGATTCGTTGGTACAATTTTGCATGCTTCGGCACGTCTCAAAACAACATATAAAATCTGTAAAATTCGTACCAACAAATAAACTATTTGCCCCAATTATCTACGTTGTGTCCTTCATGAATCCTCTCATTATTTATGGTTGTTAGAATAAAAGGTTATTTTATGTGGAAATTGCAGTTTTCCGGAAACATTGCACTTCTGACACCAGAAACTCTTCCTTCCGTTGCCTACAGCAGGATTGGTTTTTTTTTTGTGATTAATTGTTATTTAAATTTTGGGTTCGATTCTTTTTTTAATAATTAGCAAAAAAAGGTCCCCAAACACTTTTTCCAAACAATTAGGAAATTATGTTTAAACTAGCATATTGTTTTTCTAATCATTTGAGCACCAATGTGTGGTTTTCCCCCTTGTAATCTTTCCCTTCCCTAATCAAGTTAGTTGCTTTCTTTATAAGCTAGATGTAATTTGGTTTATTTTGTACGTGGTAAACTCTTCCTTCCGTTGATTGCAGCGGGGAAACCCTCCAAGTCGGGCGATTCTACGAGGAAGAAGAGGAGAGATCCTCCCTCCACCAAGGAGCTGCGTGCCAGCCTGTCCGAGATCGATGCGCTGGTCCCCGTGTGCCTGGAAGCAATGCGCGAATGCCTCAACAGGTTCATCCAGCATTACAAGGCACTCTACCGCATGGCACACTACTACTGCTACTCCCCCAGGAACAAGGTATACTGTTCGTGTCGCGCAAGAAATTAAAACTGATTAAAATCATTTCTATTTATTACCCGGCGGAATAACCGCAAGTTCGAAAAACGTAAAATACATCAGAGAGAAGTAAAGCAATCAATCAGTCATATCTACAACAAAATGTACATGTCTACTTTCTCAAAGTCCATCTTCAAATCAAAGTTTCTAAATACATCGATGAAAATATAAAACATGCTACTACTCTACTCAGAAGCAGTTGGTTGCTGACGACTGACACGACTAGAGCTACCTGTTTCCATATCCCAACAGCTGCAAAACATCTGCCTGTCACCATTAGCCCATGTGTAACTGTAGTTCAATATACCCTAACCCTACCGGGCCTACTGTCTCATGAGAGGCGGTGCTCATTTTATTGTCTGTAGCCGTTAGCCATGAGGAGGTGCTAATGACTAGCAATTGTCCATGTCTTATAGTCCTTACGATTACAACCTTGCCTTCCTCTGTCCCCGCAAGTGCTTTTCCAGAATACGATGTGAGTGTCGCTGTTCTAAACCTACCTTCTTTGAGGCTGTGCTGTGGGGTGAATCCATAGATATCATAATTAAAGTATTAGATTGGCTGATCACGTGACCTCCGATGCTAACGACGGGACGCGCATGGAGACTTTTTTTGGTAGGCATAATGGCCAGTGTTGCTGCCACTTTAAGGAGAAAAATATTACGAAAAAAATACTACTTAATTCTAAAATTACAAAAAAAATATGAGAAAAGGATTTAAAGTCACTAAAAAGATTCCAAAATGCAGCTAGTATTTTTACGATATTTTTTTTGTAATTTTAAGAATTAAATGGTATTTTTTCGAAGTATTTTTCTCCTTGAAGTGGCAGCAACACTGGCCATTTTGCCCCCTTATTTGGCCTCCAAGCGTGTCCCGTCGTTAGCATTGGTGGTCACGTGATCTGCCAATCTAATACTTTAACTATGATATCTATGGGTGAATCGTAGTTGCTCTCCAAACCCAAATAGGGTTTGGAAAAAACATATAGAGCTTTCCTCATGCCGCTTCCTGGAAAACCACATAAAGGGGTAGGGGAAGTAAGCTTGCATTGTAATCGTAAGGACTATGGTGGCTAGTTTGGCAATTAGCCCTTAGTTAACTTGAAGGGCACAGTTGGCCCATGGCCAGCTAACTTGGGTGACCAGCATATTGCTAAAGAGTTGCATGCCAGCATGGCCGAGGTCAATGCGCGAGTGCCTGAGCAGGTTCATCCAGCATTACAAGGCACTCTACCGCAGGGCACACTACTACTGCTACTCCCCCAGGAACACGGTACTGTACTACGGAACATCTATGATATATGGGGTTGGTCTTAATTTGGCGATTTGTGTATCAAGTATTACTTTATTTTCATTTATTTAGATTGTAATAACTACATGTATAGCAGGTATAATATCCCTATTTAAAGTTATCCTGATTGTCAAAAGTCTTTAATGAACAGACCAGCAATATATCATTGCTATACCCATACTACTACTAAGCTACTTATAACTTTTCACTCCAACCTAGAGCATAAAGCCTCTGTCACAGTTTGCCACCGCACCCCATTTAGCAATGGGTTTAATATCTCTCCATAACGGATTAAGTACATCATTGGAGCATTGGGGACTGGTTATGTTAGTTACAATGTGGCTTAGCTTATGAGACAGTGCTCATATCATTGTCTGTAGCCATGAGGTGCTATCCATTAGCAATTGTCCATGTCTTAGTGGCTGGTTCTACAATGAGCCACTACTTCACATGAAGGGCACAGTTGGCCCATGGCCGGCTAGCTGACTTGGGTGGATAGCGTAGGAACAAGGTACTTCTACACTATTTTACTACTTACACTTTACCTACCTATTACTTATAAATTTTTAACACAACTGAGAACTCAGTTCTTCAAGAGAATGAAAATCTTCTCTGATGGTCATCAAAAATCTCTACAAACCATATATTTGGCTGTCCTTTCATATTGACCTAGCTCTCCTGCATCACCTCCTCTATTCTGTAAAAGCTATTGATGAGTTAAAAAAAATTATTTAATTTTTTTTATTTGTTTTATTATATTAGAACTTACAATGGGCTAGAGAAATTCTACTTGCTGCAACTCCAGCTACTAAAAAATATGCTGCCATGCCGGGTCTTTTTGCGGATCGAAAAAACACCAATTTCTTTAACGTAAGTTTCCATTTGAGTTGAGTAGTTTATATACCCAATTATAATTGTTTTTTTTTTAAACGGCGATTTAGATTAGAAATATTTGATATATACATGTGTTTTACTTTTGTATTTAGCCTTATAAGAATTTAAGTTTCAAACCACCAGATTTGGTACATGAAATATAATAATTGGCTTTATGACCTTAAAGTAATCTTTTGATATGAATTCTGTTTTAAGTTAGGAATTTATTACAGCTTTTTCCACAAAGTTTACTTAAAATGTGTGAAAAACATTTAAATGTTATTAGATATTAATATAAGAATTGATTATATGAAAATTCCTATTCACAATGAATGCATGCTGACCAATTATCCTGCCAAATTTTAAAGAAATTAAATGAAAAAAAACTAAAATTTTGTTAAAGAAAAATCTGAAAAGGTAAAGTGTAAACTAAGAACCCTCGAAAAACTCCTGCACTTGTTCCAAAGCACCTGTTGACAAAATAAAAATAAAAAAGACAGGGTAAAAACTGTCCTGTAGACAGTGAAAGAACGCTAGGAGCTGTTGGCGTGACTGACTTTCTTTCATATTATATCACTACATAATGAATTCTCCATCTTTGGCTGTGTTACAGGGCATCTGGCGCGCGCCCAGCACGGAGATCGACCGCCCTGGCAGCTTCGGGGCTCATATGTACCGCTCGGTGGGGCTGCTCATAGAAGTGCTCACGCAGCAGAAGGACTACAACATGCTCGTATACCTCACGCAGCAGCTCTACAGGACGCCCGACCTCGGAAAGTGAGTGAAAGGGACACATTGGGTGTAAAGGGTTGTTTTAAGACTATGTCCTCACTACGACATCAAACGCCACAAAGGCAACAAATGCAACAAAAATTGGCGTCCGCCAAGGGCGCCAAGCGATGCAATAGTATGGTGGCTGACTCTGCCAAGTCGCCAAGTTTTGTTGCCTTTGTGGCGTAGTCAGAACATAGCCTAAGGGTTATCTCATGTAGAAATGCTTGATGAATGGTTTGAAAATATATAAACTGGCTTATAGTATGTACGATTACAAGGCAGCTTCACTTCCCCCACCACCTCTTGTGGTTTTCCATTAAGCGACGCAAGCTTCGTTTTCTAAACCTACCTTGCTTGAGGCTCTACTGTGGGGTTAATCGCAACAGCTCTCCAAACCCAAGTGGTGGGAGAGAAAAAGAAAAGATCGCCCCTCACGCTGTTTCCTAGAAAACCAAATGAGGGGGAAGCAGGCTTGCATTCTAATCATAGTAATCATACCTACTATAATAGCATCTCACATGTGAAAACCTTTGAAAAGTTGATTACCAATCAACCTAGCTTACTTCTGAAAACATACACCAGCAAGTTCTATCACCGCACTTTTACAAAGCCGTTTGTTGAACACGATTAACAATCTGGGCAGTAACTCTTATAAAACTGAAATTGACCTTGTGGCCGAGATAAAAGGTCGGAAAACCCGTGAAGTACATGCCTACCTGGTCCGCTCCGCCTACGATCTGTGATTGCCAGATAAACCATTTTTTTCCCATCCTACAGAAAGGCTAGGTAGGGCGGGACCTGCTGCTTAGAGCTAATCTAAATACAGCTAACAGCTGCTGCTAGGACAAATGTGTGGACCAATGCTCGTCTATTAAGCAATACGTCCTAGGTCCTGGCAATAGCTGTTGGCTGTATTTAGATTAGCTCTAAGTAGCAGGTCCCACCCTTTTTAGCCCTTCGGTAGCACTGTGCATGGAAAAATGGTTTGTCAGACAAATACGACTTTTTGAGGATTCAGCATTTTAAATTTAGCGATTGCAGCAAGAGACTAAAATCAAGACTAATTCAAATCAATCTTTCCAAACAGGAAGTACATGCGTGACACGGACCGCGTCTACCTGGTGCGGTTGGCCTACGAGCGTTGCACGGCTGTGTTGAGGGGTAGGATGGACTCCCTTCTGCAGGAGGAGCCTCCCCCAGAGGAGGGGCGTCTGACGTGCTGCCTGCTGGAGATCTTCCGCGCCTGCCAGACACTCCTGCGCGCGGGGGTCTACGCCAGGGAGACCAACGCACTGCTCGAGGAGGCCTACACCATGTACAGACTGGGAGAGGTGAGTGGATATTTTCCGAAAACACAGGCTTTGGGCTCGGAGGTGAGTGGGTATAGTAATGTAGGGCAAACAAAATCAGGTCAAACGAGGTATTATAGTGATCATTGAGGTTTATTTAACAAAGATCAGAAATAATACAAGTTACGAAGAAAAAAAAAACCACAGCACACCCAACTAAAGATAACACCAGCATTAAATACAATGGTTGGGATGACATCAACTCGACGTTGGCACCATAAATTTGAATATTGTGAACCTTCTTTTCACAGTTATTCCTAGAAATGGGTTTGAATCCTTCTTCTGGAAGGGGAATCGTTTTCCAGCAGTAGGTCCCTGTCTTATTTGAAGTGGGATGCTGGTGGAACTGTCATACTGTCCTCAGAAACCGGAATTTTTAGTTGTACTGTCTTTTAAGTTTTGAATCCTACTTTGCCATGGTAGCTGTTCACAAACATGTTTAAGCATTCGGTCCTGTCTGATTAACCCTCCTGTATCAAAATGCGCTACACAAGAGCTTATTGCTGCCTGTAATATCTCTGCTGGTATTCCTGTACGCGAATTATCTGTCAAGCATTTTGTCCTTGTTTAAAACACCCTCCTGCAGCAAAACGCATTGGTCCTGGCAGTTGTTGTCCACAATTACTTGTCAGCAACTAGTCCCACCCTACTTAGCCCTTCTGTTGCAAATTGCATTATGCTGCAGCCTGGACTGCCTGCTGCAGGGGGAGGGGTGTCTGACATGCTGCCTGCTAGAGATCTTCCATGCCTGCCAGAGGCTCCTGCTCGAGGATGAATAACACCATGTACAGGCTTAAAGAAGGTGAGGGGTTATTTGTAGGATCATGTTTTGGGCTCAAATCCGTCCTCTGGAATGGGTGGTTTGCCCAGAATCGTTTTTGAGCAGTTGATCCTGGTCTTATT
Source organism: Oedothorax gibbosus (assembly GCA_019343175.1). Classification (NCBI taxonomy): domain Eukaryota; kingdom Metazoa; phylum Arthropoda; class Arachnida; order Araneae; family Linyphiidae; genus Oedothorax; species Oedothorax gibbosus. The sequence continues at coordinate 36,120,694 of CM033278.1, forward strand.
TGAAGTGGTAGGCTAGATCTGAACTGATACTGATAGCCATCAACCAAGAAGCTCTACAGATTTCCAATATCTTGGAATATCTGGATTTACTCAGACAGTAAGGGCTCTAAATTCAATTTTTGAGCAAATGGCAAAACATTAATGGCCAATTTGGCATGGACATTGCAAACAAACTTAAAGATTTACTCTGTACATAATGACATTCATCTGCAGTGGATAACCTCCCACATAGACCTCTTCTTTAATGTCTTGGCTAAGGAAGGCTCTGCCAAAACATCTGCAAGTAGTGGTCTACTTACGATGTTATATATATACGATGTTACATAGTGAAATATTCTCAAAGTCCATAGAGGATCCCACCAACTCATGACTGGTTAACTGTTGTAAACCGAGCCGGATTTCTATATAGGCTAAGTAGGCTGTAGCCTAGAGCTGCAAATTTTTTGGGACGGCAAATTTTACGATCTATTAAAGCGGCATTCGCCATAAAAAAAATTATTATAAAGATACGAATATTTTTAAGAAAGAAAAGAAATAATTTACATTAATGCTTAAACCCTAAATGTATACTATATAGAACTACTTATATTTCGAAGCAAACATGGTCGTAGCGAGGGCAATTGCACTTCCTTCTCCTGGATTTCGAAGTTGAAAGAAAAATAGTAGAACAGTTTTTAAAAAATTTGCCTATTTTGCTTTCGATTTAGTGTATTAAGGTACATGATTCTAATATGTGTATCTATTTTAAACAGCACATACTACCCTATTTTGCAGCTAACCAGCTACTTTTCCCCGAAGGGGGAGAATATTGTGACAGGGGCGGCAAATCAGTAGCCTACAGGCAGCAAATCTTTAAATCCGGCCCTGGTTGTAAAGTCCTCTCATTTTCGGTTCTACTGACTTTGAGTTTGAATCCCATTTTGGTATGGTAGATGTTTACACACATGTTTAAGCAGTTGATCATGGTCTGATTAACCCTCCCTTTAAAAACGGGTCTAGACTCGCTTCTGTATGTCCACTCTTCTGAGATTCCCTTACACAAATAAGTTTGTACAATTGAACCTAGTCTGATTAACCTTCCTGTAGTGAAATGTGTTTCACAGAGTCTAGAATTGTATATTATAGGTATCTATAGGGGTGATTGCATTCTATCGCCTGAATTCTACTCTGGCATGGTATTTCTGCTTTAAGCGGTCTGGTCTGATTCCTTTAGCAAAAGGCTTTGCCAATGCATGTTGTAAGTTTAGTCCAAACAGTGTGATGATATTTTTTGGCAGAATCTTTAAAAACATTTTTTTTTACGGATATCAATCAAAACTTAATCATATTTAACTTAAAATGAAACGGGAGCTCCAAATCAAAGTCTTAATTATCTCTATCCAAAGACAAAAATTCTAAGCCACCTTACTCTGAACAACAGTTTTTTTAATCTGATACATTTAGCTGGCTTATATAGCTCTGTAATACTACTTTTTGAAGTTGATTTGAATATTTAGCTGGGACATTATTTATTGAAAATTATAATAGATTCTAACCAATTTCAAAACATGGTATTATAGAGCCCTGTTTATCCAGCTACATTTATCACTTAGAATGAAAAATGCTTTTTTATGTACAAAGTGATGTGCTCAGACGGGTCATTTTTGCAGGTGGATGACCATCCGAGTGTTCTGGAGCAAGCCACCAAATTCTGTCAACTGCAGCTTGGAAAATCCTACCCTGTAACTAGCCACGATTTAACTAGTCTTTCCTTGACCAAATCCACTAACAGATGATAGAAGTTTTCAGTTGTGTGTTGAGGGGATTACGGCAGTTATACTTAATGATTGAATTTTTTTTTCTTTTAGTAATTTTAAGAATAAAAAAAATTGCCTTTACTGTTTTCAAATATATAAAAAATCACTTTAAATCAGTTTCTTTTAAAAAAAACAATGTTGGAAATATTATAAGATTGAATATTTTGCAAATGTTATAATTCAAACATTTTTTTTTTTTTTTGCAATTTTAATGTAATTTTTTTTCTTTCCAATTGAATTGTAGTTTCAGAATATTTTGAAAAAAATAAAACTTTATATTAAAATAGTAATTTTAAATAAAGTATAATATTATATTTAAAAAAAATTATAATGCATAATACACACAATCTTTTGTAACTATTTAAAAAAATTATTACATTTTACTGAATGCATAGACTAAGAACTTTTAAGAATATTTGAAATATTCTGTTATTCTCCTTTGTTCCCAAATACCCACTATTTTGAATTTCAATCCATTGCTTTGATGACTCCCCTCCCTTCCTTTTCCTTTAAGAGGGATTGTCAGTCCCATAGATATAATGCATTAGTTTTCTAATCACAACTTCTGCAGAAGTATTGCTTTGCCATGTTAGCCCTTTTTTCCCAGGTATGAGAATCAACATAACATCAAAATGAAACAAATTTTGAAACAAAAATGTTATCTAGTTATTTAATTATATATTTTTGAAGTTTTAAAATGCCAAAAATTACAGCAGATGGCGACACTATTTTAAAACACTAGCAATGAATTAAATAACCGGATGCTATTTTCTATTCAATTTTGTTTCAAATTGTTATTATGATGATTCCCATACTTGGTGAAAATGGGATAACATGGCAAAGCAATTCTTTTGCAAAAATTGTGATTTCCAAACTAATGCATTAACTCTATGGGACGTCCCTCTTAAAGGTGTGATACAAACATACTATTCTTTGTTATAGCAAAACCCGTATGAGTTCACTAAATTTGGCTCCAAATATCTGGGAGTTCCGGATGATTCGCCGGCCAACTTGTTTCCGCCAGACGCCTGGCAAAAAGGTAAAGAAGCCTGAAACGGCTTCTTTCCAATCTTATCTCCTTTTATTTTCCCCACGACTTTTGTGATATTTTTGTGGTGTGTACAAAACCAACGAGGTGCTTACTTTAAGTTGGATAGCATAATAAGAATAATTGCCTATAGTAAATCTTGCCCTTTTATGCAGCGATGAGAAGTGTGTGCCATAAAGCTGCAAAATTGCGGTTATTTATAATGTAATATTTCTTAAGTATAACCCAGTTGTTGTGTCATGTCAGGGACCATAATGTTTATGAGGTTATGATATTATAAACAGGGTTGATTATTGAGTGTAGGAAATCATGTAAAATATGTATGGGGTTGTTTCACGGGGGATCTGGCAATAGCTATGCGGTTTTGTTTTTATGTCTATTTTGATGTATTTCAACAGTGTTGCCACCAGGTTTAGGAGAAAAACTACGAAAAAATACCATTTAATTCTAAAATTACAAAAAAATATCGTAAAAATACTAGCTACATTTTGGAATCTTTTTAGTGACTTTAAAGAAACGTGCAACGCTTTGCTAGTATTTTTATGGTATGTTTTTGTAATTTTAGAATTAAATGGTATTTTTTCGTAGTGTTTTCTCCTAAACCTGGTGGCAATACTGTTGAAATACATCAAAATAGACATGAAAACAAAACCGCAGAGCTATTGCCAGATCCCCCGTGAAACAACCCCATTATCTTCTCATATTATTAATCAAAGTTATAAAATGACATGTATAGAATAAATTTAAAAACTATGTGCTATTGGTAGTAGTTTTAATCCAAAATAATTATTAAATATAGTCATAGCTATATATATATTTTTTATTACAAAACATCGAATCGAAAAGCAGCAAGGCATAAACACGCTTTAGGATAATCACTCTTGAATGACTCATTGCTGGCTTGAAATTAAAGTGTTAAGAATCACTATAATCAAAGCGAAATTCTCCTTTCTGGTATATAAATGTTTTTCATCTGGATATAAATTTAAACTTTGGCGACTTTTTTTGCAAATAAAATATTTAAATAGTGTCAACAAAATTATAAAAGAAACCTCCTTGAGAAAGTATTTTTGATTTCACTTAAACATATATTTTTAGTGATATAACTGAGGAGTTAATTAAAAATGTTTCGTTCTAAGCAAGATTTTATAATATTAATATTAAGTTCTGTGGGCAATTCGAGGGACTGAACATGTATAGCGTTGTAACCGACTTCAGACTGTAATTTGTGTTTAGTTTTGCTGCTTCAAACTGCAGCTAACAAAATTCTGTTCTATTATGTGTTTTCGAAATTGTTTCAGATCTCAAAGTGTTCACTGGCATTCCAAAACAGAGCTTAGTATTACAATACATTTTTAAATTTTATATGAGTACCTAAACAGGGAAATTTTATGGACTTTTTTTAAGTATGTAGCAGATAATTAAGTAGTAGTTATAATAGTTGTTTTCTTTGCATTTTAGTGTTATCTTAATGTACTATTTTTGTGTACCCTGCATTGTACTATAGGTATACTATAATTTGTATAATTTATTTTCTCATTGCTTTTGCATCAAATCCTTATAGGTCGTGAAAGCTTGTTTTCATTGCAAAATATTATTTATATAAAATAAAACTATGTATTTATTCCAACCATTCAAAATGAACGAAAACTGATATATCTGCATAATACAAAAGAGTCAAACCTATGAGTCATGCCAAAAAGTTTTTTAATATCAGCTTAATATTTTGTATTGAAAGCAAGCTTGTGTTTATACCCAGAATCTGTATTAGATGTGTTCATTTCTGTATTATACTTCCCATCCCATTGTGCATGATCTGTTGTAGTAGAACCAATAAAGTTGTTTTTATTTTATTCTATGGTTTCTTTTATTTAGTTGCATTTGTCTGCTTTACTGTTGGAATCCATAGCATGTGGTGTATTTGGTTGAACGACACTTGCTGTAACGACATTTATTTGAATGGTTTTGCTTAGTACATACTTTTTTTTAACCTTCTTTACTGTGACTTTCAATAAAGAAAGCAAATACAATTTATTTTAGTAACACTTCTTAGTAACACACGTGTGCAAGCGATTACGAAATTCAAACATTGATCATGTAAAATAACTACATTAACGCATACCTTGTTTTCAAAGGTGATAGTCTTTTATTGTATAACTTCTTAACTTAATACAAACTTTTGAGTCTGTTGTATTCTGGTTGTACTTCTTTTTCTCTGTATGTTAGAATAAACATGATTTTAATATGCCATAATTAAGCAAGAATATACCTTAAAAAATTATTTTTTATTTGTGTATACTTGCATTTTCTCTATTTATTCAACCTAGTTTGTATAGTAGCAGTTTTGCAACCTTTGATCGAACATGTTACTTTTCGTTTGACATTGGAGTTAGAAAGTCATTTTATTATTTTTCCTTCGAAAAGGGTTTTAATTCTTTAGAGCCTTTTAAAATTTTAATAATTTTTAAATTATCATTTTCTTTGTGCATTGATGTTTCCAGATATGTAGTTCCATGGTAAAAAAAACTGTAATGAAAGCAAAAATATTTGTAATATGTATTCCTTCCAAAAATACATTTCAGTAAAGAAATTTTTTTTTAGTGCTCTTTATTTCATCTAAACGGAGATTATTTCCTTTACATTTTGATAAATTAAAAAAAAATACTAAAAATCTAGTGTGATTCTAACTTTCAAAAACAAAATCTTTGCTCACTGTGTCTCATTTGAGCTGCGCTTCGAACCTCACGAGATAACTTACATGCTCGTTTGTATCCCATGCCAAACAGAATACACCAAATCCCTCCTGGCGTCCAGTCCGCCTTTCAGCAGCAGGCCCATCAAACCGGAACCCATCCAGGAACCGGTTCTCCTGATTCCGATCGACAGCAGCCAGTTTGCCGGTTCCCTGATGCCCACCAGGAGCCCCATGGTGCACGTGGAGAAACCCAAAGCAGAGAACCTCCACGCCTGTTCGCTGGCCTATCTACCCTTAACCCCAGTGTTACCCAACTCGAGTATTAACCCAGTGTTACCCAACACGAGTATTAACCCGGGGTTATCCAAAGGTCCATCCCTGGTTTCTTGCCAGGCCTTCGACTGTTTCAGCGTCCTCAAGAGCATCATGCAGGCCTCTGGGTACCAAGTGGACACCGCCACACCGGTCAACCTGGTGAAGCCCAAGAATTCCGAGATCCAGCCGCCGCCACCGAATTTCCCGTGTTTCCAGGTAGGGATCTTCTATATAGAAACATCTCAATTCAGTTTAAGAAAGGGAAATGGGCAAATTTTGGAATTAGAGAGGGAAATTAGCCATAGTTTCTTTTGTCCAGGTTGCCAGTAAGGTTGAGTTTAATTTGAATTATCGTCGCAGTAGAGCTACACGAGGGCTATTTTCGATGGGCGTCGTAATTTGTTGCCAGTAAGAGTTGAAATCTTGACGCTATCCATTACTTAAATTGAGAGTTAAAGCAGTCATTTTGAATATAGGAAAAACAATGCATGAAATCAACTTGTTTAGTTCTTGAAATACTTTTGCATAAGTGTTGCATTAAAAAGATATTTAATATGAACAATAGCTTGAATCTTATATAAAATGATATTTGATTACAAAAAAAATATACCTATTTTGGAGATATATTTTAACGCCTTATTAATTGCCCAATAGTATATAGTTAGTATAGTGAGAAATACAGTATTAAGCATAACTTTTCCTCCAATAAAATTGAATTCCTGGTTGTCGTGTGGCTTTCTTAACAGAGTTGATAGCTGTAAATATTTTCTGCCTCTATTTCCAGGCCGCCAGAGGTGGCGTGGGGAGGCCCCGCAAGCGCCGTCGCAGGGCTGCCGCCAAGATGGACGAGGCCCTCAACTTGTGCAAGAGGGTGGCAGCACCCCCGGTGGTGGCAAGTGGCCCCCTGTCCCGGCCCCTCTACACCAGGCCCATCGTGAGCAGCAGCATCGCACACTCCATCGCCGAGCTGAAGGTGGGCAGCATCATGCGAAGCACCCCTAAGGCACAGCCTGCCACACATGCAACCTCTGTCAGAAACCAACCGAGGCCTCCCTTCATCAAGACAATAGTCAGGAGTCCGTCCGTGTCCATCGTCCAGCAAGTTCCTTATACTGCCACTTCTGATTCTGGTGTTCCTCGACAGAAAGAATCTCTGTTGTCTGTAGCGTCGACCAGCCAGGCGAAGAGTGACATTGGGATTTCGCTGCTGGACAAGAAGAGTCCATCTTTACACAGAGGCACCAGACTTCTTACAGAAGCACCATCTTTAATGGATGCCAACGAGGATTCATCCTCGTCCACGCACATTGACACTTCGGTGATCGAGCAGTGCGCCCGGGAAATGCTGGAATTCATCAACCAGAGGGTGGAGGACTTGGTGCACAACACGAAACCTCCCGTCGACTTTTCCAACATCACAGTGAGAGCGGGAGAATGTTCACTCAGGGAAGAAAGAACTCTACTTGCTAATGTGGATGATTCAAAGAATCGAAATAAAAACAATCAAAAATCAAATAGCAGTATTTTGTTCCAACATTTAATTCTCAAAAAGGAAGAAAGTAAAAATACCGCCTTTGACGAAGGTTCTGAAAAAGGCATAGGAGTATCAAGTGTAAATTGGGATAGCAAAAACACAAAAGTTGTGGGGCCTGATGTCAATAATGTGCCAGAAAAGAGCATTGAGGAAAACATAAAAAGCAAAATCAACACAATGATCAAAGATATCGAAGAAGAGAATTCTGATACTCTAGATGCAGACATAAAGGACGATTTATTCACCAATACTGAACCTCAAACTTTCTCTGGCGTTGAAAATCAACTGGAGATATCGAAGGATGATTCCACGAAAAGTCTTCTCTTAGAAAGCTGCGATTTGAGCAAGGATTCGTCAACAGAGTTTGCTGTCTGCTCGCCCAAGTGACTCGAGGATGGAAAGGATGACACCACAAAGTAACAATATTCATCGAGGAATCGCAACTGAATGAGCTAAGCAAGTGAGCTATAAGCAGTGGTAGAAGGGTGGGTAGACGCATCTCCCCACTTTTCAAGTAAATGGTCATGCATCCCCTCACTTCTAAGGCCAGCAAAATCCACCCCCCCACTGTTTTGGGTTTATTTAGCTGCTTTCCACTTTTACCAGAAGAAAAAATATATTTCAAACTTCCAGTTGTTCTTATTTAGTAGCCAAACTACTAGTTATAGCTCATTCTGCAAAAGCTTATGCAAAGTAAGCCTTCTCTTTATGTAAATTAACATTTATTATAGTTATGATATATTAACAAGAGCGAAATAAGCGAATGAATATCATAATCGTCCACCGGATAGTGTGTGTTGGGGGGGGGGGGGAGGGGGTAAATTGCAACCAAATTTTAGAGCATCCCCACCATTTTTTTTCTCCACTACTACCACTGCCTACAAGGACAACACTTACTATTTAATCACTGCTGTGCCAAAGCAAATACCGGTGTTTTACAGCACTTATTGATGTTTACGATGTTAAATCACTTAAAGAAATTATATGTTGGTGTATTTGTTGTAGTTGTTATATGTTCATACAATGTAACTTTATATATGTGTGCGTTGAAATGTTCTTGTTATCTATTCTATGTCAATCCATTGGCGGGTAAACACATAGTTCCTGAAATAGACAATAGTAGTTTGTTCTTACTCTCAAATGACGTCTCACAAGGCATACTAATTTGACTGTTTTCAATCTGTTTCACTAATTCTTTCTAACACTAACTTTTTTTATTGAGTGGAATACTTTTGTGGAGTTCCATTGAGCTTATCCTAGCAACTAACCTCAGAGAAAGATGTGGCTAACATTTCTACCATGATTAAAGGACAAAATCTGATTAAAAAAGTAACTAATAAATCCATTCCCGTCTGATGTGCTAAAAACTCATGTATACAGTATTTTATATGTATTATTTTAAAACAAAAAATGTCTCCCTGATGGGATTCACTTGAAGTTAGGAATTCATGACATTTCGTATTTCACCTTGGAAAACATCTGAAATAATTGTCAGTTTTCCCAAGAGTATCTAAACACTTAAAAAAGCAATTTCTTCAGGCAGTGTTCAATTATAATAAGACTAAGAGTTCCATCAGCTGTTTCGAATAAATTTACATTGATATTTATGTACCCTTTAGAAAATTTATTTGTTAAAATAATTTAAATATGCAACAGAAATTTCAGCCATAGTGGATAAATCCATATGGTTTTATCCATACTCTAAACGGGTCAGGTATAGCAAAAAAATCTTACTAATAAATAATAGCTTGTATATATAATATGAACTGCATGCTAAATCTTTCGTGGTCCAAACGTTTTGGTGAACCGAATTTGTGGCTGCTCTTTTAGCTTGAGCTGTAGAGTGGTTTCAGACAGACAATCTGACTGATGGACCAACGTTTGAAAACCACTTTTTTTAGAACTTCACTTATGGTAGTTGTGATTGACATGAAAATAACAGTTTGAATACTAAAATTGATTTGTTAGAGTAAGCTTTGTGTGTTGTAGTTCGCCTTCCTAAACTAAGGTCTTAATTCCGTTGCTATTTTTGAGTGGATTGATTTGAGCTAGGCTACACGACTTTCAACCTACCTCCAATTCAGGTGCCAAATTGACTCGGGTATTAAAAAGCTTTCACGTGGTTCGGAATCCACATTAAACATTATGCCCGTATTTATGGATATTGTTAAGAGTATTTAAAAACTTATTGATGTAATCTATACTTTATAGAAAAAAAATCTCTACCGAAACTTTCTCAGGTACTAAACTAGAAGGTTGTTGTCAAACAAAAGAGGATCGTATTTGTAGTTTGATGTTTCAATATAAAGGCTAGTAATCCTTTATTCATTATAAAGATCTATGTATAATTTTTGTATTTATATGTATATAAGTATATAATTTCCGTTATTATTTTCATTAATTGTTGATTATTATGTTGTTTTACATAATGTTTTTATTGTACATTTATACACTTAAATAACAGCCAAAGCTATTGAATTGGTTATAAAAAATTATGTAATTGAATCTGCTACATATAATGAAAGAATTTTTTTTAAGGATTATAACTTTTTGCATATTTTCTCTAGCATAAACATAATGGGGTTGTTTCACGTAGGATCTGGCAATAGCTATGTGGTTTTGTTTGCATGTCTATGTTGATGTCTTCCAACAGTATTGCCACCAGTTTTAGGAGGAAATTTTAGAATTCTAAAATTACAAAAAAATATCGTAAAAATACTAGCTGCATTTCGGAATCTTTTTAGTGACTTTAAAACATGAAACGTGTTGCTAGTATTTTATGGAATGTTTTTGTAATTTTAGAATTAAATGGTAGTTTTTCTCCTAAAACTGGTGGCAATACTGTTGGAAGACATCAACATAGACATGCAAACAAAACCACATAGCTATTGCCAGATCCTACGTGAAACAACCCCATTACAATTATTATTATTATAATTCACCTTTAAACAAGCCCGATGGAAGGTGTGGTTGGAGCAAATATAGTTGCTAACCTAATAGAAATGTAGCTATTGGTTTGAACCCCACGATTTTCAGTTTTTGCAGTGGGTTCTTATTACCTCCCACGTAGATGTTACTAAAATACTATGGCTTTATGTTGTTAGGAGCTATTTTACTCTTGTAATAAGTATAAAAAATATTTCACGTTTGAATGTTCCAATTACAGTACATTTGGAATATATCCAGCAACATGAGATTTTCGATGATTTTTTTGCCATTCTAAAAGCCTACCAGCAGAAAAACAGGCATTTGATCTTAAAATGTGACATAGTTGTAAACAGTATTACATAAAGTCTTCAAAAGACAGTGTTTTAATAATATAAGAATTAATCTGTGGTTAATAAATGTAAAATTTGATTAGAATTTTGATTCCTTATTACAAATACTCAGAAACACAATTTGCTGTCTAAAGTTTTTTTTTTATTATTAGGTTAACATATTTACAAGTAAAATCATGAGCTGAATAACAAGTCTTTTAAAACATCAAACATTTCCTTTATATATATATTTTAAGGTCCCTATATTTTGTATTACACAGTTAAGATATTTAAATAAAATATTTTTACATAGTTTTTTTTTTAATAACTATGGGGGAAAATGACATGAAGAATTCATTTTAGGTAATTTCTTTACAACAAATTTCAATTTTAAATAGAAGAAACACAATATTGTTTTAAATAGGTAAACAAATTCTGCTTAAAATAGGCTTTACATTTAAAAAATAAATCTGCCATAAACATAAAAGTTGGACTATCACACAATACATATTAATATAAAAAGCAAAGCTGAGACATACAATCCAAATCTTTTTAAAACACTAAGGCACTATTACTGGTTTTCCAGTCTCCATCTTTCCAAACATTATGTTATGAATTCATTCACTATTTTATATTCTTGTTTTGAATAATGAATTTGACTACAGTACACAAACAAGAAGGAACACGAGTAAAAACAGACAGTCATATTCCAAATCATGGCTACTTATAAGAAAAATAAACAAAGTTATTTTCTCAGTGTGTCAATCCTGTAAAATGGCAAGAACCAGAAAGCCCTCTCGAATACTTCATTCTCTGCATTCGGGAGAAACACAATTTTGTTTTGAATAGGTAAAAAAGTAAACACATTATAAATGAATTACACAATAAAATGAATAAAAAGTTACACACATAAGAGTAGAACTGTCGCATAACCACAGCAAAGCCGAGACATATAATCTCAATCGAATTTTCATATAAAAACGGAGGCATTCGTTAACGGTCACATTACTTCATCTTTCCCAATATTATTAAAGTGAATTTTCATGTTTCAAATAAAACTATTTTCATAAGGTCCTTAAACCTCCAAAAACTGAGGACTTCATCTTAAAACTGACCTTTCCAAATACCATAAGACTTTTACCTTGGAAAGATGACTCGCGTCTAGTTATTGTACGCCGGAGTTTGCTTGTGCAGAGCCGTGAACTTCTTCACTCTCTCGTGTACTTCTCGGTCTGCCTCGGCCACGTCGCTGTGGAGGTGATAGCGCACCAGAAGGCTGCTGGCGTTGCGCTGCACAAACTGGTCCAGGTTCTTGTGGCCTGATTTCTCGCCCCTCTTGTGGAGGGTCAACTTCTGTTATAATAATAAAAGGCATGAGACAGCAAAATACGAATGTGAGGAACAGCCTAAAGGATAGCACAATTAAGAAATGAGAAAATATTCAATATGCCACGCACTTAGTGATACGAGTCGGGTAAATACCCATAATTAGAGTATTTATTATTTTTAAATTATATTTCTATACATGAAATATTGTTTTAAAGTGTTCAAATGTTATTAAAAAAACCCTCTTACATAATTCACCTCACAAAACAACTGTAATTGTTATTCTAAGTGTGAAAACAAATATTCATTTAAAATTATAAATACACAGGCAAGAAGCCAGTTAATTCAAATTTTCTAAAAATATTAGTTCTAAAATACATATATTTGAAATATTAATAGTATATATAAACTCCTTAATCGAAACTTAATTTTTAAATTATTGCCTACAATTGCTGTAGTAGATAACTTTTCTTGACATAATTAACCTGTGAAAATATGCTGATAAATATAATTACATATCCAAAAAAAAAGAAAAAAATACTAATAAATTTTTTTTTAAAATACTTAGTTAATATAATAATTAATTCATTATTATAATAATTAGCTACTTAATAAAAGTTTTATGAGTATTTAATAAATATTTTTACGAGTAACTGACGAACCCTGAAAAGCATAAAAGAAAATACAAATAATTTTCTAAACTTTGCAACCCTTCTCCCCAAATTAGGAATTGGCAACATAATTCTTGAGGTGCCAGTTTGGAGAATTTTTTGCAACTTCGATTAACACTCTCTTCTATTTATGTCACTGGTCTAAATAAGAAATGTCTTGCCTGCTGCAGGTTGTCGCACGATCCTATATAAGCGGGTTTCTTGGCGGCCGCCACTTTGAGTTCGTACACTCCTGGGTGGGCTGCCACGGAAGGGCCCATGCTGGCAATAGGGAGCCACGGGCTGAAATTAGCATCTAGCGGAATAAAAGAGTTAGAATTATAGATAGGTTCACACTTTCCGTTTCAAATTTATGTTAGGTTAGGTTGAATTATCGTCGTACTAGAGCTACATAAGGGCTATTGGCAATGGGGCGTCGTCATTTACATCCTCAGTCAAGTGACGAGCTGACACCTTAATAGGCACCCAATGCAACTTTTAACCCTTTCAGTCCCAGTGATCATTTCCATCATCATTTTTCTGATCATAATTAAAAAATAGGGCTGACATCGATTGGGATTAATAAAAAATATTTTCTAATAGAAAAAAGTTTGAAGAATCGAATGATGTGCTTTTTGATATCATAAATGGCTATAGACAATCATAAAAAAAAAATTCTAAAATGATAATGCCAAATTGTCAGTGGGACTGAAAGGGTTAAGAGTGACATTTAAAGCAGTGTTGGGACCTTGGAGGATATTTTTTTACACAACACTTAAAAGCAATAGAAAGTTTTATAGTGCGAACAAGAAATCACTTCTTAAAAGAAAAAATAATACCTGAATTAGTTACAGGAGTCCCTTTAAATTTAGTTTTTTAGTATAAAAAAAGCAAGAAATACTAAGAATGAATATTCATTTTCAAGAAATATAGAATGTATATTTACCTTCCTCTTCACTTTCCAAAAGATTCCTTTCACCTGAAGTAGTCAAATAAAGAATTAGTCATTTTATTTCACAAAATATCTTCATCAAATTAAGATTTAGCAAGTAGCATAAGAAAATCTTGAATGCTGCCATTTAATAAAAACTATTTTTTTAAAAACTTTTATAGAACTTTACAAATAACTTTAAAGGCCACTTAGCTTTTAAATAATTGAAATATTATTTATCTTGTTAAGAAAGACAAAGCTTTGGTTTAAAACATTAATTTCATATTAACATTGGAAAATGTGAAGAAAAAAATGCAGTTATTATTAATGATTGAAAATGGTCATTACATTAAAATACAAGGGGAAAAAACCTATAGTAACACATACCGGGTGTAGCAATACTATTGCGACCACCTTTCTTGAATCTTTTGGGTGATGGAGCCACTATTGGAATAAATATCATTTAAATAAAACATTTTAAGAACAATCATTCAAAAATATACCAATATTACACAGTCGAACCCCGTTAACGTGAAGGGAGCACTGAAATATTTCGTGTTAACCGTCAGGAATTTTTTTTACATTGAACCAGTGACTTTTCAAAAGAAAACTAGGGGTGTAACTGATGTCACTAGTCATAAAAATATGACTTGCAATCAGCACTTAATAAATCAAATTACACGTAAAAATACACCCTATAAGGTAATTGCTATACCTTAAAACTTCTAGTGCAGTTATAATTTGCACATGCAGGATTTTATTATGACATTCCACAGGTAAACTCGTTTACAAAATTTGAATTTTATAGCACTTTTTCTTCAAGCAGTAGACTGACAGACCAATGCTCAAAAAGCACTTTTTCAGGATCAGCACCCTCTAAACGTGTAGGAAACGCAAAATCTATTTTTTTACTCTATCGCAATGCTTTTATTACCTTATATTTAGTAATAGTATAGTTTATATGTAATAGTAGAAAGTAAAAATGCTAATATTGTAAGTGTTTAAGAGATTGAATAGAACTCTGCAATTTCAAAATGTACCCAAGTGGTCCATCTGACTGCCAGCCAGGGTCTTCCTTTTGGATTTGGCACGCCCCAGGTCCGGAGTTAGATTCAGGTCTGAAAGATTAAAAAACACATTATACACACGACAGGGTTCCCACCCCACATTTAGGGGGTTTTCAGGGCTAAATTTTTTACAGACCCTATTTCAAAAGGTTTTCAGACAAAATCCTTGACTTCCCAATGTGTAAAACATGTCCAACAAATAACTTCTCATTTTTAAGGAGTATTAGGCCAAAATGAGCTGTTTTGGTGTTTTTAGATTAAATTTAGTTAGTTTAGAAGGTCTTCGAAAACATTTTCAAATTCAGGCGATTTTTAAAGTTGTTTCTACGTTTTATGGCCCATGGTAAAATTCAGAAGTAGTTTTAAATTAGAAAGTTGAAATAGAACCCGTTTTTGTGATATGATATAATGCAATACACATGTATAAAATTCTCTCTACAATTAGATAAACGAGTAGGTTTGTAATAATTTCCACACAAGATACCTCAAACACATTTTGCAATGTTATTTTAAATTGTTACAACTGAAGTTTTCATTTAAATTCCTTTTCACAAATAGAAAAGCAGAAAAATGTTTAAAAACATAAATGAACAATATTTGCATTTTATTATAGATTAATATGTATGCAATAACTATCAATAGAATTTATACCACAAGCTAAGGGTATCAGTAACTTAAGAGCTGCTTTAACACAAAGATTGATATTCCTTAAATAAAGTATTCAATTCTCATTTTAGACTTTATATGCAAAATAAATACATATAAGACACGTCAAATGACACTTTTTGGAATAATAAATTCAAATTTCATTCTGCAACTGAAGCAACCTAAAATATAACTTTAAATTAGGGATGCACCGAATACCGAATATTCGGCCGAATACCGAATATTCGGCCTACCTAAACCAATTTTTATTTTTTGTCGGATCTAAGTTAAGCAATTAAACATAAACATATAAGTACACAATCACACAATAATTTTAATACAATATAGCTATTAAATTTTTAATTGAAGCAACACAGAATAAAGTAGTACTCGTTTGTTATTAAAACAAGCCTTTTAGAAAGTGTAAATTGGTAAAATCACAACACGAAAACGGAAGTATGAAAACAAAAACAGAAGTAGGTGGATCCGGTATAGAATGAAAATCAGAAAAAAAAAAACAATGGCTTACAAATTATACAAAATTAATTGTTTTTATCTTTTAGTGAAAAAATTACAATTGTGAACATATATAGTAATTATTATTTTTTTTTTTAAAGCCCACTCATTGTAACTGTTAACTTAAAGAGACATGTTTATTTAATATAATTTGAGTAAAGCTTGATTTAACATTATAAATAACAAAAACTTAAGAATTTGAGTCTATTATTAAAGAAAACAAGTCCTGTTTGGGAATTTTTCAACGTTTTATAAGATAACTTGAAAAAATTTGAAATTTTTTAAATTGCACAATTCGGCCGAATAGTTAAGCTATTCGGCCAAACCGAATATTCGGCTAAAGTGGCCGAATACCGTAACCGAATATTCGGTGCATCCGTACTTTAAATGCGGCAGAAAGAAGCAAAAGAACTATTTCAAAAGAATTATGAAAGGCAAGTGAAATCAAACATGAGTCGAAAAGAGTACAATTTACAAACCTGGAAAGTTTTCCACAGCACGCGTCACCACAGTCTTCCTTCGCGGCGCTGATCTTGAAATATTCAAGTCGGGAGAATAAATTTCTAATCATTAAGAAAATAACATTTAGAATATAGAAACGAAAGTTGTGTAAATTAAAAAAATAATAACATTTTGTAAAGAAAATATGCTAAAAAAATACCTAAATCTTCATTGGGATCTAGCCCAAGTGCGAACTGAACCTGCCTTGGAGTTCTCTGATTATCTGTAATTTTACAAGCATAAACAAATTAGGGTCCATAAAAAGTAGTACTATAAGATTCTTTTTAGTTTTAAAATAAGCTAATAAACAATTAGCACCCTAAAAAAGATCATTTTTATTGTAAAATAATTATTAGGAATTGTTAATTCAAATATAAACAATAATTAGTAAGATAAAAAAAATCTTTATTGTAATTACAAATTTCTGTTTTAAAATTCAAGTTAATCAATTATCTTATTGTTTTAAGATGTTAAAGAGTTTTAATCATTGAGCTAGAAGAAAAGTGGAGTGAGGTGTGTGATTCACTGAGCAGGGCAGCAAACGAGCCGGTTCAATAACGAAACGCGAAGGAATACACGGCACTACAGCAAAAACGAACCGGGCAGAAAACCTAGAAACTTGCCTATTTCGCTATTGGGTTCGTCTTCGCTGGTTCTTAGTTAGTGATCCACATGGTTATTTCTTAAAAAAGTTGGAAAGTTAAAGACAGTTAATTTCTTTCGAACTAAAAATGTTAAAATACATTTAGGAGCCCAAGTCAATATGATAGAGGGGTCTCATACAAACATTGCATACAAGTGTAGGGAAAATAGTCCTTTTCTGCCCTGTTCGCTCAAAATAGTGCGAGTGGGTTTTCGGCTCGCTGACACTTCACTCCAGTTTCCCTTCTAGCCCAATGGTTATAATACACTTGATTAAAAATAGTAATCTGTCATTCTCAAAGAAAAAAGTAACAAAAATCCCCTCACCAGCCATAGTTTCGTTCTGATCTTCATCAGAGACTTCCATGGCATTTTCATCTAAGCAAAAAAAAAATATATATTAGTAAATAGCTGCAATATAAAAAAATAATGCACAACAAGACTAGTGATTTTTAAAGTAATAGATGAAACAGTTTTTTTTTTTTAAAGTTAACTCAATTTACCATTGATAGAAGAGCATATAAGCAATAGAACTACATAACAATCTACACTGCTCAAAAGAATTAGGGGAGCACTTTGCATACTTTTGTGAACCCTTTCATTTCCAACTTCTTATTTTTTATTATAGAAATCTAAAATTTGTTAAATAGATTCATTATGCATCCAGAATAAAATGGTAAAAAACAGGGGAAATTTATTTCAATTTTTTAACTAAAATTTAAGGGGGGAAATATTGGAATAATAACTTTTGAAAAAATTATTACAATAATTTTTTCAAAACTTTATTTTTATTTGTAAAAAAAAAAAGGTAAAATCAATTTCTAAACATCTAAGAATGCAAACGTGAAGAATTTAGGGCCAATTTGTTTCATAAAATTTTTTGGGAGTGAATTTTATTTTACCATGTTTTTTATTTAATTAAAACAAACATTATTTAATTCTTCAAAAGACATGCTTCTTCCATCTAACGATAAATAAGTGTGAGCTCAACTTAGTGAGAAAAAAATTGGAAGCTTATGATACCAAATGGAATCATTGGGGGTGAAAGGGTTTAAACCATGCGTTCCCCTAATTGTTTTGAGCAGTGTACATGCAAAAACGACATTTTTACCAAAAAAAAAGACAATCATCAATGCTTCTGCTTATTGCAGTTCAAATTTTGAAACCATTCATTTAAGGCTCCAATTGTTAGATCTTAAAATAAAATTTGCATATCTCATTTATTTGAACTTCAAAAATCCTTAGGTAAAAATGGGTAAAACAAAAATTTATAGGACTATATGTCAACAAATATAACAAAGGTTATGGGTAAAAAAATATTTAAAAATGCATACTAATTGTATCACAGTTTGCAACTTCATTTTTCTTTGGGGTTTTTCGAGGAGTTCGGCCTCTCTTTGTGGGTTCCTCTGTCAAAACAAAATTGCACATTAATACAGATTTATCAGAATGTGTCAACACAGCAGGGTTGTTATGATTTTACCCGACCTGAAAAAACCCGGGTGGGTTTTTATAAAAAAAACCCACTTGAAAAACCCCGTCAAAAAACCCAAGTGGGCAATTGAACTTACAATTGCCTTCACTGAAAATTAAAAAAAGTAAAAACTTTTTATACATCCAAAAAATATACATTTTATATAATTTTTTATTAATATTTTAGTATTCTTAATATATTTTTACATTTTTGTACCTTCAATATTTAAAATGCATTTACAAATTTAAATTTATACTAGTTATTTAAAATTAAATTTAACTAATACATTTTTAAAAATTCTAATTTAAATTTCTATCGTACAATATTCCGGATTATATAATTTTACACCTATACAAACAATACTTGGTTCTGGACAATACATTTATAAATTTAAATATACATTTATCTAACAACTATATGCAATTATTTTTTAATTATTCTAATTTAAATTACATCATTTCAGATTATCTCTCAAGATTATCTGTTACTTTTAAAAATTGTAATGTATAGATAAATAATTAAAACTTCCCTAAATAAACCACTAAATCCTGAAAAACACATCCAAAATATTGTAAAAAAACACAAAAACCCTGAAAAAAACCCCAAAAAACTCCCCAAAAACCGGAAAAAAAACCCAAGTGGGTTGGGTTTTTCATGAAAAAACCTGGGTTTTTAACAACCCTGCAACACAGACAATATTACTTAGAGTAACTATTACCTAATGGTACTTTTAATGTTTTACCGCCTCTCCTTTTTCCTACTTCAGTCACAGGAGTTTCTAGGGAAACAAAAGTAGGAATAAATATTATTAAAAAAAAGAGTAAATTTTTCTTTAGCAAATTTCAATAAAACATGCCCACATAAAAAGATGTTTTGGATAAATCTTTTGAATACAAAACAAATAAAAATGTTACAAAACTAAAGTTTCCATTCATTTGAATTATAAATAACAGTTTCATAATTTCATGAACAACAATTCTAAGGTTCAAAATTTTCAAATTAATTATAAATTTATTTATATTAAATACCCCAAGATCATACCCAGAACTAACTAAATTTAGAAAAAAAGCTTCCGACTTAAAATGTTGCAATATTTGATTCCTAAAAATATGCTGCATTGACAATTCTGAATTTCCAACACAATTAATAAAACACAAACAAATTAAAACAACAACAAAAATAAGTTCAAGAACTTAAATTTCAAAACATATTTAAAATATGCTTTAAAATATCCTTACCGGTTCCCTTCTTTGCTGATGCAGGGGTGTTAACCATAGATTTTCTTCCCCTTTTAACAGGAGTTTGGACAACAACAGCTGGAGGGAAAAAACGCTTTGAGAAGGTCTCGATTAAAGGAAAGAATTATACAGTAAACTCCCGATTATTTAGTTGGGTGGCGCGGCACCTGCGGATAAGCGAATCCGCGGATAATCCGCAAAAGTAAAGAAAATATCCACAAAATTGCTTCTGGGTCTTATAAAAGTAAAGTATAGTAATCGTATTATAAGAGAGAAAAAAAAGTAAAAGCTATGAAATATGAAGATTTACAATTTTACAAAAAAGTCATTTAATTGTTTTTGTTTTTTAGGCTTGCAACTTCTCATTCTTTGTCTTGAATTGTCAAGACAACTTTTTTCGGTACTCACTCATTGTGGTACTATCAAAATCATCCAAAGCAGTTCAATTAAAATCGCTGGCAGTTTCTTTTACAATTCGTGACACTTTTTAAAAAAAATTTGCACGTGATGTGCACCTGGCCGAACACATTTTGGCACACCAGGTTTCCGATAGTCATTCTTATTTTAATGCACATTGGTTGTTCTTTAAATGTATTTGTCGTTTTTTGAATGTGTTCGTCGTTCTTGAAAGAAATTCGTAGTTCTTGGAATGCATTCTTCCTACAAGTTTTGAAAAAGATAAATCTCATTTATCTGCGTTTTGTTAAATTATTATTTTTGCAGGGGGGTGGGGTTCGTGGCCCGCGGATAATCGGGAGTTTACTGTATTTGGTTCCACAATTCTATCTATAGAATTATTTTTGCAACACTACTCATTAAGGCAGGGCTCGAAATTAACTTTTTATGCCAGGTGCACGAGTGCACCCAAGTCTTGTGAATTAGGTGCACTAAATAATAGTTAGGTGCACAAATATAAATATATGTGCACACATATAATATGAATAACAAGTTTAAAAAAACTTTTCTTCATACAAATTGACTAAATGCAGGGTTCCGCGCATATGAAAAGTCATGAATTTAGACAGGTAAATTTTGTCATGAAAAGTCATGAATTTAGCAAAAAACGATCAAAAGTCATGAAAATCGTTGTATTCGAATCGCTGTAGTTTCGCAACTTTCGGATCGCTGTAGTTTCGCGACTTTTGGATCGCTGTAGTTTCGCGACTTTCGGATCGCTGTAGTTTCGCGACTTTCGGATCGCCATAGTTTCGCGACTTTCGGATCGCCTTAATTTCGCGACTTTCGGATCACCGGAGTTTCACACTTTCGGATCGCCTTAATTTCGCGACTTTCGGATCACGGTAGTTTCGCGACTTTCGGATCACTGGAGTTCCGAGACTTTCGGATCGGCGTAGTTTCGCGACTTTCGGTTCAGCCGTAGTTTCGCGACTTTCGGATCGGCATAGTTTCGCGACTTTCGGTTGAGCCGGAGTTTCACGACTTTCGGATCCCGGAGTTTTGCGATTTCGGATCGCCGGAGTTTCGCGACTTTCGGAACTTGGTTGCACAACGTGCACCCAAGTTGAAAACTTATGTGCACAATTTTCTTTTTAGGTGCACGGTGCACCCGCTAATTTCGAGCCCTGCATTAAGGCTGTGTTCAATTTTATTTGAAGTAAAATGTAAAATACATATGTTTCCCCTTTTGGACAGAGCTTTAAGATAGTGGAAAAGGGGGGGGGGGGGAGTAG
The DNA here is from genome assembly GCA_019343175.1 of Oedothorax gibbosus. Lineage (NCBI taxonomy): Eukaryota > Metazoa > Arthropoda > Arachnida > Araneae > Linyphiidae > Oedothorax > Oedothorax gibbosus. The sequence continues at coordinate 36,142,020 of CM033278.1, forward strand.
TTTTTGAGTTCTGGATATTTGACCCAAGCATTCATTAAAATTTGCTAAGGGGTGGTGTTTTAAAACTATGAACTTTAAAAAAAAATAATAACCTATATGCAAGATGCTCATGGAATTTAGATCGACATGTTTTAAAAATTTAAAGAAATTCAGCATATGGTTTTCATAAATAATATTTTAACACATCTTTAATAACTTTTGAACCATGAGGGGATCTGTTTCATTAGGATTGTTCTGAAGATTAAGAAGAGTTGTTAACCCTTTCAATCCCAGTGATGCCATTTGGCACCAACATGTTTCTGATCATAATTAGAAAATAATAATAGGGCTGACATCTATTGGGATTAATAAAAAATATTTTCTAATAGATAAAAGTTTGAAGAATCGAATGATGTGCTTTTTGATATCATAAATGGCTATAGACGATCAGAAAAAAATTTCTAAAATGATTATGCCAAATTGTCATTGGGACTGAAAGGGTTAAACAAAACATAATAAAAAACAGTAAATAAAAATAGAAGAGATTTGTGTAAAAATTGACATTAATACAGCATTTTAAAACACTCGCAAAATAATACATTTAACAGAAAACCACTACGAATAAAAAGCAAGCTTACGTTCTTCTTCCATTTCATCTTCACTTTCCTCAATGTCATAGTTCGTTATCATAGAAACTATAAATATATACATAAAAAATTATGAGAAAAGAGTTTTTACTATGCAGTATTAACAATGATAGAACTGTTTAAATGTAATGAATTTTTAGAGGTTTACAGCTTTTAGCACAATATCTGTAATTATTAACACAGTGTGAAATTTGCTGGATCTTGCTAGCATGATGGAAATTTAGTTGTCCTATTGTTACAAATAAGGAAAAAATGATAAAAAAAATTATGAGAATTAGTTTTAAAAGTTAATTTAACTATAATATAATGCATGATGGAAATTTGTTTTTGATTATTTTCTAAGCATTGTAAAGTAAAAGTAATTTATTTAGTCACAAGAATAACTGGATAATGATTTAACAAATATGTTTGCAGAAAATGTATGTTTTTTTATAAACAGCTTGAAAATTACTTTGTTTTAAAATTTAAATGACATGGCAAACACAATATTACAAATGGCTGTATATTAGAAGAAACAAAGCCAACTTGCTATAGAAACATTCCAACAAAAATGCTAGGAATAAGGCTTTTTTCTGCCGAGACTTTTATCCTAAATCTAACAGAAAATTAAAACAATGAATCAACAACACACCATTGACAGAGGATTGTTTACTTTGTCTCCTAGAAGAATTCAGACCTGCAGAAGAGGAATTCCAATTTTAGTGCAAAACATTTCCCTAAAAGCAATCAGCTTCCAAATAAAAAAATAAGGGGGGGGGGGGGGGAATATGAGGTAAATTAGTTCGCTACACTTTGCAAAAAGCATAAAAGTGGACTTCTATAATAAAATGTATTTCAATAACTACACACATTTTAAAGTTCAAATAAGTAAAATGTTTTTCGATGTAGAATAAGATCATGAAAGCTACGGGGGTGTAACACTGCTCAAGTTTTAATTAATTCTTAATAAATCACACATTTAAAAGGCGATTATACACCTTATAAGGTCATTTCAATAACTTTAAAACCTAAAAAGTTCTAATGTTCTAGCTACCCCTTGCATATATACAATTTTCTTGAAAACCTTATTATGACATTGACAGGTACTGGGAACATGTGTATCAAATTTGTAGTTGTGGCTCTTTTGGTTTGGGTTCTAGAGTGGTTTCAGACTAGGATTGGGTTTTTCCTGTCCAAAACTAATATTTCCCATCTCAGCGGGAAAAACTGGTAAATACCAGGAATAATTGGTAAATACCGGAAAAAACTAGGAAATACTTCTTTCTGTCTGAGAAAACTGGGAAATACATTTCTTTCTGGGATATACCTTATCTGGGAAATTCTTTTTAATTAATTGAAAAGTTTTATAATAGTAAACATCAGTGTTTCTTTTTTTTGTTTACATCCTAATCTTTGTATTCTCTGTCATTGCAATTGTGCCATTATATATGTGTTGGATCCCTAGTTAAGCTCATGCTCTTTAATCTCCTTTATCACAACTATAGTCCTTAGTTTGCTAAAGCCTAGTAAAGTTGTTTGATTTTAATTCTAGATTTAGTAGACATAACTCAATAATTATTTATCCTATCCAATATTTTAATAATTATTTATGTTTATGCAAATCGGAACAGTTAAATAATAAACAAAAATACATGATTATTATATTACTATATTTGTAAATTAATGGAGGAAGATTTGTCAATGTTTAAATATCTTAGATACACGATAAATATTTATTAAAATTTAAATTATTTTAATTAATTTCTTTAAATAATATTCAGTAATTGCTTCAATAATTAGGTTTTATGGGAAAAACAATTTTTCTCAGGACGGTAAATACCGGTTTTTACCATGGTATTTACCGGGGGGTGGTAAAAACCATGCCAACCCTAGACAGACCAACTAATGTTTGAAAACCACTTTTAACAGAAAACACAAGAATCACCATTCAGACGTAAACCCCATCAAAATATTTTCATTATTTTATATATATGATATTAGTTAATTGAAAGTAGTAAGTAGATTCCTATCTAACACCATATCCTAAATCATACTTGAATAAACAATTAAACATCAAAGCCCAAAATTAAAATCACAAATGGAGAAAGAAATCATGAGCAAGAAGGTTAAGATTTGAACCCAGACCTGGGGAGGGAACGTAGTGTTCTACAATGGTCACTCTTTTGGGAGTCCTGCCGCTTGGTCGAGGAGTGACGACTGGAGCAGCTGCAAAGATTAATAGCAATGCGATGTAAAATACCTAGATACTTATAAATTTCACAATAATTTCCCCATTTTATAAGTTACTTAAAATAGGGTAAAAAGGAGGAAATTATTAGACAGAGTAATTTTTAAAAACCAGTGTAATTTTTTTATAGGATACAATGGCAAAGATTTATTTTAAAATATTCCTTAGCCAAAAAAAATATCCATTCAACTTTTAAATGAAAAAAAAGCTTGTTACAATTAAATTCCTGTCTTATAACTTTCCCTCTCTAAGCAATATAGCATGATTCCAAAACATCAGCAAAAGGGTAAACAAAAGAATTACTACAAGAAAAGGTTCTCTCATAATAGCAATAATAAGAACCCATTTCTAACCTCTATTACAAATATTGCATTACTTGATGCTTAAAATAATAAAGAAACATATAGCGTATGTCAGGTTAACTAGAAACAAACGTTATTACAATAGTAGTTAAAATTAATAGTTAGCATTTTATGAAACAAAATACCAACAAAATTATTCAAACATAATAAAACTACCGTCTTTAAAGGAGATAAGGAGTGCTAGCCGGGTCTCCAAACCGAAGTCTCCGTGTTAATCCATAGGAAACAAATTATTTACTTAGCCAAATTACTCGGGCTGTAGTGAATACTTTTACAGACGGTTTTACAATTTCAATGTTTGAAATAGGTTTCAATATTTTTGAAATTTTCAATAAATAACTGTACAACAAAAAATTTGAATCAATTGCATAAAGTATAGAGCCCTGTAAGCCAGCTACATTCATATATGGATCATTCCTCAAACCGACAATTGAGGAAAAATCTCGAAAAAAAATATGATGAAACATTTGAAAATTTGGATTGAGTTACATAATACTACCCTTGGAAATAAATCAACCAGATCATACAAAATAATATTCGGATGGTAAGTCTTAATGTAATATGTTTATTAGAATTTTTAATCACCAACATAAAAAAAACTATTTTATTAAATATTTATTCACTTAGATTTTTAGCTTAATTATAAGTTAATGTGCAAATAGGTTATTAAATGCATTTAATTATGTCAATTTATCTAATATGTATAAGAAGTCATTTCCGTGTGTATAATCATCTTATCTTAAGTACACGGATATGACAAGCACACGACATGACAAAACGCCTACGGGCTCACAGATCAAATTTAGCTTAAGAATGAAACAAGTACTGACTTATCAATTGTTTTTTTCATAAGAATGAATTTAGCAAAATCATTGACTTACTCTAATTGTGTCCACGAATGACCGTATGATTGGTCACACGGTATTTGACTTTTATTTGAAATACGTTTTTGTCTCGATGAGGTCAAACTATCCATGGGCACAACGTGAACGTTTATGATTGAAAACTAATAACTGAAAATAGTACTTTGCCCTCTCAGATTTATACATGCTAAATTAACGTTGACACGGACATGACGAAAATCCCTGGACATTTTATTTGCATAGAATTTATATATTATATAATTTATAAGGTTTTTTTTGTTTTGTGTTATCAGTAGTACCAATTTAATAAAAAACAACATTTATTATAAAATTAGAATTTAATTGGTTTAGCAACCGAATAGTGCGGACAACGGTGAGACATCCCAGACATGATTTGTCATAGTCTGTGTACACAATTTGTACAGAAAATAATTACTTTTTTTAATTGTTTCAACACTAGCAAGTAGATAAAATGTTCCTTATCTTAATTTATTCAAGTGGAAGCATAATTTTTCTTCATGTGAAAGATATTTTGCGGGGACATGTTTTTGTACGTTTTCTCAGGAATGACCCATATATATATTACCCCTCCCCCCACAGAGAGAAGACTCTAGATAAACTTTAAGTTGTAGTAAATATCCGTTGGGTAAAATAAGTCTACAAAAAAGCTATGAAACTAGGTATATTTTCTATTTTTATATAAAATAGAAAATAGACCTAGTTGATGTTAAACTACGTTTATTACTTAATTTTCTGTTATATTAAAAACTTAATGGTATAAATAGGAATTTTTAAATGCATTTTTGAATGTGAAGTTTGACTGTAATAGTAAATAGGAATATAATTTTTTGATAATCAAAATAATATATCTAAACAAACCAATGAAAGGCACAATAAATAAACAATTTGAAGTTTCCTTACGCTGCTCTTCTTCATCACTTGACTCTTCGCTGATTTCTGCTTCGTTGCTTTTTGTCAGGAAGGAACTGATTCCTAGCAAAAGAATTCAACAATTCAACATCAAATTAGGGATGCACCGAATATTCGGTTACTATTCGGTATTCGGCCACTTTAGTCGAATATTCGGTTTGGCCGAATAGCTTAACTATTCGGCCGAATAGTGAAATTTAAAAATTTCTTCAAGTTATCTTATAAAACGTTGAAAAATTCACAAACAGGACTTGTTTTCTTTTATAATAGACTCAAATTCTTAAGTTTTAGTTATTTATAATGTTAAATCAAGCTTTACTCAAGTTATATTAAAGAAACATGTGTCTTTAAGTTAACAGTTACAATGAGTGGGCTTTAAAAAAAACAATTACTATTATATATATCACAATTGTAATTTTTTCACTAAAAGATTTTTTAAAAAAAGAATTTTAATTGTATAATAATATTGCAAGCCGTGGTTTTATTATTTTTTTTTCGATTTTCATTCTACACCGGATCAACCTACTTCTGTTTTTGTTTTCATACTTTCGTTTTCGTGTTGTGATTTTACCAATTTACACTTTCTAAAAGGCTTGTTTTAATAACGAACGAATACTACTTTATTCTGTGTTGCTTCAATTAAAAATTTAATAGCTATATTGTATTAAAATTATTGTGGGATTGTGTACTTATATGTTTATGTTTAATTGAAATTGATGAATAAAAAATACAACCTACTTGGATCTTACAAAAAATAAAAATTGGTTTTGGTAGGCCGAATATTCGGCTTAGACTTTGGCGGAATATTCGTTATATCGGCCAAATTTGGTATTCGGTGCATCCCTACATCAAATGAATGAGAATTTTGCTTAAACTTTATATCTATTTATATATTCTTTTTGTAGTTCATAAAGCAAACAACTCACATTTATTAACTGCATTTAAATAAAATAAGTAAGTTCATAAACAAATTTTTCAAAAAGCAAGTTCATTTCAGTATTGTGTACAATTTAATAGATAAGGAGAAGATATTTAAGTTTTTCTATAAAAACAATAAGGTAGAATTAACACAACCAAAGTATAATAGAACTTACACAATCAAACATAAACCTATATATTAATATTATACTATAAAACATAATCAAAAGAGTCAGCAAACAATTATTAGCATTGGATTTATTATTGACTTTTTTTATCTATCGACCAACATTTATAAAAATATGTAGAAAAAATATATATATATACAAGAAAAGAAATAAAAAGTATCTCGAAGAGCATCAAAAACGTATTCATTAGTAAAGATTTTGAGAATCTGTAAGGTTATCAGAAATAAAAAGAAAACAAGGTTCCCACAAAAAAAAAGTTTGGCAAAGATTAGAATACCATGGCCACATCGAACTTGATATTTTTTTATAAGTTCTGGGACAGGTGCTGGGGGGAATCTCATGTGTGTCTAAAAAGGAAAACAGAAGTATTTTTTGTATGAGTCCTTTTTATGGCATGTTTTGGGTTCCTAAACTAGAGAAAATAAAGAAGTAGAGAATAAACATTAAATGAAGGATGTTGTGACTTTTAAATGGACACGTTCTTACCTAGCCATTGCGACAATAATTCGGATAGAGGAGAAAATTTGTTGACTTATGAGAATGGTACCTTTTTAAGCAAGTCATTTAGATTCCTAAACAATGTATACTTATAAAGTTTATCAAGGTTTGGGTTAAAAAAATCAAACCCATTAGTGCTATGGAGTAAAATGCATTTCAGCCGTACATGAAAAAAACTAGCAATCATTGATTTACTACAAAAAACCCACAAAACACCATAAATGCAATTCTACAATATAAACAACCATTTCTAATTTCATTTTTCAATAAAATTTGCATAAAAACACAGACATATCGTTAATTACAAAGCTCCTTAATTCTTGATACATTTCTGGCGACATTATATTCCTTAGGTTTAGGCTATACTCTAAAATTAAAATAATTTTTTTTATTTGCTGAGTGGCAACCATGACAAGATACTCACCCTTGAGAGGAGGGGATACAGGCAGTTTCACCTCCAGTTTTGTTTGTGACAGGAAATTTTCGACATTCTCGTAGAATTCCGTCTTCATGTTGTCCAGCATTTCCGTCCACCGTTCTTGGGCATCTTCGAATAAGTTGCTGATGTGCTTGAGGACATTCAGCTTTGCCATCGAGAACTCGACATGTGCATTGCTCTTGCGACGCGAGTCCAGGGACGAGCCTGCTGTAGTTACAAAGAGACCAAGTTAGCTTGGAAACTAAACAACAGGGGTTTTGCAGCAGTTTAAACAAATGACTGGACAAAAATTGCTATATTTCAAGTGTTCCCTATATTGTTAATTGTGATACAACTGTACTCAAGTTTTATTAAAAATTTTTTACTTTAAGACCGTCAACAAAATATATATGAGATTTATTTCCTGTAAAACAACATTATTCGAACATGCTGCAAAAAGGTTTTAAAGATACAAACTTTTGAGAAATCATATTTTACAAGAAATACGTGTAATGAAAATTGACAATTCTTAGAAATCTTACAAATATACGTATTTTAAAGAACTATCCTATTATACAATATTAACTAGTACATAATACCAGGGACGCATTACTTGTAACAATTAATTTTTAAAGGTAATCGTTAAATTTTTTCAGAAAGTAACTGTAATTTAGTTACTTTTAGCAGTAAGGGGACGTACATAAATTACGTCACGCAAAATTTTGGATTTTTTGACCCCTCCCCAAAAAATTACGTCACGTTGTTGCACCCCCTCCCCCTTTTCAAAGAAAAAGTTAATTTTAATACCTCCCTATGTTTCTGAAATTTAAAAAAATTCAGCTTTTTATATTTAAAAAAAAATGAACTTGGATAGAAAAAAAAGTACAATTTATCTTGGTTAAAGAATTTATTCATAGGAATAGACCAACGCTGTATTTACATCCGTTGTCCAAGGTCTAACTAGCCATTTGCTGATGTCCTCCAGAAAAGGGGGTCTGTGTGTTATCGGTATAGTTCTGGGTCTTTTGGTGTTCGTCCAGGTAGCTGTTAGTCCTGTGATTGGTCAAGAGAGGGTCGCAATTTTGCGTGTTACAAAGTACCGTTACGAACAGGGTTGGGTTTTTCCCGTCCAAAACTAATATTTCCCATCCCAGTGGGAAAAACTGGTAAATACTTCTTTCTTTAAAAAAAAAAACCCAAGAGAATACCATTTTTTCTCGGATATACCTATCTAGGAAATTCCTTTTAATTAAAAAGTTTTTTAAAAGTAAACATCAGTTTTTCTTTCTTGTTTACATCCTAATTTTTGTATTCTGGCTGTGATTGCAATTATGTCGCTGTCTGGGTGATTTAACCCTTTTTGCATTTTGTTCCCTATTATCCCCAATATAGCCATTGTATTTGCCAAAGCCTAGTAAAGTCCTTTGATTTTTTTCTAGATTTAGTAGACATAACTCAATTATTTACCCTATACAATATTTTAATGAATATTTACCCCAGACAATACTCTATGTTTATACAGATGGGAACACTCAAATAATAATAAACAAGAGTACATGATTATTATGTTACCACAAATGTAAAATAACTAAGAAAGATTAGTCTATTTTTAAAAATATTAAGGCCATGATAAATATTTATTAAAATTATTTTAATTAGTCCCATTAAATAACAATTAGTAACTAATTGAGGCTTCAATTATTGAGTTTTTCCCAGGTGGAAACATAATTAAAAATTAACCGGTATCTGGTATTTACGTTATACCGTAAATATCGTAATACGTTTACTGTATTCGGGGGTGGTAAAAACCATGCCAACCCTGGTTACGAAACAGTCAGTCTGTAAAATGTAAGAGACTAATAATGATAACTTTGCGGCATCTCTTTTCTGAAATGAAGTGTTTTGTATGATAAAAAAAGATGTCAGATTTTTTTCTCAAAAACATTTTATTTAAAAGTAAAATTTTCCGAATCGTCACGTAAACGATTCCCCCCTCCTCCATCTCACGACCTCTCCCTCTGACGTAATTTATGTACGTCCCCTAAAAAAAATTGTGTAGTCTTCCTTTCTCACGCGCTTTCATGATGTTTCGCACAGTTTCATGTTGTTAAAATTTAACTTTTAAAAACGTTGAATTTTTGTTCTTTACTTTTTCCCCCGATTGTACCTATTTCTTTAGTCTTAGATCTCTTTACAAACAATAAGATGGCTAAATTAAAACTTTTCTAAAAACGAAGTTTCTAAAAGTAACTGATTAGTAACTTTTCATAACTAAGTAACTGTAACAGTGATACTTTTTAAAAGTAACTTTTCGATCCCTGCATAATACCGTTGGCCAATGACAACACCATGAATAAGCATTGGCAGTCTTTGAAAACTGTGGGTTTCCTGTTTTCCTTTTATGCGCTGTTCGCACATCCAGTGTTTTGTCATTGGACCACCAATACATACCATTCTATGAAAACGGTACAGTACAACTGTGGTATGATGGCTGGTCTTTTACACAGGGTTCATACTCTATGATAGTGAAATTCAGGAGTTTCTCAGGAGTGCAGCTATGAAAAACAGCAGAGAAAGGAGAAAAACTATTTGTGTTAGCAATTTTTTCAGGAGAGGAAAAAAAATCAAGAGACGAGACACAAATTTCAGGATTTATAAGGGGCCTTACGAATAAAAAATGAAATTCAGGAGTTTTTCAGGAAATTCAGGAGGCGTACGAACCCTGTTACATTAGCGATCTTAAATTTAACTTAGGGTTACTATGCCTATTGAGTTGATATGAAACATGAAGATGCTTATCAGATTTGGGCATTATCGCTGCTTAGAAACGCAAATCGAGACCAGCCAAAAAATCATAGCTGTTCCATGAAAGCAAGCGACCTTACCAAGGGAGTCTGGATCACACACGAGCGCAGATATTTTGGAGTCCAAAGCAGCCAGGCAGGAAGAAATGTCTTCGTCGAAAACAGCCTTGAAGTTCTCGGCACTGCGACTGAGGTTGGCGAAGGGAGGAGAGTCTTCACTCAGAGACATGGTAACAATCTGGAACTGACAAAGAAATGTTAAGATAAAATTCCATTATAACATGTAACCCAAAATATTTGTCATAAACAATAACTGTTATTTTATTAAACATTTCTCGGTAGAGATTTACTGTTCGGTCCCCCTTGGCGAACTTTCCAAAATCGCACCAAAAGTCCGTATATTGGCGACTGTTTTTTTAAAAACCATGGTTCAAAGAAAAGATCGTATGGCAATATTTCTTATGAAAACAACCAAAGGTCCAATAGGGTTGCCGGAAAACGTCATCGGTGCAAAGTCATAGAATTCGAATCTTCAGTCGAAGTCAGACAGGTTGTCAGAAAAAATTATCGCCAAATCTGAAAAATCGCGCCAAGGGGGGCCGTACAGTAAATCTGAACCCATTTCTCATTTCTTTATGAAACCTCTGGATACATTTGTACTTCCTGGGAAAACCACTTTTTAAGCCCAAGTGACTTTTCGAAAATCAAGTTTTCCAAACACTGTCTTTATAATTTTTTTTTAGTAACCCTTTAAAGCCAGTCTCAATCAGTGTCCGGATGTGTGCTTCAGTAGTTCTTTGGGTTAATTCCTAGTTTCGGTATACGGCGACTTTTTATTTCTCGCCAAACTTGTTGGCGAGAAAACATCGCGTACCGATGCGTGATTAGACGATGCTATCGGTAACCGCGAAGTCAAACAACTGTGTTGCCAGATAGGAATTATTTATCGCTCGCCTTTTTTTTTGTCTCCAACGTTCCGAAAAAGTCGCTGTATACCGAAACTAGGATTTAACTGTTCTTTGCATTTGTGTGCATGATTGCTAGTTGGCAGAAAAAATTATTTAGATTTCTTTGTGTTTGACAAAACCTGATTTCGTATTTTGCTGCTGGCAAAGGAGCTAGGATAACACCATTCAAAATAAATTTTAAAATGAAATGGACATTGACATTTGACAACAATTATGTGTTTATTTAGCATTAAGTTATTGACATATTTCTGAACTTCCGTACTTTTTGCTCGTTTGAAAATTCGCATATCTTATCTAGAGCACTATTCTCAAGTAGGAGTTAACGAAACTTCGTTTTATACAAGTCAGTAACATATTGATAATTTGTTATACGAAAAAATAAGATTTAGAAATTTAGCTGCTCTAATGATAGAAACTACATACAGTTTTAAAAGGCAGCAATAATAGGGTTTCAAAGTTTTGTTCGAAATTAACAAACGTGTTTTGTTAAAAATAAAACATACTAAACACTAGATTAAATAACATAAATTAATGTCCTAAATATGCTTACCTTTACCACAAATTTTTATAGTATTAGTTATTTTATTAGATTAAAATTAAACGGCTGTTTTATCGTTAAATGCAATATCGTGCTGCGCAATAACGTAAACAAACGGAAAACCGCTAAAATTAAAAGTTTACTGAAGCTGCCATTTTCATTTACAAAAATATTTCCATCTAGGTTTCAAACCGGCCGGATTTTCTTATTGGTCCGATTAAAGGTTATTTATCGGGAGAGATATTTTGGTAGCCAAAAAAGCCAAGACTAGTTAGTACTGTTTTCTTCTTGGTTCTGTTTTCATATTCAAAACAATGAGAGGGCAGAAAACAGTCTAATATTGGATACTACGTAAAGAAAACAAAATGGCCCCGTGTCCAGCAATAGTTATTTTTAGGATTTAAAAGGAATTAATTGGGCACAAAATTGCCCTCATTCCAGTTAAAATTGCCAAAAAAGTGAAAAATAGCCAAATCTGGTAAAACCTTTTAGCTGCGCGCGCATTTGTTAATTCTCACCAATACATGAACACGGCTGGTCATGTACCTAGATTCTCGTATATTTTACAAAATGATTTTTTGGTTTGGTATTGAAATGAAATTTGTAAAGCATTTATAGCAAGTGGGCTATTGATAACGATTCAGAGGTTACTGCTCTCCTGGGTGAAAAGTTTAGTTTAGTTTAGTTTGAATTATCGTCGCACTAGAGCTACACGAGGGCTATTGGCGACGGGCGTCGTATTTTAGAACCCCAATCAAGTGACGAGCCGACACCTGCCTGGGTGAAAAGGTTCCTCAAAACAGGGCAGGTTTATGGGAAACCAGAAATATTTAAACCGAAAAACTGGTTTTAGGTCCCCTAAAAAAAGTCGTGCTGCTGAATCCAAAGTATCACAATAAAGGGATGTCATTTATTTTTTTAATTTTTTTTCGGGATTTTTTCAAAGTGTGTCAAACCTTTAGATTTTATAAGATCATTCGATCAACTTATGATTTTCTCTACGGTAGAGATACACCTTTTAAAAAAAATCATTATTGAAATATGTCGTCACTAGCCCAACTCTTCCTCTCTTTTTAACACTTTCAGTCCGGGTGACTTCTTACAGCATCAATAAATAAGGATTCGGTAATGCTAATGCTATAACATGTTTCCCGTGGAAAAGAAAACTATAAAGCAGTCAATGTTTAATAAGGTTCGTTTAATGTAATGCGTATTAACATTTTGTCGAAACGAACAATGAACTATTTTCATAAAAGCAATAGCAGTATAGTAAAAAAAAATTAAGTAAACAAAATAGAATTGTACTTAAAAATTGACTTGTTTTTGGTGACACAATTCTTTCCCGCTTTCATTCCTGCAGTTGCTAATCGAGGTTTGAGAAAGAATTTATTTTATTTAAGCATTTATGTTGCCACTCTTAACCTGAAACGCGCACATTACATTATTTATAATATTTAAACAGAAGATAGTTTTTGGCTTACTTTTTTGAAGATACTGATATTTTTATACAACTTACGCAAAAGCAAATTTTCTCAAACATTTAAAATAAAAAAAAACATTTTAAATTAAGTAAAATATATTTCGCACAATAATTCCCAAAGAAAATTATATTTCGAATATTTATCTTCCCTGCAACCGTTCCATCACGAAATCGTCTGCTGCTAATACAATTTTCAGTTTTGAAATTAAAATTGCACTTGTGCGCGTTCTAAAAGAAAAATCCTTTTTGCATTCTTTAAGTGTGAAGACTATTGTGAAACATTCCTAAAAGATTTAAAAGAAAAAAAACTTCGAAATATTAATCGAAAACTGGAAGGAAAACACAAAAACCAATTGCAGCTGCCAAAACTTTCCATTTGGAACATTTTTATCCTATTTGGCTTTTCTCCCGTGCAATCTCCAAAGATGAATATTTCATGGTAAGAATGATTACTTTACGAGTTTCTTTTTGTTGTATAATCTTGTTTTTATTTTTCGTTGTTGAAAAGTACCGATTTTTTAATCTTAAGAACGGATGGCACTGTTATAACCCAAACCTGTATAATACTTTAGAATACTAACTTCGAATAATTGGAATGTTAAACATGAACCTGGAATGTTATCCGATGTTGTGCAGAAATTACAAAAATGAACCGTGCAACACGATGATACTATTAGTTGCTTTATTTTTTATTCAAGTTTTCTTTTCATTAAGTTATTTTTCAGGTTTTTTCAGATTTAATTGACGTGATTAATTATGTATTAAAATTAATAATTTTTGGATTCTTGTATTTGCGTTTTTTCCCTTCTAAATAAGCGACAATGAAAGTGATAATGGAAGCAAATATGAATATTTGTAATATTATTTTGTCCAACTTAAATGAGCGCGCTTATGGTTGCAATATTCATATCTTAATCTTTGTCCATCTTTTAACCTTGTAACCTTTACAAAATTTGATCAGAATGCTTTTTTCAGCATTTTACTTAGTCATATACATAACATTTCATTAAAAAAAATATTTTAATTCAAATTAAAAACTAATTTTATCTTTTGTTAGCAATTTATTTTCACGTAAGTTTGGCCAGGACATCTTCTTTCTTTATTGCTTCTTATTGCTCCCGGTTTCATAAGCTTTTTATAGGCTGCCATGCCGCTGAATTTAGATTCATTTATTTTATCCACTAAAATAAAATTAATATTCGGAAAAATACTTTAAAAGCATTTTTTTAAAGTAATTATCGACTTAAAATAACCTTCATACTACTTGTTATAAAAATATTTCCAGATTATTTTGAAAATTGGGACCCTTCAGTTTAAATAACACAATCTTTCGCACAAATTGGTACAATTAGATAAAGTGACAAGAGCTAACAAGTTTGTTTATTTACGAATTTCCAGAACTTGTAACATAATTCCCGTAAATATTATTTTTCATTTAAATGTGAAAATAGAGTAGTTCAGAAGTTAATAACATAATTGGATAGTTATTGAAAAAAGTGAATTTTTCCCGTGTCACTTTTATTTGATACAATTTCTCCGGAAATGTAAATAATCGTCTGCAATTGCATTTCTGGTGAAAACTCTTCAAAATTAATTGGATCCCATTCGAGAGGCAATTAATTCTAAGAATAAGTTGGAATCGCAGAAAACTGTTTCTGTTTGCATAGAATTAGAAGGTAATTTTTACTATGTAGGGGAATTATGGATATTTTTAAAACTTATTCTATCGTTAGATACTTTCTTTCACAACTTCCTTTCTCTGTACCAATGAAATGTAATGACTTTTAATACATAAAATTGTGTACTACTTTTAATGTTAGCCATTAGTTTTATTTCCTAGTCATTTTGCGTGACGTTTTGTTTTTACAATAACTCAATTTATTTTTCCCTCGTTTTGAAATCTGTGACCGTATTATTTTTGTGTAAATAAAATAAAAATATTTTTGCCATCCAAAACCCCGTGCGTGATCTAAACTTGTCTAAAAAAATAGAGGTACTTTATTGAAATCTCATACATATACACCTTCGGATTACAACACAAGCTTCTAATACGCTTTCTTCCCCACCCCCTCGTGCGGTTTCCAGGAAATGGCATGCTCAGACGTTGTTGTACGATATGCTGTGATGTTAATTGCAATTGCTTTCCAAACCCATCAATGGGGGGGGGGGGGGGGGGGGAAGGATAACGTAGTTTCTTGGAAAACCACACGAAGGCTTAGGTCAAGAAACTGATTTCGAAGCTGGAGTTGTTATGGCTAATGCGAGCGTTTTTTGCAACCTCAAAAAGTACTAAAGTTTTTAATTACCGCAAACAAACACATTTAAGGGATGGTTCCCATAGAGGTAATGTATTAGTTTCCAAATCCCAATTTCTGTCATTGGCAAGGAATTTCGGAAATTAAGATATCAATGGGATCTTTCAGATTGGAAAACTTTAAGTTGTTGGTAGGAGAGAAAATATCGCACTTTAGAAGCTTTCTTCATTTGTTAATGGCGTCATTTTAAGAAGCGATCGTCGTATCTCATTTTTTATATATTTTTTTATATAGTGGAATTTTTCCTTAAGCGACAGAACCATGCTGTCTGCCTAAACCCGGCACAAGCCGCACGGGATAGTTCACATCGGATGATTTTTTTTATAATTAATATCCTCATGTACCTGAATTTTTTTTTCAAAGTTTGCCAAACCTTTAGATTTGAGTTTAAAAAGTCACTCTACCTATGTCCTAAATTTGTCTACGGCAGAGATACACCTAAAAAATAATCATTATATGGAAATGTGTCCGCGCTTGCTCCCGGGTTAAATATCAGGGGCGCTGCTACTTTAGTTTTTTTTTCAGAACTTCTTGTTGATCTGTTCCATCTTTAAAGCCCCCCTCCCCCCATCGGATCATTCATCATTTTCGACAACGTAATTGCCCCGCTTAAGGTGTGCTACATTTCTTTCGGACAAGACATTGACATTTTTTGGAATTCCTTTCAAATGTTTTGTAAAAATGAAGAAATTCATTTTTTTTTACTATATTATTTTTCAAACTAATTATTTTTAATACATAATACACTAATGTCTTTTAACATGTAGGTTTAGACAAAAAGGAAATGTTTTAATAAATAATGCTAGTCTTTCTATTAAATATTCATGACTTTTAATGAAAATTAAGTTTTTTTATAGCGCATTTTAAACACATTTGAGCTAGTATGTTAATTTGGGATTTAGTAACGCTTCCACAAAGTAATAACATCCATTATCATTTATAGCACCAATTAGCCTACATAAATCATATTCGACAAAGTTCCTTTGCGAAATTCTAAGTTATTATCTAGTATTTAGTACTTTGCTAATTTTGTCCAGTTACGAAACAAACAATTTTTAAATCCCTATGCATTAAAATAATCAATAATTCAAGTTAATTTAAAACTTATTATATTTCAAATTAATAAATACTACGTAACTTACATATTTATGTCAGTATAAACTAAAGAATTGAACTCCTGGTTGTTGTCAACAATGAATGTTTGACATGAATTTATTGAATACACTAATTTTTAAAATTATGTAAACTGTCATCATAAATTGTTTACAAAACGATTGCTAAGCATTACACTTAAATGAATTCAATGGCTATACCATGGTACCCCAGAGAAATAAAACTTAAAAAATAAAATATAATGTTATGAATGTTTTAGTGCTTGGATTTTTTGACGTGATTGCGTAAAGTTTTGATTTTATCTCTCTATATTAAAAAAAGTAAGCTCTTTTAAAGTGTCCGAAGCCATAACATCATGAAATATTGATGTTAGAAATCCAAATTTCTTTGGGAAGGTGTGTCTCCCTAATGCCTCGACCTAAATTTTTTTGTTTTTCAAATTTCCAATTAGTTTTTTAATTAAAAATAAAAATTAATTTTTCTCTATGTTAAAGTATAGGATTTGAAAGTGTTAGCAGCCATAACATATGAAATATTGATGTCAGAAACCCAAATTTTTTTGGGCAGGTGTGTCTCCCCTATGCCTCGATGCCCATTTACTTGTTTTTCAAATTTCCAATAAGTTTTTTAATTAAAAATTACAATAAGTCAGCCACAAAAAAAAATCTTATTCCTTTTCTGCAAAACGGCACGGTGAAATCATCAGAAAAGCGTGATTTTGTTACGCTCTTTTTAAAGAACAATTGCTCTCTTTTCTGTTCTTTTAAGAAGAACAGTTCTTTAACTTGTTTTTTTTACATTGGTTTTGTGTTTATATATAGAAAAGGTTCACAGATTTTTTTGAAAATGATTTTGCCTTAAAATATGATATAGCAAGATAGAAGGTTTATAGATAAAAATTATGTAAAAAAAAATAGTAAAAAATTATGTCAAAACTATTTTAAATAAACATTTAATATAACAATTAGTCTGATAAACATTTTCAATAAACAAAATTTTTTTTATAACAAAATTATTTTATTAATTATTTTATTTAATTCTGCTAAAGTGAAATCACAAAATTTCCTTTTTTTTATAAAACAAGATTTTTTTTAATTATAAAAATGATTTTGCCTTAAAATATATTATAGCAAGATAGAAGGTTTATAGATTAAATAAATTATGTAAAAAAAGATAGTAAAAAAATTATGACAAAACTATTTAAATAAACAATTAATTATTTTATTTAATTCTGCTAAAGTGAATCACAAAATGTCCCTTTTTTATAAAACAAAGTTTTTTTTTAATTTTCAGAACTGATGAAAAATATCGCGTTGTTCTTTAAACTTTTTTCTTCAGCTGGCTTGGCAGATGGCTTTCTTTTTTTTAAAATTTAATCTCTCGTTTTTATTATTCATTCGCATCACCACGGTAAAAGAGTTTTATTATTTTTTTTATTGACATATTCCTTTTTGTTTTTTTAGAAAGTTTTTGAAGATGTTTTTAAGCGAAATGTTTTTTTTTAGCTTCCACACTACGTTTATAACGTAAAAAGTGGAAGGTATTATAATCGTTCAATCCGTCTGTCTGTCACCCACTTTCACAGAACGAACCGCAAGTCGCACAGACAAGTGGGATATATCATTTTGAAGCAAAAATTCAGGCTAGGTTACATCCCAAATTTCATTAAAATATTTATGTGATATGATTCAGTTTGGATTGTTGTAATATCACAATAGAGTGAGATGACAGTAATAATGAGTGAGAGTGATAATGAGTATCATTAATTTGCGAAAGAAGATTAATGAAAATAGTTATTTTTGGCGTTTAAAAGTTTGAATTAGAAATAAATTATAAGCTGAAGGCCCTGTTTGGCGAATTTCTTTCTGAGGTGTATAAATAGTGCGTTTTTTTTTGTTGAGCACAAATATTGTGTGGAAGCGGTTTAAGTGACAGATTCTGTAACAAACCTACTTTTTAGTTTTATTATTTTTCGTTGTGAGATGCGTTTTTGCAAGGATCTCCCTACGTGTTACGTTTCACCATTTTTTGTTTACGTAAATGATAGTGTTTTTGTCTTTATGTATCTGTCCATGGTCTACTCAACTTTAAGGTCACAGATGCTCTTTGGACGTCACGCCATCCGACCGGTCCGAAATGTAAGCAATTTCAACGAAAAAGTACGAAACCTATTTGCACACGGTCAATTATATATACTTATCTGGTTGCGAACAGGTTTCGTTTCTCTCTTTCGGAACAGCCAACAACATGAACCTGAAAAAACTAAATTTGGGGAGCGATAGCGAGAAGGGGGCGTAGCTAAAAAAGTCATACTTCAAAAAGTCCTACAACTTAAAAATGTTGAGTGAGCCATTGGGTTTTTAAAAAGAACCTAAGAGTAAAAACAGTCTAGGTTAATTCTGCGAAATTAACGGGGGTTGGCGAGTTATTACTGAACAAAGTAATGCTATATATTTTTTTAAGAAATATAACTTAGCGGACGCGAAGCGGTCCAATGCATTTGCCAGCCGTGGGTTTGCGAGCGAGCAGGTAGCCCCCTAGTTCTTTAAAACAAAACTGCATTTCTTATGGAATAGAACCATACTCATATACTCAGTTTTCAAACATTTCTCCTAAAAATATTTACTACTTAAGCTATTTGTTATTTAAGTGTAAACAATGTATCAATACTCCGTTATTAATGTGTATAAAAAAGTTTATTATTTAACAAATTCTTCTTTAAAATAAATGCAACAGCTGAACGCTTTTAAGATTTTTAACTCTATAAGTATTTTTTTATAATTTATTTTTTTATTTAAGTTCAACTTATTTTTTAGCTTTAATGAAAAACGAATTATTTAGAACTTTGGAGAAAAAAAAATTATAAAAAAGAAATAAAGATAAAATTTCTCTTTTAACCTAACGTTTTTGTTCTTGCGGGATATTATGCAGTATGAAAAAGAAAACAAAGAACCACATTTTATTCTTGTGTCATTATTAAACTATTTCGATGTAAGTTTCCGTTTTTATTTAGATAAAAAAAATAAAGAGACAAATTGATTTTGTACTGTGCTCATATGCTATTTTTTATGATGTATTTTTCTACCTTTTTTTAGAAGATGGTAATATTTTTTTAAAAAAGGTAAGTTACATTTTAAGATTACGTCCACTAAAACGCAACAAATAAAAATCTGCTTATGGTTACTTTTATGAACTGAAAAAAAAATTTGGTCTGAATTACTTGAAGAAGGCTTTTTTTTTGTTAAAATTAGTTTATGAGATTTTCAGAAGCTTTTTTTATAAGGTCTAATAAAATAAGCGTTCAAAAATACGTATCAAGACTGGCCTAGCGAGTTTTTTTGTTTTATATTTTGTTGTTTGATCCCAAATGGCTACCTTAAGTTAAAAGAACCGCAGGTAAAAGAGTAGCCACAAGAGAAGAAAAATAGAAGTATGAAACACCACATGGCTTTCTATTACCAATCAACAATAGATATTTGATACGGTGGAATTCGGTTAGAGATGTGTACTTAAAGGTTTTAGTTTTTCAGCAATATCTTTCAAACCTAAAAAGTTCGATGGCAGCTACCCTTTGCACATGCATGATTTTCTCGAAAACCTTATCAGGACGTCCGACAAGTACTGGGAACTGTTATAGGTTAACTAGGGGCATCGCAAAAATGTCCCTGAACTAACCTAAACATCAGAGTTTTAATATTATCTAATAATTCACAGTACAGGGTTCATACGCCTCCTGAAATTCCTGAAAAACTCCTGAATTTCATTTTTTTCTTTTAAGGGCCCTTATAACTCCTGAAATTTGTCTCATCTCCTGATATTCCCCCCCCCCCCCTCTCCTGAAAAAATTGATGACTTTACTTTATTCGGAATAAGTCTACATGCACAGTAGAAAAATCGAGTTCAGACATTGTGATAATAGTTAATGTCCCGGAATGCACCGCATAACTCTTCAGAAGATTTTTTTTCTCCTGTTTCGTCATTTGAAGTTCAGTGAAGTCACTAGACTAATACGATAATAAACCAACATATTCAATTTTATTCCTTGTTACCTCCTGAATTTACATTGCTGCACTCCTGAAAAACTCCTTAGAAACTCCTGAATTTCACTATCATAGATAGAGTATGAACCCTGCATTGGGAAAAATGTAAGTGAAAAATCCTAAGTAATCATTGGAGATGGATTTTAAAAACAATCTAAAATTTATTCATACCTTAAATTAAAGTACTAAATAAAAAAGGCACGTAACGTAACTGAGGCTAACTCGCCTAAGTAGAAGCATCACCTAATAGAAGTACACTGTATTTGTACAGTAAACCACGGGCGCGGTTACAGTGCCCAGTATGCATGAATACAGATAGCAAAATCAAGAAATTAGCATAAAAGTCACCTTTTTAAACAACAAATAGTCAGGTGTCGGCTCGTCACTTGTCTGTGGTTCTAAAATACGATGCCCGTCGTCAATAGCCCTCGTGTAGCTCTAGTGCGACGATAATTCAAACTAAACTAAACTAAACTAAACAACAAATAGTATGGTTGGAAATTACTAAAAGACCTTACTGCGTAGAGACTTAACAGCCGTGCAAACGTTCTACAAGAGCTACTAATAAATATAAGTTTCTAAACAAACCAACCAAAACAAATACAACCTAATAGTGATGTTCACTGAATGCTTATCGTGTAGCTCTAGTGCGACGATATTTCAAACTAAACTAAACTAAACTGAATGCTTATAAAGTGAAGTGAACACACGCATTGTTTATGGAGTTGGAATTTGAAATTCACGCACGCACAAGTTGAAAACATCAACAAACGAAATCGCTGATTAGGTGAAATATTAAACAGACAAAATATACAACCAAATGCAGTAAGTTTAGCCATTTAATTATTTTATAAGTGTATTTCCTAACAGGAACTCATGTACCAAATTTGAAGTCTAAAGCTTTTTTTAGTTCGAGCTGTGAAGTGGTTTCAAACCGACAGACAGTCAGTATGACAAACGAACCAATGTTCAAAAACAGCCATCAACAGATTTCACATTTATAAATGTGAAATCTTCATTTTGGATTTTTGACCTCATCACAATACTTTTCTCACCTTACATTTCACATTAGGTAATTGAAAGTTTTAATGGATTTGTGCAAAAAAGATTTTAAATTTTGTCAGTTCATAGGATGACATTTTAAACCTTTGAAGATTTTAAATAGGATCTAAGAAGCAATTCAAAAACTTCTATATGTAGGTGAAAATTATTGATCTTATAGTTTTCTTCCAGTTTGTAAGAAACTGAAATAAAATTAAATTCAACGTAAAACCAGGGTCGGATTTTTAAATAGGCTAAGTAGGCTGTAGCCTGGAGCGGCGAATTTTTTGGGGCGGCAAATTTTAAGACCAATTTAAGCGGCATTTGGCATAAAAAATATTCTTAAAAATATTAGTATCTTTATAATGAAGAAAACAAATAATTTGCATTAATGCGTAAACCGCCATGAGCCGTAAATTATTAATGAATTCAAGAAAAGAAACGTTGCGTATAATGAGTACCAAGGGAGGTTCTACTTCTTAACACAATTGTTTAATAGTCTTATAATTGATGAGGATTTAAAAGAAACAAGGCCACTAGTTACAGACATCTATTCAAATTATCTAGATTCCGATTTAATTGAAGAATGCATTCATTTTAAAAATTACTGCATCACAGGAATAGAAAACCTTAAAGGGGGGAGAATATTGTGACAGGGGCGGCAAATCGATCGTAGCCTACAAGCGGCAAATCTTTAAATCCGGCCCTGCGTAAAACGAATAAACGTCTTTAAAATATTTCTTTCTTGTAAGGAATATAAAATATATTTTGTTTTATAAAATATAGCTTAAAGTTGTTTACTCTTTATAAGTATTTGAATTTGCAATTTACTAGATTATTAGAGATCAGATAATAAATGAATCCCTTTTAATTTAACACAAAACTATTTTAATTTATGTAAGTATAGCCCAATTTAATTTTTTTTATTTGATTTCGATTATGGAACTTAATGTGTGGATAGAGGTCTTGAATTTCTTTACGCATACTTTTAAATCAAGTATTATCTCGTTCTCCTGCTTCCAAACTTTTCATTTTAAAGAGTTAGACTTTGTTATATTTATATACATAAAATACGGTTGTTAATTAAACAGTCAACATAAAAAAAATGTTTTGAGACTTAACATTTTCGGTCAACCACGGAACCCAGTTCCCTACATCAACAACTCACTTTTCCAGATTCGAGCACGAATTCCGATTTTTTACTTTCTTTGACTCTGATAAGATATTAATTGGCGGTAAATGGGTGGCGAGACAGCTGCCAAACTCTTCATTATCCCGATCCGCAAACTCATTTCCACCGATAACTTCATTATCCTTAACTAAATTATGCAGGGGCTTGTATCTTTCGGGTATTCCAAGCAATTTGAATAAGTGGACGTCGAAAAATGCGGTGTGGCATCTGTTGGGGGAATAATTTGTTGGGTGGAATCAACGACATGATAGAGGGTAGACTAAGAATTTTTGTGGCAGAAAGAAGCTGTCGTAATGGGTCTAACATCAATCGTTGAACTGTCGAGAAGGGCAATTTTTTTCAAATTATCGCTGCTTTGGTCACCAAATTATTTTATACTAGCAAATAAATACCCGTTCTCCGCACGGACTAAAAAAAAGTTGTAATCGATCCAAGTAATATATGTACCATTTAATCCATTCTAGGATAATAAACTTATGTTATTGTTTCCGCTCATTATAAAGTATAAAATCCTGTTACTTATACTACCTTAAAAATCCAAAATAAAAAATACTCTATAAATGCACGTATCGCGTTGGTACGAATGATTTACTTGCATGAGAGAGGTTTACGTAGTGATTTATTTAAATTATAAAAGTTAATACAATCTTGGTTAACATGTTATATCAGAAGGTAATCTTGGAAGCGATGCCGCACAGTGGTCGGAAAAGGCTGAAAAACGGTCAAAATTCATTTATTTTTTTGTGGTTTGACAAAAATGCATAAAAATTCGGTTTTGTAGGTTTTTGACCCATCTGAGTCGATATAGGACACAATCAAGTTTGTAAAACCTATAGATTTTAAGTTACAGTTAATGCAAAAAAAAATAGTATGTGAAGATGTAATGTGAAAATTGCGTATAAAGAATAACGCTTTAATCAACATGTATTGTGCAAGTGCATATGCGTATGTTTAGGTCATGGTAATATGTAATCGTACGTCAAGTAGTCACAAAAAGCCAAAACACTAACAAAATCTTTTAAAAATGAAACGTTGAGCTAAAAAAAAATTACACTATTTTCAATATTTTCTGCTCTCAATTTAGCTTATAAAATTAATTGAAACCAAAGTTTTTTAATGTGAATATTTTTTTACTAATTTGTGAACACATGAATTATATAATCTTAAACATTTAAGTTTGTGAAATAATTATAAAATATTTAACATTAAAATTTGTGGAATAATTATATAATATTAAACATTTAAGTTTGTGGAATAATATCAAGTTTAATATCAAAATATCGTACAAAAATATGAATACACAGAACATATACTTTCAAATTAACCGTCAACAGTTTTTTAAGATCATATTAATTAGCAGCATTTTATTATTGAAGATGTTAAGGCCAAATATGGTATTAATATTCATCTAAACACTTTTTAATGAATTTTAAATGGATTTTTTGTTTAATTTTAATCAGATGATAATAAGAGAATTTTAATAAGATGATTAATTTTAATAATTAATTTAAGTAAGATTACAATATTAATATAATAGTTTTTTTGAGTCTTCGTGTAGCTCTAATTTGTTGTTTGTTTTAGGCTTTGCGCGAAAGGTATTTATGTAAGGGTCCGATAAAAAAGTAAGGAAGTTAAACACATCTTCATTTGTATTTTTCCTTGAACTTTTTCTCGAGTGTTCTCGTCTGTACCACCGAAAGACTTTGTTTCTGGCTTCTTGGGCTTCTTCGGTCAAAGCTTCTATTGGTAACATATATGATGAAATCACTTCCCCTCCATGAAACAATACCTTATGAACAGTGTTTGGCATGTAGTACCAGGGGTATAAATCAACATATAAAATTGCGGTTTCTCTACAGTAGTTTTGAAATTTTAGAGGATCAATTTCAGCACTACTATTGATTGTATCCAAGATAATTTTAAATCTATGAATTAGATTTCTATCAACTTTGGTAATTTCCGAAGTAATAGTAGGATCCTTAAAAAATCTTCGAGATGTATTACCATCGTTGGAAGTGCCCATTCCTTGTAGGACCACATCGACATTTAATCCTAAAACCTTTTTTAATTTTTCTTGCATTTGCTTTTTTGCATTTAGTTTCATTTCTTTGGTTTCTTGCGTAGTTTTCCACTTTTTAACACTCATGTTGTAGGCAATGTGAAGAATACACTCCATAAATTTTATACGAGCATGAAGTGGTGAGAGACCAAGCTTAATTGATTCCTCATAAATGATTTTAGTATCCAAAAGTTGTAGATTGTTCATTTCTGAAGGCTTAGCTTTGCATATTGGGCATACTGCCATTGATGGCGTATTTGTCAAATATTGGGTAACTTTTCCATCGATCATGGATAGCACTAAACAATGTTTTACGTGCATTGTTTTGTTATTGTAGGTAAGTATTGTTACGTTCAATTTTTCGATATCTTCATGCATTTTACCAACTTCTTGTCGAACTAAATCTGGAGTTTCTTTTGCAAAAAGAAATCTAATTGGTCTGCAAAACTGTGTGGATGAGGGTCTTGGATTTTCCCAAACAAGAGTATCTTACATCTGTTGTTAAACGCAATGGAACCAGGGTCGTCATAAAAAGATTGGCGTCGGTCTCTTTTTCGTTTTCAAACATCTGCTTATATTGGCTGTGACCATCAGACCCATCACACTCCCACTTGCAAAATAGTTTAAATTTGTACACTGTTGGTTCGACTTCGAATTTTATGAGAAAAATTCGTTTTATTGTGTGGTCCAGCAACGTTTGGATATTAACTGTCGCATGACTTTCTGATACTTCAATTTCAGTTGGGTAGCATAGCTTTTTCTGCTCTAAAACTTGATCGTAGGACGGGAAAATGTTGCTTCCTAGTTACTTTGATGATTGTCTTAGAACGTTATAATCATGTTTAGATAAGGAGGCATCTATTAGCATAGCAAGAGCTTTTTCAGCACTGTAAAAGTCAGTATCATTTTGGTATTTCTTTGATGCAGCAGTTAATAGTTCTTTCGATATACTATCAAGAATTTGTTTAATTTTCCGACGCTTTGTTCGATCAGAACATTCGTCAAAAGGCTTTTCAGGTCGACCAGCTTGCGTGGAAGTAGATGGTTCTTGTTGATCTAGTGTTCTAGAGCTAGCCTGTGCGGAAAAAGATAGCTCTACTATTTCCATATAATGTGTGCTGTAAGCACCCGATGCAGAATTACTTGACTCTACGAGTTCTACGGAATAAGTGTTAGCAAGCCACTTCTTATACTTATTATAAAACCCTTTTTTGTTGCGACTACAATCAAGCCACCTTTTACGAAAATGGGGTACAAATATTTTGGATAAATACCTTTTTATTCCTTCTCGTTGATCTGAGGTTATCAATGGGTAAGATACTTTCAAAGCGTCGATGCTTTTTTCGATATCAAATTGGCTCTTTAAAACAATTTCTACTAATTCACTATAACAACATTTAAAACTCGTCATTTCGTCCTTACCGATGAAACATTATCGAACGTCTGGTAAAAGAGGTTTGAAATTGTTTGGTCACCTTTGTCGAAAATTATATTTTGTATAGGAACTGTTTATAAGAATGAATTTTGGACTTCTCCCCCCCCCCCATCCGCCCCTCCTTCCCAAAAGCCAATGAGCATCTCTTGAAAACATTATTATTGAAAACAAATCGGACCTTTTATCTCCTACAAAGATGACACCAGTATTTAAGTTCTTTTATTTGTTTATAATTAAACTCTTTGTAAGTGAAGTGGTCGAAACACCTGTCGGTTTTGCTACTTTGTTTCTAGATTAACAGCTGCCGTGGAGCAACGCGCAGCAGCGTTGTGCTTTTCGACGATTTTTGAACAGCTAGATTTTGACACTTCTGTTTGTAATTATGGTGTCCGTACGTTTCCGCAGCTGAAATTTAGATTTATCTTTTATATACGATTTGGAAAACTAGTTAATTTTAATGAGACTTTGGAGCATAGTGGAGCAAGAAAGTTGCAGCACTCTTTCAAATATTTAAAAACATAGTATTTTAGAAACTAAGATCAAAAACTAATTTAAAAATTATTTTGTATTTTTTAATCAGGTAAAATAAAAGAAAACCTTTTATAAAGCTCAAAAACATGCAAACAAATTGTGTAATAAAATTATAAATCGTGTATTTTGAATTCCACTGTATCGCCTAACGGGCTATTTTTCATTTGTTGACTTTTCGTAACTATAAATACAACAAAAAATTATTTTTAATGATTTATATTTGATAATCTTACTATTCAATTATCTATTAATTTAAAAATCTATTCATTTTGCATTTTTCTAACACTTCGAAATTTGGCATTTTGGCCGCTCCCAGACCACTGTGTGCCGTCAGAGACGATCAGCCGGCAGGCGTGATTTCAAAACATCCGAGAGACAGTCCGAGTTGAGCAGTTGTCAGCTGCTGCTGCACTCTCCCCTCCCAGTGTCAACGATAGCGACTGGGAAACTGGACTCTACGTCCAGAGCGTGGTGCTGGTTCGCTGGTTAGGCTGTATTGTTGCTGGCAGAGGGAAAGGGGGTGGTTTGTCCTTTTGAATTTCTGATGGCTGCTGGGAGTGGGCTTTCTGGGGGACGGAATCCTCTGCTGGGTTCAGAATGTAGGCAGGCTTAACCCGATCCACTGAGACAGTCACAGAATTGCCTTTGATGTCAAGGGTGAGAGTCTTGCTGGTGCGAGTCAATACCTTGAAAGGCCCATCGTAAGGCTGTTGGGGGACGCTTCACCAGGCCTTCCGAAGAAAGACATGGGATGATGTGGAGATGTCTTTGGGCACAAACATCTGACGCTTTCCATGGTGCTTAGGTGGGAGTGGGTTCAGCATATTCATGTGGCTCTTTAGCTTGGTCACGAAGTCGGTGACATCACTGCTCGATTTGGTTGGATCCAGGAATTCGCCAGGCAGACGCAAGGGTGTTCCAAAGACGAGTTCAGCTGGGGTGCACTTGAGATCTTCCTTTAGGGCTGTGCGTAGTCCCAGCAGGATTGTTGGTAGTACCTCAGTCCAGCGCTCTGTTGCATGGCATTTTATGGCAGATTTCAGGAGTCGGTGGAACTCCTCTATCATGCCATTAGTCTGTGGGTGATAGCTGGTGGTGCGGGATCTGTGAATTCCCAGGAACTGCGTGAGGGACCGGAACAGGGAGGCTTCAAACTGGCGGCCTTGATTAGTCGTCACTGTGGAAGGGGGGCCATACCGAGAAACCCATCAGGTGAAGAATGCCTCTGCAACTGTGTGTGCTGTGATGTCTTTGAGGGGTTGTGCTTCTGGCCACCGCGAAAACCGATCAATCATGGTAAGGCAGTATGTGTAACCATTGGATGGAGGTAAGGGCCCGATCAAATCCAGGTGGACATGGTCGAATCTCTGTGAAGGTTCCTTGAAGGAGGACAAGGGCGATCTTGTGTGCCGGTGGATCTTCGACATTTGGCAGGGCAGACAGTGCTTTGCCCATTTGGCAACATCTTTGGAGATAGAGGGCCACACAAAACGCTGCTTCAACAGGTGCACGGTGCGTCGGATGCCAAGTGTGCAGTCGGATGGGTGTGCCCAGTTATGCAGTGCTGAGAAAACTTTTTCTCTGTGCTGCTCTGGAACATAAGGGCGTGCTACACCTGTTGAGAAATCACAAGTGATGTTGAAATCACACTCGGGAAGGACCACGCTCTTGAGCTGCAGAGAAGTTCCTGAGTCAAGGAGGTGTTTGAGTTCAGGATCTTCTTGTTGTGCATCTGCAATCTCACGATAATTGATGGGACCCGGAAGAGTGATAGCAGAAATTCGGGACATCACATCAGCAGCAATGTTCTCTGATCCTGGAACATGCTTGATATTGGTTGTGAATTGTGCCAGCAGGTCTAGTTGACGGGCTTGTCGAGGAGAGCACTTGTATGGTGCTGGATGACACAAGAGTGTTGTTTCAGCAAGTGTTTGCTTGCACTTCTCGAATGCTGCCACAGCTTGAGGTGTCCAGTCGATTCTTCGATTGTCCCGCTTGCCTTTTGAACCTTTTCAGCAGGCCCAGGAACAGGGCCTGCTGAAAAGCCTGCTTCCTACATGGTGAAAAATTATTTTAAAACTTCAAATTGAATTTTATGAGTTTTTCTAAGAGGTTTTACATAATATATTTTGATTTAAAACAGGACGCATTTATTATTTTGAAAGTAAAATTCAAACATATATATGAATGAAATTCAAAATTTAACACTGTAAAATATGTTGATAATAAAATGCTTCTATGTTAATAAAAGTAATCGATCTCTTATAATCTCACCCGTAATCAATAAATTTAATTTTTAAACCAGATTTTGCATTAAAATACTAAAACCTGGTTGGAGTGGATAGCTTAATCAGTTATTTTTAATACTAATAATTTCGAAATTTTTGGCAGACAATACTATAAACACTTTTTTACTTGACCTAATTTTATTCAGTAATACTCCGACATTAAAAGTTAAAAATATAACTACGGAAAAGAATAGTCCCCGAAAACAAAAACAATCAAGAAAAAACACTCTCCTACACACTTAAAAAAAATTTCCCTGTAAAATAATGGGCAGGAACCGGCAGCAGGATTCCAGTCATATCCCATTAAGAAACAGTCATGTCCCGTTTAAAAAAACAGTTACGCCCGTTAAAAACATTACAAACAGTTAAAAACTGAAAAAAAAGGAGATTTTCCTAAATTTTCTATGGGATACGGCCGATGAATAAAATCGAACGCGATATGGAATCACTCGCCAATTTCTCCTTAAAAAGCATTTGGAAATCCTTGAGAAATCCAAGGTCAAATCCAAACTGAAGCTCGGGACACGGCTCGGGTCAGCAACCAAGGCAATATAACTGCAGTGTAAGAGTCTATATGGAACATACCCACAAACACCCAAACACACAAAACTTCATTTTTATTATTATAGATGAATCGATAATTAAAGTTAAGTTGTTCAGTGGTTGAGAGGTATTACGCGTCCGCTTCATAAGACCAAGTTTGCGGGTTCGAGCCCCGACTGAGTCGTCAGATTTTGTGGATGGGAAAACGCGCATGTTATATGATTATGTGGCTTGTAAAAGTTGTCTTGAGAACCCATTTGGCTGGGGATCTCTCGGCAAGATCTCGGAATAATTTAGCATCCACAGGAGCTTCATCAACATTTGAGCGGCCAAATGGGTAGCGAGAGTCACCTAGATGGTGCCATAAAAAATGGCTTTCAGTTCTGGGGAATATGCCGAGTCTGCAAAAGGGTTCATCCGCCAAAAAAGCAACCCCGTTTGGAAAAAAATATATGTCTTAGCCTCCACACACACACACAATAAAAACAGCCCCGTTGGGAAAAAAATTATTTATCATTCTAAAATTCTCCTAATTTATATGTTATTCTATATGAAGAGATAACTACATTTATTTCTAACACACTCATAAAGTAATATGCATTGAATTTTTATAATCAATACCATATAGCATCAAAAGAATACGCATTTACGACCCGCATTCTTATAATCATTGATAACTGCACTATCCTTAATTGAATTATACAGAAGCAGCTTTTGCGGCAATTTGAATGAGTGGTGGTGGAGAAATGCGGAGCGGCCATTTGAGCTTTTTGTTGTATTTTGAGCACTTTGTTGTAAAATGATAACGGTTGGGAGAGCCTACCATGAATAGCGAAATTGGCAAAAAAAGGATTATATTTCGGGCAACTAATCACTGTTTTTATCGTAAGTGTGCCTCTGTTTTACGTTGAATGGCAATTTAAAATTATTTTCGACAGTTTTTTTTTATTATCAGTGTAATATGAATATTTTTAGCTTCCACACTACGTTTATAACGTAAAAAGTGGAAGGTATTATAATCGTTCAGTCCGTCCGTCCGTCTGTCACCCACTTTCACAGAAAGAACCACAAGTCCCACAGACAAGTGGGATACGTCATTTTGAAGCAAAAAATCAGATTAGGCTACATTCCAAATTTTATTAAAAAATCTTAATTAGAAGTTTATTAAAAATTTAAATAACTAAAATTTTTTTTATCTACAATGAAATAACATGCAAATTCCATTTTTATTCAATATTTTCACTGTTGCCATTTCGTTAGACGTACGAGAAACTTTTTTGAAAATGAAAATAAAAACTTTTGAAAGAATATTTATTTATGCGATATAATTCAGTTTGGATTGTTGTAATATCACAATAGAGTTATTTTGATGGTTTATTATATATGTATGAAGAAAGATGCATAGAGAATTCTAACTTGGCATAAAAATATGCAAAGTTTCGCTTTTATTTTTAAAGCATCAATTGCACTAATTATATATTTTTTGAAATGTAAATTAATTTAACAAACGATAAATAACTGAATTTTCGAAAGAAATGTAAATGATAAATTGTGGCAACACAAATATATATTTATTACAAAAGATTACATTATTATTCTTCGAACTTCAAACAAATTAAGCAAACGGTAAAGTCTTATTATTAAATCTGAGTAAGGAGATTAATAAAAACTAGGTGGCACGCCCCCTGCTCGCTATCGCTCGCCAACCCCCTGGAACTGATTGTGCAGTTCCCTTTGGATCGCTTTGCGATCCAGGCTCGCTTCGCTCGCATTATATTGAAATATTTTAGTAGTTTAGAAAGTTATTTATATTTTATTAGTTATATTAGTTAATATTTTAGTAGTTAGAAATATTTTAGTTAGTTTATTTCATATTCATTGAAATATTTTAGTCTAGCCTTTGGTATCCTTTTAAAATAAAATAATAACAAATTAATGTTTATAAAGTTATACGCCTGTGTTTTTTATTAACAATAGTGTTGGGTAGTTCAGTCAATCGAAATTATAAGGTAAACCTAAAGAAGCATGGGTTAACCTAACGAATCGTGCCCGGCAAATTTACGTCAAATCTGGTAGCCACCAAAAATTGGTGTTATGGCAACCTTTGGCCGAAATTAGCAATTGCATTGCCAATTTCTAAATGTTAATCCATTTAAATCTTAAATGTTAATCCATTTAAATCTTAAATGTTAATCCATTTTAAATCTTAAATGTATTTAATTTATTTCGAAGTTTTTTACACCAATCTCTACTCAATTATATGCTTAACGATTTTAAATAACTATTTACTTTTTTAAATAAATTTTTTCTGTAACGTAAAAGTTTATTTTCTTTTAAATTTTTCAAAAATTAAAAAGAAAATATTCATTTCATTTTCATTTTTGAAATTTCATTCGAGATGGTAACCATCTCGGCAGTTGCAATTGCCGGAGTTTGTTGTCATTTCGACTTGGCGAGAGTTTCTAATGGTCGCCAAATCCGGGCACGATTCTTTTGGTTAACCGAAGCATGTCCGGCAATTTTTTTGCCAAATCTGGTAACCCCGAAAAATCAATTTTATGGCAACCCTTGGCGACAAATTTTAGACGCAATCGCCAACTATCTCATTTTGGGCGAAGTTGTGAAAAATATGACAACGCTTCGCCGCTACTTGTAAAATTTCAATCATTTGCAATCTACTAATTTCGTAGTGTTTTTAGTAAAAAAAAAAAGTATTTCTATTTTACTGCCATATCGAACAACGTTTTGCACATAATATTTATGGTTATTTTTCATTTTTGGATTTTTTACAGCTATTCCTGAAATTGCCAATTCTTCGTAATCCACTAATTTCGTAGTGCTTTAAAAAAATTTATTCAATGTTTTTCTGCTGTATCAAACTATGTTTTGGGCATAATATTTAAAGTTATTTTTTTCCTTTTTCGCCTTTTTAAAACCATTCCTGAAAGTATACTTTTTTGTTGTTTTCAGTCGGCCATTTTGAAAATGGGTAATATTTTTGGTCACTTCAGTCGCCCGTTTTGAAGGAAAGTCCCCAAATCCAGACAGGGTCCTTTAGATTAATCAATTATAATTTAAATTTTTATACATTAAACGCCCCTAATATTATGCATGTTTAAAGTTAAACTTACTGATTATATCAGTAAGTTTAACTTTAGAAAGTACGTACGTTAACGTAAGTCTAACTTTCTCAAAGGCTATGTTGTTGTTCTTTTGGCCTTATTGCAGTCATTCCTGAAATTGTCAATCCTTGTGTTATTTCGTGGTGCTTTTCTCAAAAAAATATACATTCAATGTTTTTCTGCCGTATCGAACTATGGTTTTGTGCATAATATTTATAGTTATTTTTCCCTTTTTCAAGCCATTCCTGAAGAAACACTTTTTTGTTGTTTTCAGTCGACCATTTTGAAATTAGTAGTATTTTGGTTCATTTCGATTGTTGCCATTCCAGAGTTAGAAATGTAAGGAAATTTGGGTGCCGTATAAGAGTATTATATATATAGATAATTAATTTTATCGTGTAAATGTTTAATACTAGCTAAAGGCTCTGTTTGGCGAATTTCTTTCTGAGGTGTATAAATAGTTTGTTTCCTGTTGAGCACAAATGTTGTGTGGAAGCGGTTTAAGTGACAGATTCTGTAACAAACCTACTTGTTTTATTATCAGTAATATGAATATTTTTTTATATATCAATACAATGACTTAAATACATATATTTTAAAATTTAACCCACCAGTAATATTTAAGTAATTTTTTAAAAAACTAACTTGTACTTCAATAACTAAATACTTGAATTGTTGAGAAAGGTTCCTGTTTTTTCGACATTTATCTGTTTTTGGCGTGAATACTTATGTTAAAAAGAATATAAAACTACCAGTGTTTTAAGAGTAATATGCATTGACTTTTTAAAAAAAAAAATTGAATACAATTACATACAAAATATCCATAGTTGTATTAGTAAACCTGGAATATCAAATTTTGTTCTTTGTCTTGTCTTGAAAACTTCCAACTGTTGTGCCAAGTTTACGTGATTTGGGTAGTTAGAGGTAGCCATGTTTGGTTCCTTTTAGGTTTGTAAATGCACATTCTATCCTTTTCGGAAGTTTTCGTTGAATAAGATTTTCTTTTGTTTGGTAAGTTACTTTTCTCCTGGGGAAATTTCTTGATACAAATTATCTGCATGTGTAACATGTTATTTTGCTTGAATGAAGCTTATGAAGTTTTGAGATTTTTTGGAATTCGACATATTCAGTTGTTGTTTTGGTATCTTCTTAAAGTTCATTCATAGACTTGTTTTTCGTGCGTAAAAGTTTTAAAAGCCAAAGGCTATTTTTATTTTAAACTTATATTTTTTGTTTGTTTTGAACAGTTGCCATGAAGAACTCAGCAAAATATTGTGAATATAATCAAAGTAGGATTATTTACTTTTTGCTTTCGTATAAAGTATCTGGCAAATATCAGAGCGCTCAAAAAAGGCAAACGGATTGTGCTTGTGTTCTTAAAATCAGATAGATTCACTGCAGAAGTCAAAATTTTGTGTATAAATTACAGAAAAAATAGGATTTTTCTAATAAATATTTTCCACAAAATGCTCCTAGAAAATATGCATTTGCTGTGCAAAACAATATGTTTTTAAAGTTAGTAGCGCAGATTGCTCCTAAAATTTTCAATCCAACTTTTAACACTGTGATTAATGCTATGAAGAGGGTTTTTAAATTAATTTTTCATTTAATATTACTTCTCCATTCTGCCTAACGTTTTAAATGCTAGCGAGAATAATCCCCCCATTAATATGTATTGTTAGTTATTGATTTTGTATGTGGTTCATTTCACACAAAAACTTTAAATAATATATTGTATGTGTATCGTATTATCGGAAAAATTACCATAGAAATTTAAACATAGATAACTTATAATGTAATATGTTTTAGGAATTTGGGTACGTAATATATTCCCAAATTCATAAAAAACAATAGCCTTCTTATATCAATTATAAAACTGCAGCTGTAATTTCAAAATTCTATTTTCGCTTTTTTAATGTATATTAGGAAAATTATTTTCTCAATTTTTTATTTTAAAGTCAGATACTCATCTAAGAAAAGAACAAAATACACCGATCAAGTTATTTGTTAAAAAAATATAGTCAAATATATTCAATTGAGCAATATATTCAGAGTCGGAAGAAAATATTTGGTACTTTGCCTAAGTTTAACCTAACCTAATCTAATAACTAATAATCTAATAAGATAACCTAATCTTATAACTAAATATCTAAAATCAATTAATTACTAAAAAATATTTGGCATTAGAAGATACTCTTTGTAGGAAAAACCTTTTTCATTTTATTCATTAGTAACATTTGAGCAAGTTTATCACTAACAATTAAAAAAGATTAGAGCTGAAGTAATCTTCACAAACATTTCCAGTACTTTATTTTTCAGTTCAATTTAAAAAACAAGAAAAATACTCATAGCGCAAACATTAATCTGGAACAAATACTGTTAGTATAAAAAAAAGTAGACAGCAAATATTTCATTAACACCCCTGAAATCATTAATAAAGAAAAGTAAATTAATATATCTGAAAAATAGATCGTTTGATAATAGGTATTAGTACATTAGTACCTGTTACTTTTTTGTTTTATAAATATACTTTTTTTAATAAAATAAATATAGTTATTTTAAAATACACTCTAAAATTAGCAACCTGAAAGAAAAAGGTGGCTAATGCCTTCATTAAAAAGACCATATATAGTGGTCGTTAATCTTTTTTCATTAAAAGGGTCAAAACGTTAGTTTTTAAGAAATGTTGGTGAGTTTGCCTGCCGCGTCACTTTTCTTCTTAGAATCTCCAAATCTTGATCTACTTGTCTCATATATACTTTGTGCTCTGCAGCCGTCTAATTTTGGTCCGAGTCGCCATTCATCAGTTTCTTTACTTCTAGAAGTCCGTCCAAGGGTTTTTACTATGCCCTATTCCTTCTTCTATCTCTCTCTCTCCTTTCCGAGTTTTCAGCATTTCATAATATTTGTGGAGGTGAAAAAAAGCACTTTAGCATTTATATTATTTTAGAGATTTTTTTTGGTTCCATGAATATTTTTTTTTAAAACTTCATTTAAGTTCAGTTTTTGTTGCCGTGAGATAAATGAACAACACTTTGATCTCACATGAATTTTTTTTTTTTGTGTGTGTCATTATCCGGGCATCTTCAACCCAAGAATAAAACCTTATTACTATTTCTTGACAACTATTTGATTTGTACTAAGTTAAGGAGTTTTTTCATGGATTCAAAAATTACTGCTTGAATAGAGGTACTATCTAAAGATTAATTAGAAAAAGTTTATTATTTTTTCCTCGGTTTAGATTTAATGATACTTTTCATTTAAAATAATAATAATAATAAAAAAGTATAGTCAAAGGGTTGAAATATATACAAGTTCTTATGGGACACATGGAAATTATATAGTTTATCTCGCATGAGCATAAAAAAAATATTCTATCCATCATAAACAAGAAATACGTTTTATTTCTGACATTTAATATAATATACGTTGAAGATTAAGAATAGAAACTTTTATATTAAAAAAAAAGTTAAACGGGACAGTTACTATTGTATGAATATATTTCCAAGAAGCAAGGTATGGATAACGAAGAGAAAAAATTATTACACTTGCATATGATTTGGCAGACAATTATCTAATTTTCAGCTTAGGCAACTCTTAACCATTGACCACATATTTGTGAACACCATTAACACCACCATTTTAATGAATAAAAATGTTAGCCTTAAGCTTTTACCTTAAGTTTGAAGGATGTTTAGTACGTGATATATTTATCATTGTATATATGTATTCAATTAAATTAATAATTGTTAAAAATTAATATTGTTGTCTATTAAATTAATAATTGTATAGTTTTTTTTTTCAAACTGTTTTAGAATTTTCACAGATATAACATAAAGTATTTTTTAACACTTATCTTTTATCGTATTTTTTATCGTACGTATTTTTTATCACTACGAATGTAAAAAAAAAATGTCAATATAAATTTTAAAACAATTCATGATACTAGGGGCACGCCCCCTTCTCGCTATCGCTCGCCAACCCCGGGAACTGCTTGCGCAGTTCCCTTTGGATCGCTTCGCGATCCAGGCTCGCTTCGCTCGCTCACTGTTCATTGAAATATTTTAGTCTAGCCTTAAGGGTTAACCTTAAGGGAGATGTCTGGCAATTTTTTCGCCAAATTGGTATTATGGCAGCCATTGGCTACACAAATAGCCAGAGATCGTATTTTAAGCGAATAATTATCTAATAGTTCAGTTTTTTTTCTATGTATTCTGTTTGCATTAGAGAATTTATTTTGCTACTTTGTTTATAACTTGATCCCGTCCATTTCTTTCATCGTTAAAAATTCTTAAATCGTATTAATATATTTAAAATATTATTAATCATTAATTATTAAAAGAACTCATTTCTTAAATTATTTTTTGTGAGTTTTGAACTTGCAGCAAACTGTTAAGTTCTGATTTTCTTATTTTAAAATATCGCTACGATCTACGATCGCAAATGCCACGATAATTTTTAATGAGGAAATCTTTCATGTTCACAGGCGCCAAATCCGGACATGATCCTTTAGGTTAACCGCCTTTAGTATCCTTTTAAAATAAAATAATTACAAATAAATGCTTATAAATTAATGGTTATTATTGAGGAAATATTTCGCTGCTTGACTAAGATCCATTTGTAAATAAATTGAAAACCGTGGTAGCTGTCGACGCTTAGAAGCTATATTTAAAAACAATTTGAATTTTTCCTTTTTTATTAACAATAGTTTTTTTTTAATTTTCAAACATTAAACGTTCCTAATATTATGCATGTTTAAATTTAAACTTACTGATTATATCCTAATTTCTTTCAAACTAATAACGAATCTTATATAAGGCTTAGAGTAAATCAAAATCAACTTCTCTTTACGTAGGCGAAATTGTAAACAAACTCGATTGTTGCCATTGCAGAGTTAGAAATATAAGGAAATTTGGGAGCCGTATAAGATAATTATATATATAGATGGCGCCACTATTCTTTTAGTTTTTTCTACTAAACTACGTACTGTCTGAAATGGCATCGGCCGGTTTCGATCCACCCAACTTTGCGTCCATTCGTAAAACCTTTTTTTTTGTGTCGTTTTTCTTATTTGAATTGATTCGCTCCATGAAATAAAAGACAAAAGATGGAAATCAAAGAAAAAAACGCAGTAGGAGTAGCCTAAATATCATCATTCAACTAAATATAAATATTACCATCAAATATTCATTACTTTTCTATTTACTTTGTGAATTTTAAAATATCTCACATTAAATTACAAAACATATAAAATTACAAGACTTGCTTTCCTTTTTCTTATTAGTTCTATTTCACGTAGATTTTTTTTCAAATGTTATTATTAAAATGAAGAAAAAAGTAATTTCATTTTAAAAATATTTTTTCATAAAAAATCTTTTGAATTTATTTAAAAAGTAGAAAGACTCTTTCACATTATATTTAAGAGAAAAATCTAGAAATTGATTTTTCACGCATATGATTATAATTTAATTTCAATTTTGCAAAAGCGGAAAGGCATTTCAACCGTGAGCGGAAGAGCCCGAATGAAGTGTTTAATAAATGAATAATGCATTGCTGAAATGAAGTTCTTTTTAAAAAATTATTCAATACTTAAGATTTTGATAGTGATGTGAGCTAGCTTTAATAAGTGAATTAAGTTTTCAGTAGTGACTATTATGATAATAATGATATAATATATCCTAGAATATAAGGATAATATTCCTTGATGTTTTGTTTTAAGTATGGCTAAAAGCATCCATTATTGTACCTGTAAAACTTTATCCAAAAATTCTTAAAATTGTTTTTTATTTAACATTTCTTATGCATTTATGTCGGTGAAAGTTTGGTCTTAGCCATAGATATCATAGTTAAAGTATTAGATTGGCTGATCACGTGACCTCCAATGCTAACGACGGGACGCGCATGGAGGCTTTTTAAAAGGGCAAAATGGCCAGTGTTGCTGCCACTTTAAGGAGAAAAATACTATACGAAAAAATACCATTTATTTCTAAAATTACAAAAGAAAGTATATATAAAAATACTAGCAAAGCGTATCACGTTTTTTTTAAAGTCACTAAAAAGATTCCAAAATGCAGCTAAAATTTTTATGGTCTTGTTTTGTAATTTTAGAAATAAATGGTATTTTTTCGTAGTATTTTTCTCCTTAAAGTGGCAGTAACACTGGCAATTTTTCCCTCTTAAAAAGCCTTCATGCGCGTCCCGTCGTTGGCATTGGAGGTCACGTGATCAGCCAATCTAATACTTTAAGTATGATATCTATGGTTTCAGCAGATCAGAAGCGCCATTGCTGTATTTAAGAGAATGTCACCAGACTAAAAGTCCATTTCATCTCCCCCCCCACAATAGTTATTTGCTTGACATTATATGATTTATGCAACAAAAAGATACAGTTCACTGGTGTTTTCATATTTTTAATATAAATGTTATTTAGTTTTTAATAAAATTATCTATTTAATAATTTAAAAAATAAATTTCAAATTAGTTACCTACATTTTGCTTTCTTATTTAAACAAAAAATACTTCGAAAAATGACATGGGTATCGAAGTTATGATGGTTTCTTTTATAGTCCCAAAAATATTTGTATGTTGTTTTCAAAAAATAAATTCTCTCAAACTTTTCCCAACCCATTTCATATTTTATCGTTCTTGTGTGAATCGCTATACAGGCGTCATATCTACAGGAAAATTTCCCAACACGCTCTTTTTTTAACGTTTCGGTGAAAGATGAAGCGTGTTAGGAAAATTTCCAAATGGCATGACCCCCCTTTTACATTAAATCCCTTTTACATGTGGTTATGTGTACTTATATAAACATTTGTGAAACACCATATGAGATTCTACGGAAGAAAAACGGTATTCTATGTATTTTAGAAAATATATCGCGCCGTATACGTGGGAAAAGGGGCTTATCTTTTTTTGAACGAACGTGGCAGAAGCGTCCCTCTCCTGTGTAGGGTGCGTTATTTTCACATTTCTATGCAACTATAGATATACAAACACTACTTTGCCTAAACAAACAGCTGGGACAAGCTCTGAAGAAATAACTAAAGAAAAGGAAATGTGTTTGTTAAAGTGTTATTTACGCCGCTATGGTGGAATAAACCACGCGTAGCAAATATTTGTGCACAGTTTCATTTTTAGCATATAACTAGAAATAGTTATGAAAATGGAAAATGTAAGGTATCGAAGTCGTGAAGATTTCGTCGGTTCGATCGTCATATATACGTACACAATTTTCCGTTTCCACTCTACACTCTTAAAAGAAACGAGCGGTTTTAACTCAGTCTGAGTTAATTTCCGCTCCTTTCCGTGCCGAAAATTCACTTCTCCTATAGGAGTGGATTTCACTCTTTTTGCGGAGTGGGTAAAATAAATAAAAGAAAACAATCTACGTCCTACACTCCTAAAACGGGCGGTTTTAATTCAGTCTGAGTTAATTTCCACTCCTTTCCGGTGCCTAAAATGCACTTCCCCTATAGGAGTGGATTTCACTCTTTTGTTTTGAGAGTGTACACCGACTGATTTTCAGGTTTTTTTGGTTCGAAAAGTACTATTCTTTTTTTGTTCGAAATTATCGTGTATAAGTTTTTCGTACCATAGGACTGTGACGTTAAAATAAAAATATGAAATAAATTATTAATATGTTGTTAAATATATCCTAATCTTTTTACGTTAACATATTTCGAATTAAAAAAATTTAATCGAAAAAAAAAGCGCTTCAAACGCGATGCGAAGATTACTTTTATTACTTACTAGCAAATAAATACCCGTACTTCGCACGGAGTAAATTTTTTTTAATTGATCCAAGTATATGTATAATTTAATCCATTATAGGATAATAAACTTATTATTCCCGCTCGTTATAAAGTATAAAATACTGTTACTTATATTACCTTAAAAATCCAAAATATAAAAATACGCTATAAATGCACTCATAAAAGTCATCGTAATTTTCCTCATAAACATATAAAACCTTTTAGCTCATTTGGCGCGTTTTTGGAAAGAATTTGGCGAGAAAAGAGATATAGCTACAAACACTCTTATTATACAGCTCTATCACAATGGCCTTCGAAAAACAAACCAGCTTATAAATTAAAAAAATATATATTATTTGGCGCGTTTAAGTAAGAATTTGGCGAGTTTGGCAAAATATTTGGCGAAAAGTGGAAACAAAACCCTAATATGTAGCTCTAGTACGATGACCTTGAACGCGTTTTTGGAAAGAATTTGGCGAGAAAAGAGATATAGCTACACATACTCTTATTATACAGCTCTACCACAATGGCCTTCGAAAAACAATCCAGCTTATAAATTAAAAAATATATATATTTGGCGCATTTAGGTAAGAATTTGGCGAGTTTGGCAACGTATTTGGCGAAAAAATGAAAACAAAACCCTAAAATGTAGCTCTAGTACGATGGCCTTGAACAACCATCATTGTTATAATACGGAAGTAGCTTAAATATGCACATTTTTGCAATCAACAGAACCATCAATGAAGAAATCCATCACCTAAACCTACAACAAAATCCTAGAATGGATACTGGACGGAATTACGTCACTTGAAACATATCAACTATTTTTCAAATAATAAATTTAGTTTCTGAAGGTAAGCAGAAGGCTGGCAACAGAATAAAATAAACATTTTCAATTTTAAATATTTTTGTTAAAAGTTTTATTTCATTTTTTTCAGCAGATGGCATCAGGAAAGTAAAAAAAAAATGATCGGATTTGAGCGAAAGTGGTGTATTTTTTTCAAAATATTCGAATTTTCTCTAAAAATAGAATATTTTGAGCTCTGAAAGTTCAAAAATCATAATCTAGGTATGAACTACACATTTGTGCCAAGTTACGAGTCAAACAAATGTCTAGTTTATGAGTCTATAAGAGACATACCCACAAACAAACAAACAAACAAACAAACACACACACAAAACTTCATTTTTATTATTATAGATTTGAATTTATTTACATAATTCAGCAAAAAACTGCAACGCTTCAAACGAGCAAACGCATTTAAAATTATTCGCATTTTTCTTGCAAGCATACCATTTAAATACAGATAAAGAATGTGGATTAAAAGTATCACAATTCATTTATTGAAAGCAGGTAACAATGTTTCGTGTCTCCTGTGAGACCCAAACTTGGATACAAACACTTTTCCTTCATTCAGAATTAAATCCAATTGTGATTTTATTCTCGCTATAAAAACAATTAGTACTGTTCACGAAACAGTGGCCTATTCGATAAACATGTCTTTTAGAGTTAAAAATACATGACATTTTAAGATCTAGAATAAATCTTCACTGCACAGTGTTCCATATATTTAATGCATATTTTACACCAATTACTTTTTTGAGGATTTTAGAAATTAGGTTTATTTTTCTCATAGTAATATTTTATGCTATTTGGAAATACCAATCACTGTACAAGTAACGAATTGAATAAAAAAAAATCTATAACATACAGAAATAACATGCTAATTAACTGTTAATTTACACTTACTGAGTAATTTTTGTGTGGGGGGAGAGTTATAGTCTGTCTCTATAATCACCGTAAACCAGAGTATCTCTTATAAAATTCTCTCTATAAAAGTAAGCCCGTAGGTTTTTTAAAAACTTTTTTTTGTACATTTTTACTTTAATACATTTCCGATAAATTAAATGATCCGGACCAAGTAATATGGGAAATAGCAGTAACTAGATACTGTAAGTTTCCATGCATAAAAAAATATCTTTATTTTTTTATTTTTACTTTCAATTACCAATATGAAATATAAGGTAATAAAAGTATTGCAAATGGGGTCGAAAATACGAAATGGAGATTTTGTGTTTTCTACACCCTTTGAAGGGTGCCGATTCTAAAAAAGTGGTTTTTGAACATTGGTCAGACCGTCTGTATGCTTGCAACCACTCTACAGCTCGAATTAAATCAACTAAGAACTTCCAATTTGGTACACGAGTTCCTAGCACCTAACGGACGTTGTAGTAAGGGTTTTAGAGAATATACAAGAGAAAGCGCAAATTGTAGCTGCCATAGAACTTTTTAGGTTTCTAAGTTATTTAAATTGAATTTAAATGTGCTTTGATTTATTGAATGGTAATTGAAGGTAATGTAGTGTTGAACACACCTAATTTTTTTAATCTTTCATTTTGAAATCGAATGAAAGTGTTAAGCCTTAAACGATTCTCCAGAAAATTCGAGTTTATTTCCCGGTTTTCCACTTTCCCGCGAACAACAAACAAATGTTTTTTTTTCCCTTAGATATTCCACTTTTGCCGCGAACACCGTTAAATTGTTTCACGACCGCAAGAAACTAACGAAATATTGAAGGATTTCGCTTATTTTTATTGCATTCTACGGGGAATTCGTTTAGAAAGGTTTATGCAAATTAAATGGCTCACAAAACGCTTCTAAGTATAGAGGGGCTTTAACGGCTTTGAGAATTGACGATTTCTTTAAACTAAAAACTTAGTTGAAATGCTGATATTCATTGATTTGCTTTTTGCTTATATTTAACAAGGAAATCAAATAAAAAAAATTTAATTGTCAGAACATTTGGTTACTTAATTTAATACATTTTTACATATGGGCTGGTCATTTACTTATTTAATAACGTATTAATTATAATTGAACGCTTCTGACTGTACTGCCTGTTACGCGTCACACTCAAGTTCAATCATCTGTAAATAGATCTAATACAGCCAAATATTGCCTCTTAGTATTAAACCACGGTCAAGTGACAAGGTTTCAACACAGCTTTAGAGTGATAAACATATCGTCACCACGATCTTTCGGACCTACAGATTTAACTATCACATGTCCGTATGTAAACGGTGGGTCTTTTTCAGGCATCGTGTAACGGATTCTGGATTCTCCAATCCCAAAACTAATTATTATTTCTGTAAAATAATAGTATAAAATGAAATGTGTAAACGAGGGAACTATGATATTTATGCCTATTACCGAATTTCTATTTGGCAAACTGATTTTTTTAGTTACGACATAGTTAATTACCAACATTTAAAAAAAGGGACATAATATTAAATGGGACTAATTGACAAATATTAAGCCTAGATAAAATCTTGGACCAAAGATACCTATAACGAACCAAGTTCCCCTATTTGTAGGTATCATGGAATTTTATCTCCATTTTCTGAGGGATACAGACGTATAAACCCGTCACCTAACTGTCAGGTTTTCCAGCAACATACATATTTTTTTAAATATTTATAAATTTAATTATTTTATTAAATTTAAAAATTTAAAGCATGGAGGAGCTATCGATAACCATCTACTACAGAAATATGCATTTTTTTTTTAAATTTAAGAAATTAAATTTTCGGTTAAAATTTTAATTGAAAACTCATGCAGTGAAAAACAGTTTACACTTCAGCGAATTTGCTTGTCCCTCAGAGGGTTAACATACCCACAACCGCGCTTTATTCCAATATTTGAGCGCCTCTTGTGATATATCCTTCTAAAAAAATACGCTAAAATAAAAACCCAGACTTTCACTTTTGTGTTTATGTTTAGGCAACTTTACTTTGATATTTATTGTCTCTTATTTCTTTGTTCATTTTATCCCCCGAGCGATATAGACGTAAACAACTATCAACTTCTTGTTTAACTTATAAATAACTTATAGTCTATATTTTGTATACTTTTGAAGCTTAACAATGAGGAGGTAATTTTTTTTTTTAAAGATTTACTGAAATTATCATTTTTTTCCCCTAAGTTATCTTGTGTAGTGGAAAACAGGTCATAATTGTACGTTGTTTTCCGTGTAATGTCTGTACTTTGTACTGTCTAGGTTTAAAATTTTAGATTTTGCATTTTCATCATGT
The DNA here is from genome assembly GCA_019343175.1 of Oedothorax gibbosus. Lineage (NCBI taxonomy): Eukaryota > Metazoa > Arthropoda > Arachnida > Araneae > Linyphiidae > Oedothorax > Oedothorax gibbosus. Next base: position 36,186,365 of record CM033278.1, read on the forward strand.
GATTTCAACATGTGTTGCTGTGTATACTACGTACGAATTTGTAATATTTGGCTGGTTAGTAGACATATATTTTCAGGCTTGTGTGCTTGGTCACAAAGACCCGCTGTGTGTAAATGTAAGACTTTGTTTACTTCTTTGATTTTATACCAATGGGCTCAGCATTATGCCTTTTATAACATATTTGATTCGCTTTTAACGCTTCCGGCTGTTTCTTTTCAATCTTTTATGCAGATCAAAGCTTCGTTACCAGAGTGGACACCTCCGAGTTCGATGTTGCTATAAGGGGTGTCAGCTCAGGTGTTGGCCTTGTCACTTTGACCGTAGTTCAAAATGACTTCCCGTCCACAATATCCCTCGTGTAGCTGGATGAAAAGAGGGTGAGTTTTCTAACACTTTCTAGATGCATAAGAACTTTTGTTTCGTTGCCCCTAGGCTCGCAAGTTCGCCTTCTTGGATTCTTCGTCTCCGCCCCCTGCCCGCTATCGCTCACCAACCCCCGGAAATTGCTGCGCAAATCCATTGGACCGCTTCGCGTCCGGCAGGCTACGTCCCACTGCTCGCTGTCGCTAGCCAACCTCCGCTTGAAAAATCGCTTGAAAAAAAACGTATCGAGGGAGACACACATTCTAGAAAAAGAATGGAGTTCTAAGGTGAATATTTCATGCTGTTATGGCTCCGTACTCTTTAAAAGAGCTTACTTTTTTAATATAGAGATATTAGTATTTATTTTATTATTATTTATTTTCCTTTGTATTTACCAAGAATTATTCCAATTAGTTTTAGTGTGGCGTTAATTAAGATTCGCATTTTCTTCACTTTGTAAGTGTGCCAGTCATCATGATACAAGAAGTTCTTAAAATAACTTTTCTGATACTTTATTTATTCACAGAAATTTTTATTTTATAGACAGGCTGACAAAAAGTATATACGAGATTGGTATCTGATGTCGCATCTTCCGAATAAAACAAAAACTTGAAATATAACGCTTACAACGGAAGTTGAAAAGAAGGTACGAACAAACGATAATCTCCATGTCAAAATATCTACCTTCCTTTTTTAAAATCCTTTCGAATTGAAAAAAAAAAATAGCCAAAAATATCTTGTTTCTATTCTTTCGGAAAATTAATTTTCACCAACATACGAAATCCGATGAATAGAAATTGTATGTCTGTGATGGCATGTCAAGATGTCAACATGAATTGTGACGTGTCGGCTTCTTATTGGGTCCTCAACTCTCCACATTCTCCTCCAATGACACGCTGCGGATGGGATTGTTACCGAAATGTCATCTTAGTGGTAAAATTCTGAAGTTTCTTTTCAGGAACAAGAGTTATACATGTCTGTTTTATATATTTAATAACCTAATTTGAAATATAAGGTAACTAGCTTTATAAACCCGGCGTAGCACGGGTAGACCCTTAATAACAGTGATTTTTATGTAAACTTTTATTTTATACCAATTGTTGCCTCCCATTCTGATTCTCCTTGTCCGATTGTACCCAGGCCCTTCCATGAGTTAAAGGGCTTAACCCATAGGCCCCAGGGTTCGCCTTGCATGCGAAAGGTCCCAGGTTCAGGTCCGGGCATCGCCTAAATAGCTGCCGACCTAAAAGCGTACAGCCAAAAAATGCTCAAGAATAACACCCTGTGTGGAGAGAGTTTACGTTAAATAGCCTTCAAAGTTCCGACTCTCCGTACGATCACGCCCTTAAAATTTGCGTTGGTGCCAACTCAGGTGTTGGCTCGTCACTTAACTATGGCCAATAGCCCTCATGGGTAGCTCTAGTTCGACGAAAATTCAAACTAACCCTAACCCATACAACTGGATGGGTATAGCTACCCTACCTTAAATTTTCAACTTCGCCAAAAGGCGCCAATTCCAAAAGTCAATCGGCCTTTATATCATAGCTGTATTAAATAGACAGTTTCATAAACAAAGAAAAGCCTGGTCCAGTATTTACAATTTCAAAAGATAATCAATAAATAAAATAAAATAAGGATTTTCAAATAACAATCTTACAAAGTAAACTCACGTGCTTTTACATGTTTATATTTTATTTTCATTCAGGCTGAACGCGATGAAATTTCTTTTAAATTGAAAATAAAAAAAGTATAAATTCCAATCTTACAATGCTATTCCTATGGGGAAATCGGCTCACGTTTTGCCCTCTTACACCCGTTACTGGGTTCGAAAAATCGCTTCTTAAATGACTCCTATGATATAAAAAGAATATTTTGCTTAAATTTGGTAGCTGTACCTCAAGTAGTTTTGGCTGGGCGTTGATACGTGAGTGAGTCAGTCAGGACTTTGCCTTTTATAGATTGATGAAAGTATTGTAATGGGATCGAAAAGTATATTTTGTGTGTTTAACACGTTTTGAAGGGTAGCGATTCTAAATAAAAAAAATTTGGAACATTGGTCCGCCCAGCTTAAACTGAAAGAGCTGCAAATTTGGCATATGAGTTCCCAGTACCTATTCTGGGCCTCAGTATAAGGTTTTTGTGAAGATCGCGTATGCGCATGTCAAAAAATCGTCAAAATCGCATCACGTAATTAATGAACGCTCCCTTAAGGGGATACGGTACCCAAAATATCGATTTTTCAGTTTTTACTTCTTATTATTCACAATATCTTTCTAAACATTTACTGAAAGTTTCATAATGATATCTTCTGTAGAAAAAAAAGTTATTCAATATTTTCTGAAATCATTCTTATAAGTTTGAATACGTATTTCGTCTGCTTTCAACCCTTTTTCTCTGTTTTGCGTTTTTCAATTCTTGTGTTTAATAAATCCCTAAGGCTTTTTTGCTAATAAGTTACAATTTTGAAATATTTAACCTGTGTTCTTATATAAATGGTGCACAAAATCGCTCATGGAATAAGGTCTACTATGTATAGTTGTTTTTAAAAAAGTGTTGAATTCAATAATTTGTAATTTTTTTGTGATTTTCTGTATGAATGCATGTTACTTTTTGACTGTAGCTCACATTTTAAAATCCATGCACAGTTTTTGAACAAATAGTATACTAAAAACAAACTATAAAAGTTTGGTGGAGTTATTCTCAAAATTGAAAGAGGAGTAGCGTTTTAAAAAAAAGTTCAAAATTGTGACTTTTTTTTTAAACAAATAAAAAACTATTTGTAAATATTTGTTTTTATTGCTAGAAAATGTTTATTTAGAGTGAACATTATATATAAAACCACTATAATTTACAAGTTTATGTTATTATTTCTAGAAATAATGTTTTGGGTACCGTATCCCCTTAATAACATTGTCTGTTCGCGTTAAAGAACAAGTAAAGCTAAAGTAACAGGGTTATTTCCTTTCAATGGGCCAGTTGTGAAGAGAAATGTATTTCCTCACTCGAGTTTGCCCCGTCTCATGTTACGCGATTATTGATTGGATGGAGTTGCACAAAAGATATGACGTCACATTTTTTTCTATTTGTACTAGTTCTTTCAACTATTTGATGGTCGGGAACGCTTCTGTTGCATAGTTCTATCTAGCGTCTTCTCATGAATTTAACATTTCTTTTACACGTCTCATAACTGTGAGATTTGAAGTGATGGGATTGACATTACGATGTTTATTATCTGGTAATACCTGAAACGATACAAACCAACTGCCTCAATTTCTAAAGTCTTTAAACTGAATTAACTAGAATTCAAGGAACAAGAATTGGAATCATAACTTTTTTAAACAAATTATAACAATAATTTTTCGACACTTTGTTTTTCAAAAAGAGTTAAAAGTAAAATTTCAAAAATGCAAGCATGAAGAATTTAGGGCCAATTTATTTGATAAAATTGTTTCAGAGTGAATTTTCATTTTACCATGTTTTTCATATTTTCAGTTAATTACAACAAACATTATTTAATTCTCCAAAAGACATGATTCTTCCATCTAAAGATACAAAAAAGAAAATATAACTTTATAGAAAAATGTCTTAATAAAAATTTATTTGAAATATATAAGTGCGAGTTTGAATAAGTGAGAAAAACAATCGCAAGTTTGATTATTCCAAATTAAATCATTAGGTGTGAAAGGGTTTAAACACAACATTTAACAATTAAAATAAATCTGTCACTAATAAGATGCCAAATCAATAGAAAGATTTCCCATGTACAAAAGCATTCATTAAAATATTAAAAGGAAGAAGCTTAGAGGGATATTCTCTAATTAAGGAATGAAAGGAAATATTTAAGCACAAATCTCTTTGATCTCTTTGTGAAATATATTTGACATCATTTTAAACTGATTTATGATGCAAAAATAAATTTATTTTAATTTATTGTTTAAAGGAATTAAAGTTTCTCGAGCGATTGTTTCGAATGGTAATGGTGATTTAATTCTAATAAAAATGGCTTCGTATGCTTTTTAAATGAGCATTAAATTTTGCAGTTTTTTTTAATAATTGAAGTACTTCGAATGCAGTACGAATTCTTTTCTGAAATTTTCAATGTATTCTAATTTCGATGCGCTGAATTTTTTGACGTCCACGTGATCACTTGTCCGTAGCATTTGTAGTTTGGGCTATGAAAGTGGGTGACGGACGGAAGGACAGACGGACTGAACGATTATAATACCTTCCACTTTTTACGTTATATACGTAGTGTGGAAGCTAAAAACAATATCAGCAATTTTTTTTGTATGTCCCACAAAATATACAAGTTCCAAATTTTTTTTAATGTTTGTTGAACAATTCGGCCTCTCACACGATTTGTAAAACAAGACGTATGGGGTTTTACCTTTTGGCCACTTGTTCTTGACAGACACTTTGGTGTCATTAATTTTGATCCACTGATGGTCGGCATGTCGTCGGATGGCGGTGTAATGGCCGCTTTGTGAACTGTTACTGTGATTAAATACCGTTGCTTCCAGTTGGTAGGCTTTGTTTTTTAGTTGGAGGACGTTATCTGGAATTCCTTCGACTTTGATATTTTTCTTGAGTCCTTGTTCTGTGTCCATAGCATTAACTGACATACTAATATTTGGGCGATGACTTCTACTTCGGAGGGGCTGGGGAGCCCAGTCGGTTAGGCGCTCACCTAGCATGCGAAAGGTCCCAGGTTCGGGTCCGGGCATCGCCAAAATAACTGCCGACCTATAAACAGCCCGTGCAGCCAAAATTGTCCAACGAATAATACCCCGTGTAGAGGGAGTGCACGTTAAATACCCTTCAAAGTCCTAACGCTGCGTACGATGTCGCCCTTAACGGTTGCGTTGGGTGCCTACTCAGGTGTCGGCTCGTCACTTGATTGTGGTTCTAAAATACGACGCTCGTCGCCAATAGCTCTCGCGCAGCTCCAGTGCGACGATAATTCAAACCAAACCAAGCTTCTACTTCGGAGTCTGGGCGTACAAGTTGTCGCATATCCCGCAGTGTACTTCTTCGCCTGGACACTCCCACTTGCTATACTCTTTGATGAGTTCTGTGATGTGGATGCGTGGTTTGTCTGTGCCCAAACGGATGCGGTTGACTAAGTCTCCTGTAGTTATTTCGTGACCGCAGGATCTATTGCGGCATTTTCTAGTGTTGCAAACAATGCTGGTAGTCAATGCTTTCAGAGATTCATTCTGGTTAACTAACGCAGAGGAAAAAAATCTTCTGCATCTTGTTGATCTCTGGCTGAGAAGGGGCGGTCAACTTCAGTTCGCGGGTGTCCATTCGCCCCTTGGACTGTGCATGTTTTTGGCACAGATTTTTCAGCGCTTTGCCGACCGTGGGATCTTGGCCAATGCATGTTACAATTTCATTGAAACCAAACATGCATTGGCATTTGCATAACAAGAAACATAGTCTTTGTTAGTATAGCCTGGTGGTATTGATGAACTTGGAACTGTGGCCACAACGCCACCGCCAGCTTCTTTTTCCTTCGTTGAACTTGGAGGGTTCGCTTGATCCTTGCTTTGGGCTTTTGCGTTTTTGCAGTTCCTCATTCCGCAGAATTTCATCCAAACTGAGATTTACTTGTGGATGAACTTGAGGCAGGTCTTGTTTTTCCTCCTTTTCTGGTTTAGGAACATTCTCCTTCGATTTCTCCTCGAGGGCTTTTGCCAGTAGACACACAACTAAAATTGCGATTTCTGCTGCAGCCAGAAGTATACACTGTTAGGTAAATAATAAGTTGACGGTGCTTCTGTCGCCAAGGGATTTGGCCTAAAAAACAACAACAACTTGGCGAAACTCGCGTGTTTCCTCATTGCCAGATTCCTTTACGCCGATGCAGTAACCCTAGTTACTTTCGAAAAATAAACCAGACTCGGGGTTTTGGTTTGCTTTGGGCAACACAAAACAAACTTTATTCTACACAATGGGCTAGTACTTGCAATCCAGTTTAGTTTTGTTTGAATTTTCGTCGCACTAGAGTTACACGAGTGGCAATCCAGTTTAGTTTTGTTTGAAAATTTTCGCACTAGAGCTACACGAGTGGGAATCCAGTTTAATATCGTTTGAAAAATCGTCGCACTAAGGCTACAGGAATGGTTATCCAGTACGCACGCGTTTGGTCTACGGGCAATTTAGTTTAGTTTAAATTATCGTCGCACTAGAGCTACAAGAGTGAGTGGAAATCCAGTACGCACGCGTTCGGGGCTCCGGGCAATGTTTTTTTCTCTAAAAAAACATCAGTATCCTACATGGGGCAGTACTGTATGGCCCATTGAAAGCCTAAACACTCGTTTGGGGCCCCGGGCAATTTTGTTTTCTCTAAAAAACATCAGTATCCTACATGGGGCAGTACTGTAGGGCCCATTGAAAGCCTAAACACTCGTTTGGGGCCCCGGGCAATTTTTAATTTACAAAGTAAATCAAAATAAATTTATTTAGTTTTGCAAAAAATTCCGAATTTAAATAAGCACCATCCATAATAATCGGATGTTCAAAAGCCAAACGCAAACGAAAAACGAAACCTCACGAAATGACGATAGAACAAAAAGTAATTTATAGAATACAAATAAATCTCACGCGCATATCATCCGCGCAACCTAAATTCCGCGCAAATATCACCAGCGCCAGCGATTGGACAATAATTAATTTAGAACAAAAAATCCCACGCGCCTAACATCCGCTCAAGTATAACCAGCGCCACCTAGCCACAACAAAGATTCCACAACGTATTTCACCAGAAAATGCCGCATCACCAAAAAAAATTGTTTATCGCTCCCAACAAAAGCGCCAAATCCCTTGGCGACAGAAGCACCGTCAACTTAAAATTAACCCACTGTTAAAAATTTTGTGCTTGGTTTCACCATGATATTGGTTCCTAGTAGCTGCAACGACTGTGTGGTGAAATGTTTCACCTTTTTTTCGGTGTTTGGTTGAACCATTTTTCTGGATTTGGAAACAAAAACCTGAGAAATGGTTCAACCGAATACCAAAAATATGGTTTAACGTTTCACCACACAGCCGTTGCAGCTACTAAGAACCATATATTTGGTGAAACAAAGTGCATAATTTTTAACAGTGCAGCAGCCTCTTTTCTTCCTAAATTTTCCTCTTTTCTTCCAGAAAAATTGTCTTCTGGTCCTTGTGGAACTTGATCATTTTTCTGTACATTTTCTGAGAACTCATCATCTTTTTGAATGACATCCGTCGAAAATGATGACGGTTGTTTGCGGCATGTGAATAGATTTCTGTAAAAGAAAAACACATAAGTATTTTGACACACGAAGCAACTAAAGATAAGTTATATATTTCATTTAACTAAGTTATACGATGTAGGCCTTCACACATGTTCGGTTAGCAAGGATTATAAAAGAAATAGGAGTATAATATGTGACTAAAGCATCTTTCAGGGTTTCAGTTACTAGGAGTGAGAGGATTGGTTTGGGAATTTTTTTTTGAACAATTGTTACTTTTAAATATATTACTATATTTTGTAAATGGTATTAGCTATAATTATATATAGACTTTATTATAAATACAAGCCTTAAAATATACTTTTAAAAGTAATTTTTATTCTGACTGTGTTAGCAATTTATTACAAAGTCCTCAGGGGGAATCAGAACATATCATACATTTTTCCAAGTAAAAGGGTTTTTTAAATGTTGATGTAAACATTTTTTAGTTTGAAAGATAAAGTGCTGCACCTATGCTCATTTCTACAGGGCCGGATTTAAAGATGTGCCGCCTGTAGGCTAGGATCGATTTGCCGCCAGATATAGTTTTCGTGACTATTTTTTTTCTTTCTACATATTAGAATCATCTATGTTACCTTTAAACTCTAAATCGAAAGCGAAATAATAGGCGAATTTTTTAAACTGTTGTACTATTTTTTTTCAACTTCCGAATCCTGGTTGAAATTGCCCTGATACCCCTACTAAATATTAGTTTTAGTACTATATATACGTTTGTGATTTACGCAGTAATGTAAATTATTTGTTTTCTTTCTTAAAAGTATTAGTATCCTTATGATAATTTTTTTTATACCGAATGCCGCTTTAATTGGTCGTAACATTTGCCGCCCCCAGAAATTTGCCGCTCTAGGCTACAGCCTACTTAGCCTATTTAGAAATACGGCCCTGCATTTCTACCTTATAAAACTTGTGTGCCAACGTTTGATTGAGTGTAAAAAGTATTCACACTATTAAATTCTTTACAATCACAGGTTTTCATGTAAATCAGTGCGTCTAAAAGCATTTATTACATTGATAATACGCAAGCGTGAATGAAAAAAAAATCATTGGGTCCTTCTCCCTTCCTTGTTTCAGCGCCCAAATTTTCCCTTTAACAAAGTTTAAATAGTGTGCTTTTATAACGTATAAAATTGATATTTTGAGTTGAAACCATCGATCGTAAAGAAGGAGAAAACGAGCTTTCAAACTAACCGTGCACTTCGATACGTTTCAAAACGGTACTTACAAAAGCTAAAAAATGAACTTAATTTAAAGTTTTTCAAGTGGGGGAATCTCGTTATCCTTAAAGGAGGGAATAACATGTTCATTGACACAAATCTAATTTTTTTCAAAAATGTCACTTAGCACGTTCTTCCACTAAGCTCTTCATTTAAGAGCTTAATATAATAATATTTACTTATTAGAAGGTTTATTAGTATTTACAACAAATGTATATGTTATAGGTTAACTAGGGCGTTGCAAAATGTTCCTAAACCTCAGTTTTAATATAAACTAAAAATCCACAGTAGAAAAATGTAAGTGAAAAATCCTAAGTAATTATTGGAGACTGGTTTTAAAAACAATCTAAAATTTATTCATAAATTAAATCATAGTACTAAATAAAAAACACCACGTCGTACGGCACGTCACGTCACGTAACGTAACGTAGGATAACGTAGCCTACGTCAACGTGCAAACGTAGGATAACTCGCCTAAGTAGAAGCATCACATAATAGAAGCACACTGTATTTATACAGTAAACCACGGGCGCGGTTACAGTGCCCGGTATGCATGAATACAGATAGCAAAATCAAGAAATTAGCATAAAAGTCACCCTTTTGAACAACAAATAATATGGGTGAAAAATAACTAAAAAAAACTACTGCATAGCGACTTAACAGCCGTGAAAACGTTCAACAAGAGCTACTAATAAATATACGTTTTCAAACAAACCAACCAAAACAAATACAACTGTGATGTTCACACTGAATGCTTATAAAGTGAAGTGAACACACGCATTGTTTATGGAGGTGGAATTTGAAATTCACGCATGCATAAGTTAAAAACATAAACAAACGAAATCTGATTAGGTGAAATATTAAACAGACCAAATACACAACCAATAATGCAGTAAGTTTAGCATTTAATTATTTTATAAGTGTATTTCCTAACGGTATATAAATATTTTCACTTTAAAATAGACAAAATTGCACTTAAAAACAATGTAAAAGGTGTTATTTCCTCATTTTTTCTATGAAAGTTTCGAAAATGTCTTCATAATAATATTTATATATTATGAATCCTGGCACCAGCTATGGCGTAGGTCTTTTCACTTATATAAAGTTCTCAATTTAGAGTATAACTTTTAAAAACGACAAAATGTCACACTAATTTCTTAAATCTTTATTAAATATCATTCTAGCAAAAGATAAACTTTAAGTATTGTTGAATTATATAAAAAACGTAGTTTTAATGTAGTGTACTACATTGAAGAAAGTTTAAAGGTTTTAGAAGCTTGTTATAATTGAAAAATATATCATTATCTTTAGATTTTAAAGTATAAACTCAAATACTTACTTAATCCCACTGCCTAAATCTAGCTATTTTGCTATATTTACTTTTTTTAAATTCACGATTGAGATTATGCGCCTCCATTTTGGGAATCTCCAACAACTACAACGATTCAACTCTAAAAGCATTGTTGCCTTGCTTAGAACTGCATTGTTTAAAGGCAATAATGATTTGTTAACTAAACTTTATATTTTTTGTGTTTTTAATTGTTGGTATTAAATGATGTATGCTTAATAATACAGTCAAACTCGGTTTCAACGACCTTGTTTACAACAGCAACTCGTTTATAGCGTCATAAACGTTCAGTCCCTTGGATTGCTCATAGACCTTAATGTTATAATATCTTGGTTATAGCGACAGTTTATAATCAAATCCTCGTTGATATCGATAAATATATACGTTATATCCAAAATTCCTTCTTAAAGGAATGTTTCGAAAAATCATTTCATTTCACCATTTAAATTTTATTTTGTTTGCCAAATGATGCGAAAAGTTGCCCAATTTGAAATTTATTTCCGGTAAAGATTTATCCAATTGATGCCATTTTATTACTTTCTTTAATAATATGAGTATATAAAGTCCCTGGACAAAGTATTAGACGCATTGTATTTTTGTAAAAGTAATTTTATGTTTCTTAAGAGTTTTTATGCAATAATGGTATATTCAAACTACAATATTATTGATTTTTATTTAAAAGAATTGTTGTAGACTAAAGGTGGCTCAACTCAATATTGACTTTTACTAACATTAATTTCACTTTTCTTTAAAACTTAATAAACTTATGCTTTTCTAAATGAATGCTGTTTTATTGATGTCAAATAAATCAGTAATTGATTGGATAATATAAAAATAAAAAACAAATCAATTTAAAATAATAAAAACGGTACAAAATCACCCGGTAATTAATATTTTACATGAAATCTTGCAGTGCGTCTAATAATTTGTCCAGGGATTGTACTATTTTACAAATATTTCTTCACTACATTAAAAACCTTAAAATTAATTATAATCCTTTAATTTTTAATTATACATGTAGAGTATTTAAATTTGGGTATATTTGATTTATAATTTTCTATTTAAAAAAAAGGGCTGTGCGGTACCTATAGGTTTTGTTCCTTGTAACAGTTGACTATAAGCTAAATTTAATTTAATAAAACGCATAATGAATTAAGTTTAACAACACTGTGCCATTTTCATAAAATATTATACCTTTGAACTCATTTGATTAATAGATAGAAGACGTAAACAAAAAAACTTATTTTTTTAAAAATGTATCTCCCTCGTTTTAGAAGTTTTACAACAATTCTCTTGGAGGAATTAGGTTAATGGGATGTCGAAATAAAGGTTTCGTTGTAACCCCCAAGTACTGAGGAAGAGATTCCAAAGGCCTACACTCTTAAAACAAAAGAGTGAAATCCACTCCTATAAGGGGAAGTGCATTTTCGGCACCGGAAAGGAGTGGAAATTAACTCAGTGAGTTAAAACCGCTCGTTTGTTCTAAGAGTGTATAACCCAGTGAAGCAAGACTTAACATTTAAATCTTGCTTTCTTCTTACTTTATCATTCCAATGTAAAACTTATAACGTAAATTATTGTTACTGCTTAAGAACAAAACTAGAGTTCAATTATTTGTGAGGTTTGAATTGTTCAAATAATTATCCCAATAATTCAAAAGTTATTTTATATACTTTTATAATCACAAAAAATAGTCGCAGGTTTAAGCTTTTCATTAAATCGGCTTTGTGTGTGAAAACTAAACGCTTCTCCGCAAAATTTCAATTTTCAAAATTGCATCGTAATACCTTTGCTTCGAGATGTTTTATATCTGGAACTTAAAAAGGAAAGGCACCGGAAAGGAGTGGAAATTAACTCAGACTGAGTTAAAACCGCTCGTTTTAAGAGTGTAGGACGTAGATTGTTTTCTTTTATTTCTTTTACCCACTCCGCAAAAAGAGTGAAATCCACTCCTATAGGGAAAGTGCATTTTCGGCACGGAAAGGAGTGGAAATTAACTCAGACTGAGTAAAACCGCTCGTTTGTTTTAAGAGTGTATCTGCACATTTAGTTCGACGTTCATTCATTTAAATCAAATAACAAGATTTTCTGAACTAAAGATGAATGAACTAAAAGATGCCGACACACATTCTCTCGTAATAACTTTAATACTCATATTTCTTGGAGGTTTTGTTTCACTCTAACATAAGTATATGGTGCGTATGAATTTAGTTTTATGTACGGATTTACAAAAGGACAAAAAAGCATTAAAGATGTGCTTCTGATGCCTTTTAAAGGTATTGAAAGGGTATTTTGAAAGTCTGAAAAAAAAGAGACGAAGAGGAAAGATAAAAGAGGATAACGACAGATGGACGAAAATCTCTCTCATGTCAATACGCTGATTTACAAATTTTAATTCCTTCGACTTAAACAATACTATGCAACAATAAACAACGTCGTGTATATGGGATTGGTGCACGTTAGTTCTGTAGTTATCCCAAAGTTCTGACGTCGCGTGCGATATCGCTATATGCCTTGGGTGCCACCTCAGGTGTTGGCCTCGTCACTAGATCGTGGTTTTTAAATCACAAGAACCGTCCCTAATAGCCATGTCGGTCGGCCTTACATGCGAAAGTTCCCAGGTACGGGTCCGGGTATTACCAAAATAACTGCTGACCTATAAACAGCCGAAAATGTCCAGCAAATAATACCTCGTGTAGAGGAAGTGCTCGTTAAATATGCTGCAATGTCCTGATGCCACGTACGTTGTCGCCCTTAAAAATTGTTTACGACTTAAAAGTTAAATTACGAAACTCGTCACAAAGGCCTGACCATGACAAGTTGGGGTCCTAGTCCTTGATACTCTTCAGGGCCCTTTCCGATTATTATAATTGAAGAAAACTTATATATATATGATTAAATTTAGTTTGTCATAAAAGCAATCATTATTGTGAGGTGAGAAGCAAAATGTATAGGTTTATAGCCAATTTTAGGGCCCCCAAAAATCGGGGGCCCAAGACCCGGACCTTGCAGGCCTGTGTGTTGGTCAGAGCTTGCGTCACCAATAGCCTTCGTGTTGCTCTAGTGCGACGACAATTCAAAATTTCCCAACCTAAGCTCGTGCCAACTGTATAGTGAGACATTACTTCTAAGAGACCAAAACTAAATTAAAACTGTTCTCCAAATCTCTGTATCTACCAAATTACAAATCTGTTCATTTTCTCTCAGGATGATAGGAGGACGGATGATGGATGTTCCTCCATCATTAGATGAAGAAGCGGCCGTGTTCTTTATTTTGTATCCCCCGCCCCCCCAACGCACGCCCCAGCAAATCAAGGTCTGGGGCGATCGATGGGGCGCACGGCGCGCCACTGCCGGATCCAGTCGGCGGATCCAAAAGCAGCCCCGAACGACACTGGAAAGCGACGTGCTCGTCCATCTGTCTTTCGCGTCCTGTTGCATCGACTGGTCTTTTCTTTTTATATAAGTAAGGTAAGTGATTTCTTTGTCCTATTTTTAACACAATAGCTGTCAAAGCATGCTTTTTCGTGCTCCAGTATTTCATGTAGATAGTTTCATAAATGCCTTTTAAAATAAGTTATAGTGTAATATTTATGTAATGAATATTTGATGTTTATGGGAATACTTATGACATCTAGAAATTCTTACCTGTTTAGAAAGAGGTGTTGTGACGCGTCGCGTTGGTTTTATTAATATTTTGACAGTTGACAATTGCGTTTGGTTAAGAGATTTTATGTGCAGTCTTGTTAAAAATATACATACAATTTATAAATTTTTAAATTGTGTGTAATACTAACAAATACTTTTTCCCGAATAAGGTTTCGACTCATCTTTAGCACTTTAGCTAATTAATAATATTTTTGTATCTGCAGTCGATGTTTGTGACTTAAATGTGACTAGACAAAGTTTTTTTACTGGAGAATTTAGGTGTTAAATGTTTCATCAAGTTCTGTGTGTATATTTTGTATCGGGAATCACGAAATGTAAAATAAGTTTTTTTTAAAAAAACTAAGTTCGATATGAAAAAAAAATCATATTTTAGTAATTCCAACTCTTAAAGTCTTTAACCTCCTGTAAATAAAGCCCTCTGCACGGTTTTCTATTTTATGTGTGACCAGTGTTAGAAATTATATGCAAAAATTTAGGAGCAAAATTTGTGCTCCTAACTAAAAAATCTAAGAGCAAATGCACATTTTCTGGGAGCATTATTGCGAAAAATACTTATGGAAAAATAGTTTCAAGTAGTTTATGAGCAAACTCTTAGCAATGCTGTTGAGCACTTATAGAATCATCGTAGTTTCGCAATTTAATTAGAGCTGATGGAGTTCCTAAAATTTAAGAATCACAATAAATGAACGATTACAGCAGTTTCTAGATTTTACAACCACTTTAAAAAGTTGATAGTGACATTTAAGAAAACTTGTCGCGAGGATAATTGTGACTACATTTTGAAAAAAAATCTCAAAATTGCAGGATTTGGTCGCATTTTGAGATTAGCGACCGTGAATTTCGAACCCTGCGTGCGACGTAGTAAGAGTAGTCCATTCTGACCCATCACTTACCTAAAAAAGTTGGCGAATCATGTTTTGACTTTTCGCTTTTGTGATTGGTTAGATCTTACTACTTCAACCACGTCATTGATTGAGACTCAGCCCAACACCTTCTCTAAAGAAGGTGTTAGGCTGAGTAGTACCTACCGAAGTTAGGGTTTTATATCTTTTATTGGAAAAGGTTCCCTTAGCTTTTAATCACTTCAATAGGTCAATAAAAAAGGACCTAGCTAGCTTGGGAAATAAACAATAGAGCTTTTTCATCAGTCTAATCAGACTGACCGATGAAAAAAGCAGAGCAAGTCTTGGTCATTGAAGGGCTGTCGCACAATTGAGTTAAGTAACCCCAAAAGAAAATTAATTCTCTTTTCCTCTTACATTAAAGTATGGATTATTTTATATTTTACTTCTTACAAAATATGATCGATAAAAAAAATACCTTTCGCCAGTTTTTCTCGTTAAAAATGAAATGCGTGATCACGTTTCGATGTAAAAAAGATGTTTGCACTGCGAGACGAAGGAAATTAAGGCTGTCTCATTTATTCTCGCTCCATCTACTTTTTTTTTTTTAAAGTATCCCGATCCTTCGCCGTTTTTAAATTAAAAAAAACTTTTTTCGAATTTTTCACCTGCTTTACTTCTTCTTGTAGCATTTTGCACTTTAATTAGATACAAAAACGAAATGGATGCTTTCACATATCGTGGGGGTGAGTATCTACAACTAGGTAATTACAGCGAGCCCCGGTAGCTCAGTCGGATGAAGCGTCGTAGCTTGCATCGGAAGGGTTGTGGGTTCGGTCCTCGGCGGTGCTCGCAATTCTGATGGTTGCTGGGTCGGCGCTTGTATTCAGCTAAAGACCGCCGTGTTTCTAATGGTGGCTGAGGCACGTTAAATATGTCGTGGCCACAAAGTCCTCCCATGTTCCCATACCAAATTAATACCTCTAGGGTACCAGATCAGGGGGTTATCGGCCTTTGATCTGGATCAAAATTCCGATATGTGAGTGAGAATGGATGCGTGAAAGGGACCTTCCTGTAAAACGGATGTGTCATGCTGACGAGCAAAAGTCGGACCTTGTGGCGCTCAATAAAAACAGAAGCCGTCCACTTCGCCTTAAAATCGGGTAGTTCTCTACTCCGGGCTCGGTTCCGAGTGGCATTAGAAACACACGCACAGCACACTCAGGTAATTACAATCGGCTCTGTTGCAGTACAGTTGTTTCGAGGGGAAATGTTGTTTTCCACTTATGATGATTCTATGTTGAGTTGAGATAAATTATCGTCGCACTAGAACTACACGAAAACTATTGACGACGGGCGTCATCAGTAGGGCTACAGTCAAGTGACGAACCGACATCTGAACAGGCACTCAACGCAACCGATAAGGGTGACTTCAGAACATATTTAACGTGTACTCCCTCTACGGGGTATAAATCGTCGGACTTTTTTTGCATGCACAAATCGTTTATAGGTCGGCAGTTATTATGGCAATGTCCGCGGGGATATTTCACATGGAAGGCCGCTCTGCAGCCTAATGATTCTATGTAGATAGCACATCTAAAATTCTAAGAAACACCCCTGTGAATTGTGCGTAACAATTACCTTATTGTAATATGTTGAGGACCTAAGCGGTACTCGTGTAGTTTACATCCATTAGTAGGGTTAGTCAAGAAGGCTTGTAATAGAAACTGTCACTTTGAACTGCTTCCACAAAAATCCCCATGCGTCTAAAATAGCGCCAAACACGGCATTTAGTTCTGTATATATTTTTAAACGTTCTTTTACTTTTAAACGTCTCTTTTAATAATTTAAGTACTTCGAATTCGATTTTTTTTTAGATTTTCAATCACTTCTAGTTTCAACGCATTGATATTTTTTTACGTATCACACATGTCTGTAGCATTTGAATTGTGGGTATAAAAGTGGGTGACGAACAGGCCGACAAACATGACCTATATAAAATCGTCCACCTTTTACGTTATAAACGTAGAAGAAGCTAACAAAACTAGTGCATGCAAATAGTATTAGTTTGACCTTTTTTGCGTAGGTTTAGGCACCATGCCACATAGGATACAATCCTATGTATATATATTGTCATCGCCTTAGACCTCCTATCAATCGATCGCGATGAGTCATAGCAAGAAATCCCACCAATTAATAAAACTCCGTTTGTGGTATTGGGTTACGTCCAATCCATTGGTGCCCAAAGTCCTAACGTGCTATCGCGTAAATGTTTCTATATGGTTGTCTCCAACCTCAGATGTCACTCTCGCCACTTGACCGGGGTTAAAAATTATGAGTACACTCTAAAAACTAAATGCGTAAATTTACACACGAAAGCAGGTATTTTTTTGCCACTAGAATGATTTGTTTATGTGTGTAAAAAAGCGTGTAATTTCAGTTTACACACTTGACTGTGTAAGTGAGAATTACACACTTTACTGTGCAATCGAGAATTACACGCTTTACTGTGCAATCGAGAATTACACACTTTACTGTGCAATCGAGAATTACACACTTTACTGTGCAATCGAGAATTACACACTTTACCGATTAATTGAGAAAGACACACTTTATTGAGTAATTCAGAAATACACACTTCATTACGTAATTTAGAAATGCATACATACAATATACATGCCTAACCATATTACACTTAAATACATATTTTTAGACAACAAAAATTTTTGAGTTATAATATGAAACAAAAAAATAAAAATAATGTGGAATATTTTTTATAGATTTAATCACTTTGGAAATTACCATCCAATTTTAATAAACAACGAACAACACAATAATAATGCTACACTACTTCTTATATATCAAGTAATTTCAATTCATGATACCCTGTAAAAAAAATTCCTGAAATTAACGGGAAAAGTACCAGCAGCAGAGTTGCCGGGACTTTCCTGTTTCGTTAAGTATTTTCCCGTGTATTTACAGAAGTTTCGTTTCTTATTTCTCCGTTAAAATTTTCCATTTTGCATTTTCCCGTGTATCCACCGTAGAATATAAAGTTATATTTAAAACTAATCCACTATTAACAGTAAAATATAATTGTCACAATTACATATTTTTTCAAACTTAGAAGAAGCTATTTTAAAAGGCAACAAACTGTTCAATATTAAATTATAGGGATTTAGCACTTTGACTTTACATATTAAAATTATTTTAAAAGAAAAACAGCAAGTTACAAAAATGTAATGGATCATTACACAAAAAATAAATTTATCTTTCAATGTAAAACATTCTTGATTAATAACCAGAATTTAAGACACAAATATGCGTCGTAAAAATAATACTTTTAACTATAAAGAAGTAGAAATTATAAAGTTTTCCCTAATGTTTTTCTTTTTTAACCCAAGTAATAACTAAATAATTTTATAATAATACTATATGCATCGGTTGAATGAAGAAACCAAAGCAATTTATAGAAAACATTTTTATTTCTACAGAAAAAAGTATTACATTACTTACACTTACCTTGATAAATTTTTTAACAAAATAATCCAAACCTTTCCAACAAAAAAAATTTTGTTTCAGAATTTCCAGCACACATTTAAATAAACACTGAGCTATATATGAAAATGATTAAACATTACGTTTGAAATAATCGAGTGTGAGTGAGAATATCGAACTGACCATATGACTACCTATAATAAGACAGCGACAACAATTCAATTTTCTGGTATGGAAGAGTAAAACAAGTGACAGATGTTTTCCGAATCAAATCCCGGTTTCCACTGCATTAACTTGTAAGCGTAGAATATGTTTATTTTTCTTTTCAACTCTTCCGATAAAAATCAGCCGCACATTTTGTATACACACATCACCTGCTGGCGAAATTCATACGAAATAGTAGCGTTATAAAATTATCTTCTTTTTTAGTTGACTTCGAAGTTATAACTAATTTTATAAATTTATTTATTTTTTCTGAAAGCCATAGAAGCCTTTGCCGCAAATATATTCCACAGCGAAAAGAACACGAACAGAACAGAGAACTATTATTTTAATAAAAAAAAGAGTTGAGTAGTACTATACATTCTTCAAAAGTTTTTTCAAACGATTTACAAATATTTAAAATTGCTTTAAAAAACTATATTTAATTATTTAATGTGTTCTAATCGTATTTTCAGCAACAACTGTTTGTTTTACATACTGTTTGCATTTTTATTATACGATTTTTTATCAAACTGTTTGATAGAAGTTTGCGAAAACAAAGCGCTCTTTGACTGCGCTAAAGCTCAATTCAAGAACGTAGTGTAAATTGGCAGCTGAAAAGCAGTTCAATAGTAAACAATAGATATAATTTCGTTCTATCTTTATAATACTGCACGGGTCGTTTATAGGTCGGCAGTTATGAATAGCCCTCATGTAGCTCTAGTGCGACGCTAATTCAAACTAACAGTGGATTGTTAGGGTTTTATGTTGAAATATCGTCACACTAGAGCTACACGAGGGCTATTGGCGACGGGCGTCATAATTGAGAAACACAGTCAAGTGACGAGCCGACACCTGAGAAGGCCTCCAACGCAATTTTTTTACGGTCAAGGTCATCTGCAGCTTTGTGACTTTGGAGCATATTTAAAGTGCACTTTCTCTACACGGGGTATTATTACACGGGGTATTCTACACGGGCCGAAGAATAATTTTTAGCTGCACACACACAGACCGTTTATAGGTCAGCAGTTATTTTAACAATACTCGGTCCCGAACCTGGGATCGTTCGCATACAAAGGCAAGCGGCTTACTGACTGGGCTCTCCAGCCTTTTGCTGAATTGTAAAATAAAGTTTAGAGTGATGTTAAGCCTGTGATTTTCTTAACACATATATGTGTGTAAATTAAAAAAAAAACTCACAGTACTAGGTAAAATGCTTGATGTTTTTTAACATATAAATATGTGTAAATTAAAAAAAACTCACCATACTGGGTAAAATGCTTGATATTTTCATGTTTACACATAAATATGTGTTTTTGACCATTTGTCAATTTACACGCCTCTCGTTTACACATACAAATGCGTAATTTGGTGCCTCATATGTGTAATTCTTGAAATATACCCATAATCGTGTGTAAATTTTCAAGTTTACACATTTAGTTTTTAGAGTGTACAACGTTAAGAGGGACTGGATTGTCAGACCCGTAGAGCTAATGCATTAGTTTTGAAATCATAACTTTTGCAAATGAATTTCTTTACCATGTTATTCCATTTTCACCAGGTATGGGAATCATCATAACATCGATTTAAAACAAAATTGAATTGAAAATGACATCCGATTATTTAATTATTAATTAATAAAGTTTTCAAATAGTGTCGCCATCTGCTGTATATTTTTTGGCATTTTAAAACTTCAAAAATATATAATTAAATAACTAGATAACATTTTCGTTTCAAATTCGATATTATGTTGATTCCCGTACATGGGGAAAAGCGGTTAACATGGCAAAGCAATACTTCTGTGGAAGTTGTGATTCCAAAACTAATGCATTAGCTCTATGGGACTGACAATCCCTCTTAATCAACCAGCCAAACCAAACTACGTTTCGCTAAAAGACATTAAAGTAAAACTATAATCTTCATCCTGACGTCATAGGCATCGAACGTCATAGCACCTCGTATAACGAGTGCGTCATAAAAGAACTCATTAGATAGCGTGATTTTATTAATAACGAAATCTTAATCAATTTTATCCGTAACCGGGAATGAGTTTTATTAAATTAGTAAGCTGCATGTGCGTGATTGCATGCATCTGTGGTCATTAATTCGAAGCATTTTCTTCTCTTCTTAGTATTATTACACGCATATATATTTTTTAATATAAATATTTAGTTTATACGTTAATATCATTAAATGTTACAGTTCTCTGTCTATCTAAAGAGAAACGTGCAAAAGACACATATTTATGTTCAAATATATATGTGGGTTGAGGGTATGTAAGGAGAAGAATAAAACAATTTTACCGGAAGATAACGCAGGGGGGAAAAAAATGGAAAAATTCATTAATGTTGGTCTATCTAGCTTGTTTTCAATAAATTTACGTAGTCCTAGGATCGAGTATGGCATTTGACATCTTCTTACTTGAACTGCCGTGGGCGGGTAAGCTGCAGTAACCCACAACAATGAATTGGGCCGTTTTCGCACTGAAATAATCAGTCCTTCAGTATTAGCTTCCACACTACGTTTATAACGTAAAAAGTGGAAGGTTTTATAATCGTTCAGTCCGTCTGTCACCCACTTTTACAGAAAGAACCACAAGTCCCACAGACAAGTGGGATACGTCATTTTAAAGCAAAAAATCAGATTAGGCTACATTCCAAATTTCATTAAAAAATTTAAATTAGAAGTTTATTTAAAATTTAAATAACTAAATTTTTTTTTATCTACATTGAAATAACATGCAAATTCTATTTTTATTCATATTTTCACTGTTGTCATCCACAAGTCCCACAGACAAGTGGGATACGTCATTTTGAAGCAAAAAATCAGATTAGGCTACATGCCAAATTTCATTAAAAAATTTAAACTAGAAGCTTATTTAAAATTTAAATAACTAAAAATTTAATCTACATTGAAATAACATGCAAATTCCATTTTTATTCAATATTTTCACTGTTGCCATTTCGTTAAACGTACGAGAAACTTTTGTTAAAATAAAAATACACTTTTGAAAAAATATTTATTTATGTGATATAATTCGGTTTGGATTGTTGTATTATCACAATAGAGTTCTTTTAATGGTTCTATATATATGTATGTAGAAAGATGCATAGAGAATTCTAACTTAACATAAAAAAAATATGCTAAGTTTCGCTTTTATTTTTAAAGCATCAATTGTACAAATTATAAATTTTTTGAACTGTAAATTAATTTAACAAATTATAAATAAGTGAATTTTCGAAAGAAATGTAAATGGGAAATTGTGGCGACAAAAATATTTATTAAAAAAGATTACATCATTATTCTTCGAACTTCAAACAAATTTAGCAAACGATAAAGTCTAATTATTAAATCTGAGAAAGAAGATTAATGAAAATAGTTAATTTTGGCGTTTAAAAGTTTGAATTACAAATAGCTAAAGGCCCTGTTTTTATTAGAATTAAATCACATTTGCCATTCGCAACAATCGCTCGAGAAACTTTAATTCTTTTAGACAATAAATTAAAATAAATTTATTTTTGCAACATCGATCAGTTTGAAATGACGTCAAATATATTTCACTACGGAATCCTTGTATGGTGATATGAAATGTTTTCATTCTATTTAAAAGCGAGGAATATGACATATTTATTCTTTAAAATATAAATCAATTTTTGCAAACGATAAGTAATAATTATTGAATTTTCGAAATAAAATAAATGAAACTAGCCAAATTTAGCTTGTAAATGTTAAATATAGAATTAATGTTGTGTTTGGCGCGTTTTTTCCTGTTAAACACAAATATGTGGAAGCGAGTTAAGTGACAGATTCTGTTACAAACCTACTTGTATTTTCTTATAAGGGTATTTTGAGTGCTTACAACAATGGTCTAAGTCATTGTTACTGCAGTTTACCTGCCCACGGCAGCTAAATTCTTTATTCCTTTAGCTTTGTTTGGCTTAACTCATTTGCATAAGATTATCAATTGTGAGCTTCAACTTGTTCAGGAAAACTTCCTTGAAATAATTTGAACGAGGCTTCCCTTCTTTTTTTTTCTTTTTTCAGATTTTTTTTTACTTTTACTTATTTTCATAATTTATCTTAAGAGGGACTGTCAGTCCCATAGAGCTAATGCATTAGTTTTGGAATCACAACTTCCGCATAAGTATTGCTTTGCCATGTTAGCCCTTTTCCTCCAGGTATGGGAATCACCACAACATCGAAATGAAACAATTTTGAAACGAAAATGTAATCTAGTTATTTAAGGATATATTTTTGAAGTTTTAAAATGCCAAAAATATACATCAGATGGCGACACTATTTAAAAAATTTATTAATTAATAATTAAACAACCGGGTGTTATTTTCTTTTCAATTTTGTTTTAAATTGATGTTATGATGATTCCCATACCTGGGGGTGAAAATGGGATAACATGGCAAAGCAATTAGTTCGCAAACTAATGCGTTACCTCTATGGCACTGATAATCCCTCTTAAAAAAAGATTTATTAATTTTATCGAAAAAATATCTATTCGGAAAATATTGAATGGCATAAAAACGTTTTTGAAGAAATATTAATAATAAGACTCACTAGCCATCAATTCTAACCAAATTAATTAAATGGAAAATGCAATGGAATTTTAAGATGTTCACATAATTTTTAAAGATTTCTAAAAAGGTGCCTATCAATTGGATCGGCTGTTTGAAATATCTACAAAAATGCTATTTTCGGAAAATCTAAAAACACTGTCTAAATCCGTTATTTTTGAATATTTTCTTAACATTTTTAAGGACACAATCCCTACGCCAATTCACTACTTAGTTTCTTTAAATTAGTTTTTTTTTGACGATTAGGAAAATTTTAATTTAAAGGTGAAAGTCATGGAGTTATTTCGTTAATCTAAGTAACGACATTTTATAATTCTAAAACTTAGTACTAGTGTCAATTTTAAAGAAATAAGATGTTATTATCTTCACAGTTAGCAGTTTAAATATCTGATAATGCAAATATATCCTATTAACACACAAATTAATACGCAATCAAAGAATGCATTCAATACTCCTGTGCGAACAGATGTTCACTAAAATTTGTTAGTCCTGTTATGCTCATTCATTAACTCTTTTAACTACCATGAGGCCAAATTCGGCTAGCATACGTCATTTTCTTACAAGGTGGAGAACAGTTCCAAGTTGCGTTCGATGGTTAAAGAACATATACAGCAGGACGAGTTCATTTCGAATTTGCACACAGTATTCTAATTCCCCCAACGGAATTGATTGGATCGCCTCAATATCCTGTACTAGGAGCCGTTCTGCTCTGTAGCAGTTGATGTCCTAGGCTTAGTTCTGTGATTCGGATAGCTAGTTACTGGGGATGGCGATTTGGTATAGGAACATAGAATGGAGATAGAAAGAATAGAAGTGGTAACTCCATTTTAGCTTCCACACACGTTTATAACGTAAAAAGTGGAATGTATTATAATCGTTCAGTCCGCCTGTCTGTCCGTCCGTCACCCACTATCATAGGCCAAACTACAAATGCTATAGGCAAGTGTGGCACGTCAAAAAAAATCAGCGCATCGAAATTAGAAGACATTGTAAATCTCAGAAAAAATTCGTGCTTCGATTATTTAAAAAACTGCAAAATTTAATGCTCATTTAAAAAGCATAAAAAGCCAATTTTTTAGAATTAAATCACCATTGCCATTCGCAGCAATACCTGGAGAAACTTTATTTTTTAAAATAATAACTTAGAAATTTATTTTTGCGACGTCGATCCGTTTGAAATGACGCCAAATATATTTCAGTACGAGATTCTTTGTAAGTTGATATGAAATATTTTAGTTCTATTTAAAAGCGAAGAATATTATATATTTATTCTTTGAAATATAAATTAATTTTTGGCAAGCGATAAGTAATAATTATTGAATTTTCGAAATAAAATAAATGAAACTAGCCAAATTTAGCATGTAAATGTTTATTATAGAATTAATACTGTGTTTGGCGCCTTTTTACCTGTTAAACACAACTGTTGTGTGGAAGCGGGTTAAGTGACAGATTCTGTTACAAACCTACTTGTATATCTCGCTGAGAGAGGGTTTGCGAAAATTAACCGTGTCGGAGAACGAAAGGGTGTCCTACTTGGCAACTTAGCACTTGCTTGCCAAACAAAGTAGCCATTAAAAAGTATTTTAAATTTCAATTACCTAATATCAATGAAAAGTAATGTAGGATTGCGATGGGGGTCGAAATTCCGAAGTGAAGTCTTCGTATTTTCTACACGCTTTGGAGGGTGCTGTTCCCGAAAAAGTGGTTTTTGAACTTCCTGAATTCTAAGCAGTCTGTCTGAAACCTCTCGCTTGAACAAAAAGAGCTAAAAACTTCTTATTGCGTTCACGAGTTCCGTATCTGTAGTCATAATTAAGTGTTTGTAGAATCACGCATGCGCAAATGCCGAAGTCCTTATAGCTCCTCTTTTAGTTCGCCGTCAAAAAAAAAATGATGTTTTAAAGTTATTGAATTTCCTTATATAGGATATGTAATTACCTTTAAATGTTTTGATTTATTTAGTGGAAAGTCGTTACACACACCTTTTTCTTTTATTAGGTTCTATCATTGCATAAAATTAAATTATCATATTGCACTTTGAAATAAAGTCTGCCAAATGCCTTAAAATCACGTAACGGACAACGATCAAATGCGTTCCCAGGCAGATATTGGAAACTCGGGTAGCAAATTTAAAATATGTCGTTTTTCAGCAATGCCTTGAAAACCCAAAAAGTTCTATGGAGCAGCTACCCTTTGCGCCTGCGCGGTTTTCTCGAAACCCTTATTATGACGTCCGACAAATACTAATAATTCTTGTACCAAATTTCAAGTCCTTTGCTATTTTAATTAGAGATAGATGGGCATCAAAAAACACTTTTTTTAGAATCAGCACCCTCCAAAACGTGTAGAAATTCTCTATTTCGGATTTTCGACCCCTTCGCAATACTTTTATTGCCTTACATTTCACATTAGGTTATTAAAAGTAATAATTGTTATTATCTATCATATTTCATATTTTTGTCATTGTCAATATTTAAACTAAGACTATTAATTTAGTAAGATAGTTTGGAAAAACCAGTAATTAAAAATCTTTATTTCAGTTTTGATTACACGTATTATACTATTCTGTAAAATGATATTATTTCTATGTTAGAAAGGTTTATTTGATAAAAAATTTCAAAATGATGCTCTTATTCATATTTAATGTTTTAATCATTCTAATCTAAATATTTGATAGAGTGAATAATTTCTTTTGGTAGGGTTAGTTTTCGAAATTCTTTAATTAAAGTTTCATTAAAAAATTTTGTTCAGTTATTCAAATAAAGATTTTCATTAAACAACAGTAAATAAGATATTGCTTAAAGTTATATATTTAAAATTAATATCATAGAGTAATTCAGTTGAGGTCTTAATTAAGAGTTTACCTAACAATATTTACGAATTGTTTCATTAAATTAAAATTCTAAGTGAACATAAAACTACTTTTATAATTTAGTTTTTTTTTAAACTTATTGTTTAATTTCAATTACATGAAGATCGAAAGCATGGTATTCATCGAATAAATAAGTTCCTTAATTAATTTCTACATCATCCTAACAAACCTAAAGGTTTCCGCTTCTTATTCTAACAAAGGACGATCATACAAAAACGAGAATGAAGGGGTTTTTTTTCTAAAAGCTTTTCAACTAATTAGTCCATGTTAACAGCCACGCAAACACGATAGCCTAATTGAAAATAAAACGAATTAAATAGTTCTCTTTCACGATTGGCTATGAAATAATTAACGATTCTTTGAAACCTGTTAATACTACTTTTAAGGGGCCCTAGTTTCGTTAGACCCATAGATATCATAGTTAAAGCATTAGATTGGCAGATCACGTGACCTCCAATGCTAACGACGGGACGCGCATGGAGGCCAAAATAGGAGGACAAAATGGCCAGGGTGTTGCCGCCACTTTAAGAAAAATACTACGAAAAAATACCATTTAATTCTAAAATTACAAAAAAAAAAAAAAAAAAACTAGCTGCATTTTTGAATCTTTTTAGTGACTTTAAATCCTTTTCTAGTATTTTTATTTGTAATTTTAGAATTAAATGGTATTTTTTCGTAGTATTTTTCTCCTTAAAGTTGCGGCAACACTGGCCATTTAGCATTGGAGGTCACGCGTGATCTGCCAATAATACTTTAACTATGATATCTATGGTAAACCCTAGTTAGTTTCCAATAGCAAATTAAAAATTCAAAATGATTTGACAGGTCTTAAAATGCTAATTAATTTTATATTGCAAAATTTCAAAAAAAATATTTTACTGAAAAACCTCTAAATTTAGCTTTCGGTCAATTTTTCTAAAAATGCAATCTTAATGTATTACATCATTATAGTTTTAACATCATTTATAGTTTTTTGTGTTTGTTTATTGTAAACACAAAATATTATAAAGGATGTTAATTCCTATTTATTTTGTATTTATAACAGATATGGTTATATATTTGGAATGTTAATCATTATTTTGAACTTCTCTCTATATTGCAAAGATAAAATTTTTGTGCATTCAGGGCAATTATGCACTTTAAATTTTTTTTAAAGAATTTTAAAAAACGTAATCTTTTAAATGTGGTTGTGAAAACCCTATTTAAGGGATATTCGGTTTTTAGAAATAAACCGTTTTTCTGTTTAACTGTTATACTTAAGGGGAGTCGGATGGTTCTATCTCGCCCATGTTAATTGTCCTTACTTTAGGAACATTTTTCTCAGGAACTATATGAGAGATCATTCTGAACTTTTTTTTTTATATTTTGTTCCTTACATACAGCTCTTTGATTTAAACTGAGGATATTTAAAAGTATAAAAAAATACTTTTACAGTGATTTTTTGAAAAATGCGTATTAAAAAAAATCAAATTTAAAGTTATATAATCTTTTTTGTGCAGAGATATGTGAAATTCCTCAGTTTAAGTCAAAGAGTTGCTAATGGGGAAGAAATAATAAAACAAAATATGTTGATATATTTTATATTTCCAGAGAAAAATGTTCCTGACTGTTGAAAAACCTTATATTTCAGGAAACGCAAAAGAAATGTAAGGTTTATTTAAGAACTGGTGTTCAGAGTTTCTCAAAAATGCTTATAAAAAGAAAACCACTAAACAGAAATCGATAGTCTTGGTCTTAAATTGAAGCTAAAGATATGTAGAATAAAAAAAAAAGAAAATCGACATTTTTGACCCAAACACCCATCCGACTCCCCTTAAGAACTGAAGCAAAAGCTCAACCGTGTTTGTAGCTCAACCATTTCTGGTTTGAGGATCGTTTCTCACCCGGGAGAACAATAGCGGTTGACACATTGTCTTTTGTACCCACTATATTATAAATCTAACTTCCTATTTAAGTGTTTATAAAAAAATCTGTATTTAAATAGGGATTAATTTGTTATTTAAAATATCGTGCAAACAATTTTTTTTTTAAATCAATAACCAAAGTGATGCTTTTAACGAAATTGTGTTTTAACTTTTAAAAACTATTGCAAGAATAGTTAAATAAAACTTGTTGGAAATATCATAATTCGAAAAACTGACATTTAATGGCAAAAGCATAATGAGAATATTTTTTGAGTTATAAAAATAATTTAGCACACTAACTGGTCTGTAATAGTAACGCAATTGTATTACTCAATTGTTCATGCTTTTTTCTAATTGAGCAATACAAAAGTGGGCTCTTGTTCAGAAAATTGGGATTTTTTTTAATGAAACTATTGTAATAATTGAACTATTTAATGATTACGCACTGAATTTATATTTAAGAAAGGGTGCGATATGAGGCCATTTAGGCTATTGTAATACTTCGTCTGCTTCTTTCTAGTCATTTTAACAAATAATTTTTACGGCCTAAAATTAAACTAGAATTTTTTTTACGTTGCGACTTTTTCTTTAAAAGTACACTTGTTCATTTACTGTTATGTATTAATAGAACAAACCAAATAAAAGAATTTACTTATTGTTTTTAGCTTTACAAAAGTCAACTTTATTTCACCAAACGGTACTAATAATTTGCCAAGTATGACACACACTTTCTTTGTTAGTCTAATGGCTAATTTTAAGACCACTTTAGGAGTCATCTTTTTCAGCAGTAAATTTTAAAGGCAAAATAATTTTCAAGTACATTTCAGTTACAAAAAATGATAGAAACATTACTTTAGCAAGTTTTTAAACTGCTTGTTTGTGTACAGCACACACAAAAATGTCGTATTCCTAGAGGTTAAGAAATCAACAACCGTTTCAATTCATATATACCCCTCAACAAATATTTAACTTTTAAAAAAATAAACCTTGCAAAACCGACTCTTGGAAGATACATTTGCCTGAAAAATGTGTTTATATAAGGAATATGTGTGATAGATTTTGCTTGGGTCTCAGGAGGATAGACACATCTTAAGTTGTCGTTTTCAATTTCGAACTGTAATTGAATTGCTGAAAGGAATTAGGAATCGTGTCCGGCGGCATTTCGGAAGTGGAATAAAACGCAACATTCTCTCTAGCTTTTGATCGACGATCTATATTAAATACTGGATATAGCCTGCTCAATGTTAATACTACCAATGCCAGATTCATGGAGCTGATTATGTGACTTCATCTTCAACTTTGACGCTGGTCTATGGCGGCTTGTGATGCTTCATCCGCGCTCACTATCCAATCCATTGTCATTTGGCGATC
This sequence comes from Oedothorax gibbosus, assembly GCA_019343175.1. Lineage (NCBI taxonomy): Eukaryota > Metazoa > Arthropoda > Arachnida > Araneae > Linyphiidae > Oedothorax > Oedothorax gibbosus. Next base: position 36,215,513 of record CM033278.1, read on the forward strand.
AAGTGCTAATAATAGCCAAATAACGTAATTTTCTGGTACTGTGCGTGTGCGTCTGCCATTTTGCTGGAGCAAAATGGTTACATAAGTTGAGATCCGTTTGCCTCTGAAGAGATACTTCCACTTATATGTACTTCGACGACTTTGGATCGATCTAATTCCTTTGTGTGACTTTGACTACTTTAAGATACTTGAGCCCTAAGGTGGCAATTAAGATAACCATAGATATCATAGCTAAAGTATTAGATTGGCTGATCACGTGACCTCCAATGCTAACGACGGGACGCGCATGGAGGCTTTTTAAGAGGGCAAAATTGCCAGTGTTTTGCTGCCACTTTAAGGAGAAAAATACTACGAAAAAATACCATTTATTTCTAAAATTACAAAACAAATACCAGAAAAGGATTTAAAGTCACTAAAAAGATTCCAAAATGCAGATAGTATGTTTACGATATTTTTTTTATAATTTTAGATTTATTCTAAAATACTAATATCCTCCTTAAAAACATCGTAAAAATACTAGCTGCATTTTGGAATCTTTTTAGTGACTTTAAATCCTTTTCACGTATTTCTTTTTTGTAATTTTAGAAATAAATGGTATTTTTTCGTAGTATTTTTCTCCTTAAAGTGGCAGCAACACTGGCAATTTTGCTTTCTTAAAATGCCTCCATGCGCGTCCGGTCGTTAGCATTGGAGGTCACGTGATCTGCCAATCTAATACTTTAATTATAATATCTATGCTTTGACTACTTTAAGATGCTTGAGCCCTGAGGGGACAATTAAGATAACGGATCGTTGCCATAATATCCTAGTTTATAAAAGTAACAGAAAAATAATTCAAAAACTTATTTTCTTTTTGAGATTTTCATACACGGTGTAAGAATTCTAATCCTAATGAGGCGTGTGTTAAGTTATTGATTTAATTTTAGAATATTTAAGGAAATTATTGTGGATGTAGGGAAGAATACTATTTTAAAGAAATAAACTATTTATTGAAGACATCACAAAGTTCTGAGTTCGACTGGTTTCCTTTTTGTTTGTAGCTGCTACACTCTTCAAGACTGCCATTATACAAATACAAAAATTGTCGACCAACAACAGGCCAGAGGCCCAGCAAGGTTGGTCCAAAATAAATCTAATACATTACCAGTTTCCAATGACCGTCAAGTTTCTTCTTAAAATCTTCTACTCTCTTCGAATGCCCCACATAATCTGGTAAAGCATTCCACTCATTGACAACTCTATTGTAAAAATAATGTTTTCTTACCTCCCTTCTAAAGCTCGATTTATTCAATTTCTGATTATGACCTCTAGTCCGGTTATTTAAGGTAAAACCTAAGTCTTCCATGTCTCCCTGTTTTATGAACTTGAATAACTGAATTAAATCACCCCTAGCTCTCCTGTTCTCCAGGGAATACATGTTTAAAGATCTTAATCTGTTATCATAATCTGCTGCCTCCATAACCTGCCTGCATAATCCACTGCTTTAAAATATGTATTATAAATGTTCACGGCTAACAACAATTATAATATTAAACCAGTATTAGTTATCGCTTTGCAGAAAGTAAATTGGCAATTAAAAAAACTCGAGGATATACCAAAAAAAGGCATAGAAAAATAGAGATTTTCCCAGTAAATCATCTGATTGCGTTTCTGTTGATTCGAAAAATAGCGTGTCCGCCTTGTTGTGTCGATTCATTTATAACATTTTATGTATTTCATTTTAGTTCATTTATAATCTTAATTTTAGCATATTTAACTTCTTCTAATAAAGACATTGCGAGTTTTAGATCAAACCAAATAAAGCAAAAATGTATCATTTCACACAAATGAGTTGCAACTAAGCAAAACAATTTCTACTAATCCATGCGATTTTCCTGGCTTTCCTTTATATTAAAATATGCTGCCACTGCTTTAAAATCTCCATGGGGAAAAAAGGAAAATGTTAAAAATCCTTTCGCAGTTGTAATTAGACGCTATTTAAACAAAGTCCCTTAAAAAGAGCGAGATCAGCGAACAGAATGCCCGGGGGGGGGGGGGGGGCAAACAAACCATTGTCATAGAGGAATGACAAAGTTGTAACCATAGAGATTGTAAATCCGTGATGGTAAATCCGTCTGCATGGTTGTAACAAAGGCCCTTTTCTCACGGAACGGTTTCGGTATTAATTTCTGATGTACTTATTGTACACCAAGCGGCGAAGGAGCTCAATAGGAGCTTTCATATGCGACGAGAAGAAAAATCATGTTTACAGTTTTGACATCAATATTCGCTTGAGTAATAACAAAGTTAAGCGAACATTCCCATTGCAGGTAGGTTTTCAAAAACAATAAAACGTGTCACATTGCTGCTTACTTGAGCTAATATCGTTCATAAAATCGCATGTGTGATATTTTTCCGTTGGCGGCTGAAAAATGTCTGGATACGGATGATTTTTTCGCAAGTTCTGTCCCCGTCCGAGTCATCCTATTTAAACGGATCATGCTTGCCAAAAAAATAATCCCTCGAAAAAATAATAACGCCGTTAATGCGGAACTGTTGCAGGTTAAATCTGCTGTTGTCCCAGAGAACTGACGCCACGTACCATGTAGCTAGAAGGTTGAGTTGGGTGTTCCATGCACACAAAAGAAAATGACATGCTTTCAAATATTATTTTGTGTGTTATGAAAATATTACTTAATGTATTTTTGCAGATGTTGGATGCATACAGCTTTATTAAACTATCAAAATATTCTGCCTGACTCGCTTCCTTTTATTCTGATTTGAAGTTAATTAATCGCAAATAAAACTTTCAAATCGACAAAACGTTGCTTTCAACTGGTCTCAAAGGTTACGATTCGCCTCGAGGAGCTTTGGTGAACGGCTCACTAAACTGTGCATGAATAGGAGAAAAGTGATACTTTCTTTTGATAGGGGGCTTTGTTGGCTTTTTTACTTTTAATGACTGGATATGAAATGGAAGGCGATGAAAGTATTTGCGATGGGGTTCAAAATCCAAAATGGAGATTTTATGTTTGCTACGCGTTTTGAAGGGTGCTGATTCTAAAAGAGAGGTTTTTCGGCTATCTAAAACCACTCTACAGCTCGAATTAAAGAGCTACAGATTTCAAATTTGAGTTTCTAGTACCTTTGGGGTATCATAATAAGGTTTTTGAGAAGATCGCGAATGCGCAAAGGCTAGCTGTCATAGAACATTTCAGGTTTTAAAATTACCTTATAGGTTTAGTTTAGTTTGAATTATCGTCGCACTAGAGCTACACGAGGGCTATTGGCGACGGCGTCGTATTTTAGGACCACAGTCAAGTGACGAGCCGACACCTGAGTAGGCACCCAACGCAACCGATAAGGGCGACATCGTACGCGGCGTTAGGACTTTGAAGGATATTTAACGTCCACTCCCTCCACACCGAGGTATTATTCGTCGGACATTTTGGCTGCACGGGCCGTTTATAGGTCGGCAGTTATTTTGGCGATGCCCGGACCCGAACCTGGGACCTTCCGCATGTTAGACGAATGGGGCTAGGCGACTGGGCTCCCCAGCCCCTTTACCTTGTAGAATATAATGATCTTTTTAATGTATTTATTTATTGAGTGGTAATTGAAAGTCGTGTAGTGAGTTACGCGCGCCTAGTTTTCCCGACCTTTTTTACATACAGTACGGAAGACGAGATGGAGATGTAATGCTCCTGAAAACGGTTCTTGCGGGAGAGAAAAAAAAATCCCTCCAATAAATTACGCCGTTATGGAGCCGGTTTAAGTTAATCCGTCCTAATGCCAAAGAACGGTCCAAAGTCCTAACGCCGCGTACAATGTTGCTATTACGTTTCGTTGAGTGCCAGCTCTAAGGCCGGATTTCTAAATAGGCTAAGTAGGCTGTAGCCTAGAGCGGCGAATTTTTTGGAGCGGCAAATTTTGCGACCCATTAAAGCAGCATTCGGCATAAAAATATTATTATAAAGATACAAATATTTTTAAGAAAGAAAACGAATAATTTATATTAATGCGTAAACCGTAAACGTATATATAATTCTAATATTTCGTAGCAAACAAGGCAATTGCACCCCTCCTCCCGGATTTTGAAGTTGAAAGAAAAATAGTCAAACAGTTTTTAAAAAAATCGACTATTTCTCTTTCGATTTAGCGTGTAAAGGTACATAGATGATTCTAATATGTGTATCTATTTTAAACAGCACATACCACCCTGTTTTGCAGCTAACCAGCAACCTTTCCCCAAAGGGGGAGAATATTGTGACTGGGGCGGCAAGTCAATCGTAGCCTACAGGCGGCAAATCTTTAAATCCGGCCCTGGCCAGCTAAGATGTTGGCATCGTCACTTGACCACGACTCAAAATGACGAGGATATTTTTTTTCGTATATCTCTACTAGTGCAACACTTACTCAACCAAATTACACCAGTACTGAAAAAAAAGCAATGCGAACGGATAAAAAGATACTAAAGCAGCGAATTATTCCGATTATTGGCTATTCGATCGTTTGTAATGCTTGTGACGCAGCGTAAAAACCAATGTTACTTTTCGGGAGGAAGATCTCAATAAAAGATCGTCACTATGACAACCAATGGAGATGAGAACCATAGAGAAGGAACTGAAGTAGAAGTGTAGTAACCCTATTCCGTGAGGACCAAAAATAAAAACACGTTTTCTGTTGGTCGGCTACGTGATTTGAAAGCATTTGGCTATAGATTTTTTTTTCTTCTTTGGAATATTTTTTCAAAAAAAAAAAACTTTTGTGCATTTTAAGTTTTTATCTACTAAAATTAAATAAAGAATTTAAATGTATTTCAATTGAACTGTTCGTCAAATTTAATATTGAACTCTCAAATAGTTTTATTTCATTTTGCGTTTAGTTTCTACTTAGTATCGTTGGTTTCGCATTATTACAATTAAGAAATTTTGAGTGAAATGCTTTGAAAATAAGTATAAGTCCATGGGAGATGGTAAATTACAAGTCCAGGGCTGTTTTTCGATGTTTTTTTTTTTAAATATTTATAAGCAGGGTTGACCCGTGACGTAGCTTATGTAAACGCATAAAGAAAGAAAAATAGTGCTTTAAGTTAAAGTCCTTGCAGTTACGTTGGCACGGGGTATGTCTTGATAATACGCCCTGAAAAAGGGAGCGTCCATAAATTACGTGACATGTTTAGAGGAGAAAGGGGTCGAGCCGAATATCACCAAATATCATGTGCGGGGGGAGGGGGTCTCAGGGGGGGTTTTCGTCAAATATCACGTAGTTTTTCTCCGTAAAGAATTCAACGTAAAATGGCGCAATAGTTCAGTATTTTTTTTCTGGACTTAAAATTGGCAAAATCTTACTTGATTATATTTGTCGTGGCTCTCCGAACTGTATTAAAAAGTTTTAAGGGAAAAGAACGGATCGTTCTTTCATGTAGATTCGATTGGAGTTCGCTTCTTTCTGTTCTATTTATTAGTTTCAACTCAAGGAAAAAGTAGACAAAATATGCATCGTTTGCTATTTTGAACCACTTTCTCACCATCATCACACGATGCAGCTGCTGTTTTGACTATCCCAGTTTGGGGTTGGACCTCGATTTGTTATGTGTTTTGAAGAGTCCCGGGTATCGAACGTCCAAATAAAAAGTGTAGGTTGCAGGAAAAAACAAGTAGGTTGGTAACAGAATCTGTCACTTAACCCGCGTCCACACAACAGTTGTGTTTAACAGGTAAAAAGGCGCCAAACACAGCATTAATTCTATATTAAACATTTACATGCTAATTTTGGCTAGTTTCATTTATTTTATTTCGAAAATTCAATAATTATTTATCGTTTGCAAAAAATAATATATATTCCAAAGAATAAATATGTAATATTCCTCGCTTTTAAATAGAATGAAAATATTTCATATCAACATACAAAGAATCTCGTAGTGAAATATATTTGACGTCATTTCAAACCGATCGACGTCGCAGAAATAAATTTATTTTAATTTATTGTCCAAAAGAATTAAAGTTTCTCAAGCGATTGTTGCGAATGGCAATGGTGATTTAATTCTAATAAAAATGGCTTCCTATGCTTTTTAAATGAGCATTAAATTTTGCCGTTTTTTAAATAATTGAAGTACTTCGAATTCGAATTCTTTTCTGAAATTTTCAATGTATTCTAATTTCGATGCGCTGAATTTTTTGACGTATCACCTGTCTGTAGAATTTGTAGTTTGGGCTATGAAAGTGGGTGACGGACAGACAGACGGACTTAACGTATATAATACCTCCCACTTTTTACGTTATAAACGTAGTGTGGAAGCTAAAAAAGGCGGCCTGGTGTCTTTTTCTTTCTTGACTCCATTTACAATTTTGAATACTTTAAATACTATTTTTGAAAAATGTAACTTGAGAGTAAGGGGGGGAGGGGGGTCAAAAAATCGTCAAAATCGCATCACGTAATTTATGGACGCCCCCAAACAGCAATGTGTACCTGCTTAGTTTTGCCAATTACGTCAATGCTCCTTTTTAATCCGGCCTCGTTGGTCGAAATGCCCTTCCTTGTTATGTTCCTTATTTTCTTGTAGTTTGGGTACTTGCGCGTTTTCGTCAAATTTAATAGAGCCTCCAGAGAGTTTAATTTTATATTTTCGTTTAGTTTCTACCTAGTATCATTGATTTCGCAAAATAATTTTTAGTTTTGAAAAAGAATTTAAATAAAGGTCTCTCATGTATATACGAAGATTTTAAACTGTAAATCCAGGGTTGTGTATCTAAGTGGTCTGCAGCCAAGAGCCGAAAATGTTTGATGGCAATTTACCAATTCAAACCATAAAGTTTCATTTCTTTTATGCAAGCTAATCTAAACACTAAATGAGATTTATGTTTTAAAAAGGATAAAAACACAAATGAACTCTTTACTGTAAAAAAATGAATCTATAAAAAATAAATATTAGGTGATCTAATGATGTTCTTAAATATGAGTATATTATTCTCAAATTCGAGAACTTTTTGTCTCATAAAATAAATGAAAATACAAACGCGCTAACTAAAGAGGGCTAGCAAATGAACGTTAGCCTAAAGGCAGCGTGACATATTCTCTTAAATCTGGCCTTGAATGAGTCATGAAAATTAATGTGCTTTTTCTATAACGATAAACTACTGGTAGAAGTCAGGTGTCGGCTCGTCACTTGACTGTAGTTCTAAATTACGAGCCCGACGCCAATAGCCCTCGTGTAGCTCTAGTGCGACATTAATTCAAACTAGCCTAACTGATAGAAGTATGGTTTTTTTTTTGTTCTTTTGATTTATTTTTCAAAATAATACGAAACTCAAGTGGATCCCAGTTGATAAGACTTTGGTCTTCAGTCCTTCAAAGGTCCTTGGATCGAAACTTGTCTTCGAGACTTCCACTATTTCAACGGATTGTTTATTTTTAAAAATTAAAATGGATGAATCTCCATTTAGATTTGCAGGGAATGAAGGAATGTACATTAAATCTGCTGTCAGTGTACTGCACAGAACTGAGAAAAGTGCAAATCTCTTTCACTCCGCGGAAAAGCGGAAACACCAAGTCCAGTGACACCAAAAAACTCGCATTAACAAAAATAGTTACAGCCTACTGTTTTCAAATCAACTGCTTTGGGAGCTTCCATAAACTGCATGAGGCGGCTTTGGCAATTATTTGCCCCCCCCCCCTCCTCCTGATGTTATTTGGTTCGGTCCCCTCTTTTTTAAAACTAAATATAATAAAATACGTTTCACCATCAGCACTACCGTAATTCTATGCTCTTTAGCCAAACGAATTTATATAAAAGAACGGACTGTTCCTTTTCTCTAACACTTTTAGGTAAGGTTTGGAAGGCCACGAAAAATATTATCACGTAAGATTTCGCCAAATTTAAGTCCGGAAACAAATTTTACTGAAATTTAATTTTTCTCTCGCAATTTCACGTTGATTTTTCAAAATTAAAATTTTAAACTAATTTAACTCCTCGTAATTTTACGTTGATTTTAATGCGAGAAAAAAATTGTGTGATACTTCAATAGACCCCCCTCCCTCGCCCTCTCCACGTGAAACGGCTTCCGACTCCCTAAATACTTCGGGGGTTGGGAGCCCAGTCGGTTAAGGCGTTCGCCTTGCACGCGAAAGGTCTCAAGTCCGGGTCCGGATATTGCCAAAATAACTGCCGACTGTAAACGACTCGTGCAGCCAAAAATGTCCGACGAATGATACCCCATGTACACTGTACAGGGAGTGCACGTTATAAATATGCTCGAAAGTCCCGACGCTGCGTACGATGTCGCCCTTAAAAGTTGCGTTGGGTTATGATGCGTCTATTCAGGTGTCGTCTCGTCGTTTGACTCTGTGCATATGGCGACGTCCCTCGCCAATAGCCCTCGTGTAGCTCTAGTTCGACTATAAGTCAGCCTAACACTAAACACCTCACGCATTTTATGGTTGCCCCCTCTCAGGATTCCCAGTGGACACCATTAGGGAGAGATGACGGTCGATTTTCTTTTAAAGAACATTTTCAGTTCGGAGGTTTTAAATTATTAGGTTTATTTTCTTTTATACTTTGTTTAAAAAACGTGAAAATTTTGTTTAACATTTTTTTTCGGTTGAATGAATAAAAAACAAAGGGGCTGGTACGGTTTTTTTTACAACTCATAAATGCACAAGAAAAAAATAGCAGTTACTTCCTAACTAAAGATCGAAAGGTTACTGTAAAAGTAATCACAAAATGATACCTTAGTGAAAATACTACTAATACAATTTTGTTTCGTTCTCAAATGTAGTTTTTTCCTTCTCAAGGATTTTTATCGGAATTTGCATGTAGTTATTTTGCGCACGTAATCGGAAAGCAATCTACTTAAATATAATTTTTCATAGGAACTATCTCGTATGAAGCTGAGATTAAGAAGTAGTTTTTTTTAGTTAAAGAAAAAGATTTTAAAAAAATTGAAATGATTTAAAATTGAATTTGGTACTTATTTTTTTTAACTTTCCTGTTTCCTAAATAAATATTGATGAGAGTAGAGAATTAGAAAATATCATTTATATTGTATTGTTTTTCAATAATGTAAATTGTGGACTTTTAACGAAAAGAAAAAACTGGAAAGCTTAAAAGTTTGGTAATTGGTTTTAATTACTATATCCGTGTACATTTTTTTGAAAAGTGTAATCAGGAATGAAACCAACTTTATTTCTCATTGTATTAGTATTTGTTAAAAAAATTTTTTAACGGCTTTGAAACTGCTATGTGTTTGTCAGGTTCTTCGGCAGTTTGGTTCGTGTGTTGCGGTCGAAAGTAATGAAATAATAAAATGAAGAAAAAACATTTTAAAAATATCAATGTTTTGAAGCTTGTGAATTGTTTTTAAAGAATGACATTCAAAGAAATAATCGAATAAAAAAGCATAACTTTCAATAAAACTTAATAAAATGAATTTAATTCACAATGCGCTAAAATTATACCATTGCGTGGAAAAACCTGAAGTGAAAATACATTTCAGAATTGAATGGAAATAGCTGTTTTATTATATAAAATTTACTTGACATTTTCAAAAGCGAACGATATTTTCAAGTGACAGATGTAACAATAGACATCAACTTAGACAAGAATCAATTTCAATTTTTTTTGCATCAGCTTTGAACGTTGAGCGCATCCAGGCTATTTTTAAAAGAAATAATACCCTTTTCATTTCCCGAAATTTTATCTTTTATTTTACTTTAAGATGTTGGGAACTTTATTTATAGATGTTTAGAATATGTCATCTATAACATCGTGCATACACCACCATGAAGGGGGGAATAAGATCAAAATAATTCTTTTGAAATGAAAAAAAGTGATGGCGTTTTAAAATGGCAGAACCGATGTTAACCTTTTAGCGGGGGCTGTGACAGTGTATCCATCTTATTTGTATGTACTTCTAATGGAACTCACGCCCACACATGGGTTGTCTGTTTCGGCAATTTTTACATGGACCATTTTTCTTGAGGGTTTTTTTTTGCGGGGGGGGCTTTGGAGCCCAGTCGGTTAGGCATTCGCCTAGCATGCGAAGGGTCTCAGGTTCGGGTCCGGGCATCGCCAAAAAAGCTGCCGACCTATAAACGGCCCGTGCAGCCAAAAATGTCCGACGAATAATACCCCGTGTAGCGGGAGTGCACGTTAAATATCCTCTAAAGTCCTAACGCTGCGTACGATGTCGCCCTTAACGGTTGCGTTGGGTGCCTACTCAGGTGTCGGCTCGTCACTTGACTGTGGCTCTAAAATACGACGCCGGTCGCCAATAGCCCTCGTGTAGCTCTACTGCGACGATAATTCAAACTAAACTAAACTTGGTTTTTTTTTAACGTAATCTTGCATTATACAAGTGGAAAAAGTTACGTTTATGCACAAGGCCCGCTTAAGAGTTTGCGCCTCTTATTTGCTTCCCCCATACACTATACAGTTCACTTTTGCTTAAAGGGGAATGGAGAGGTAGTCGGGTCTCCAAACCGAAGTCCCGGGGTAATTCCAATGGAGTTGAATTATCTTCGCACTAGAGCTACACGAGGGCTATTGGCGACTGCCCTCATCATTTAGAACCACAGTCAAGTGACGAGCCGACACCAGCAGGGTTGGGTTTTGTCTACTTCAAAACTTGCTGGTTGGGTGTCTATTCAAGGGTTGGTTTGTTACTTGATTGTGGTTCCAAAAGTCCTCGTGTAGCGAAATTGCGAAGATAATTCAACTCAAACTCTATATTTATAAATTACAGACGTGGACGGAATGGCTGTCCGAAGATTACCCGGCCACAAGATTTTAATGTTCGAATCCCCTCTTCTTGTATGAGTGTTCATAAGTATTCAAAATCTAATCTATAATAATAAAAGAAAGAGTCTGTCTGTGTGTCTGTATGTCTGTGGATCGTAAAAGACCTACTTATACTGCCCTCAGAAATTCGAATATTTTAAGATAGATTCCCTTTAATACCAACGTGTGCACCTGAGGCTTAGTTTTTTCATATTTGTTCCATTTTTAGAGAAAATTCTAATTTTCTGAAAATAGTACACCACTTTCGCTCTAATCCGATCATTTTTTCCCTTTCGTGTTGCCATTCGACAGAAGAAATTAAAATGAACACAAAAATTAATTAAAATTGAAATTGCTTTTATTTTCTTGCTATTACCTACAGAAACTAAATTTCTGATTTGAAAAATAATTGAACGTGCCAATGAGCTAAATGTCTTTTTTTTTTTAAAAACCCGGAAAATTGCGATGACAGTAAGTTCATATTGAGGAAGATTTTTGTGATATGAGGATGTGCATTTTATAGTGATGTATTTTTATTTTGGAATTTTAAAGCAATATAAGTAACGGGATTTTATTCTTTATAATGAACGGGAACAAAGGCAAAGCTTATATTATCCTACAGCAAGTTAAATGACACATATGCTTGGATAGGTTAGATATTCTTTTAGTCCGTGCGAAGAACGGGTATTTATTTGCTAGTTAAATATATGCAGAAAAAAACCTTGTGTTCCTCCATACGTTTAAAAGTGATGTTTCTGTTATCTTAATTGGACATGCGTCACTTTTCAGCGCACAGTGAGAGTATATCGCTGTATTATTTTATTATTGAAATAACTATCCTTTTTATTTAAAAAAAATTGTTATCTCTATTTTTCCATTAGCATTTGAGTCTATTTGATGAGCAAAGTACCAACCCCGCTTTTTAATGCTATCGGGATATAGCTAAAAGAAATTCCGTTCAGCCAATGCTTTTTAAATTTTCATTATTCTTTATCTTGGTTTAATGTTGTTTTAAGACATTTAAAATAACTCCAGAAAAAGAGTTTAAGGTTTAGATGTGTTTTTTTTATTGATTTTCATTTACCGGTAAGTCCATTAAAATTTATACATCGAAAAGAGGCTAAGCGTTTTGGCAAGTTTATGTATGTGTTTTTAATGGGCTTTGTAGAAGTTTTAATTAGGGAGAAGTAAAAAGTATGATAATATGATGTTGAAGTTATTATGAGTTTCTAAATATCCTAATATTAAAATTTATTACAACTGTTATCACTGTTTATTATGCAAAAATGTTTTCAGAAAGTTTTGAAAATTAAATTTCTACTAAGCGAAATTGCAAATATAATTTAATTTAAAATAACAAAATTCTTGTTAAAAAAAGTTTACCTACTAACCAAAAACCAATAAATACTGTAAAGCTTTTAAGAAGCTTTAAGTATTAGACATATTTTAAAGCTTCTTAACAAAAGCTTAGTGAATTGCTCGAAAATTATTTTTGATAATCAACAGGTATTAATTTCATATATCTTGGTGGAATCGAAACTATTTAACTGTATTTAATTTTTAGTATATTTTGCGTTAAGTATTCATTGCCTTATTTGTCCTTCTATTTGTTTTGCGGGGAAACAATACTAAAAAATGGCAAAAACTTATATTTTTATATAAATTAAAATGGAGTGGCACAAATTTACCAAATTCCCAGTTTATTTGTTAACTCCTTATCTATCTCTTATCTCTAGACCTGATGGACCTTTAATGACGTTGCTAGACAATTTATTTTATTTAAGAACGGAAATTATTCGATAAAAGAGGATAATCACTGAAAAATCTGAAAATCACTTTTCAGCCATTAATTATTGGTATTAATTTATTTAACTTCATTGCCACACCGAAAAACATTTACTTTTCAAGACAGGACACATAAAAAAAGACAGATAATTTAAACGTATTTATGATATAACTGATATCAAGTATTTTTTTTGTAGTTTGCAAAGTTCATCGAAAAAAATCTTTTTTGTACGTATTGCAATTTTTTTTTCAAAAGTAAGCCTAAAATATATATAGCATTCAAAACTAGCTAGCATGAACTATTAATTACAAAAAACTGACAAAGCTTCTTTGTGCGTTCATAGCACAAAAAATGTGTATTTTTTGGGCTTAATTAAGGATCTCAATTTCCATTAAGGGTCCCCATAAGGAATAATTAAACATTTTTTTTTAATTCCTCACAAAACTTTCTTTTAAATATATATATTTGTTTAAAAAAATTTGTATAGATAATTATGAGGACCAGAATAGACAAATAAGATTCAAAAATATGTTTATGTATTTATATAATTAAGAATAAGTATATATTACTTTTAAAAAGTAACTATGTTACAGTTAGTTACTTAATTAAAAAAAGTAACTGTTGTTACAGTTACTTAATTAAAAAAGTAACTCTGTTACAGTTACTTAATTTAAAAAAGTACTGTTACAGTTACAGTTACTTAATATGAAAAATAACGAGTTACAGTTTCTTTTCGAAATTTGAAGTTATAAGAAAAATTGAAATTTAGCCATCTTACCACTTTTCAAAGAGAACCACGATAAACGAAACATAAGCTCAAACAAAACACTGAAATTATAATTAATAAACATTTTTTTATATTTAATTTTAATCCTTTACCCTGATAATTAGCCGACATTGAGTCCATCTGTAAACTCTAATTTCAAAATTGGCATCAGATAGCCTTCGTAAAGTAACGGGAAAGTAACGAAAATTTTCGTTACCCCTAAAAGTAACTAAGTTACAGTTAAAGTTACTCTCCGAAAAATGTAACGGCGTTACTCGGCATTACCCCAAAAAAGTAACTGTTACAAGTAACGGCGTTACAAGTAACGCGTTACTCCAATCCCTGAGTATATATTATTATAGTATATAAGTATATATTATATTAATTATAAATTATATAATTAAAATATGTTTATATATTTATATAATTAAAACTTTGTTTATTTAATAAGTGAAATATTTTTCTGGTGCCTCAGGGGAATAAAACTTATGACGCTGTCAATTCCCAATGCTCGTAAATGCGAAAATGAGTAATGATGATTAACTATTCTCAACTGTTTAACTGCGCCATTCCTCTTCGTTAACTAACAATCATGGGCGACACTTCTTTTCCTCCCAAGAGTCCGGCTTGAGAGATTTAGACTGAACATCTAAGAATAAAAAGAAACGGTTTGGAAAGTTCGACATGAATCGCTACATTGGCGTAGGAGATTTTCAGTCAGAAATAGGGAACTATGTCCCGGCCTTCGTCAAACTTCCAATAAGAAGATTTCAGGCTAAAGTCCTGTCATGGACGCCAGAATAGTATTTCCTTCGTAATAGAACTTTTTTCTTCGTAACAGAGGAACTATTTATATGAATGCATATTTACAATACATTTGGGTAAAGCAGAAGATTATTTCAATTTACCGTTTATTTCCTTAAGTTATCGTAAATAGTAATTTAGCTTTCGTATAGAACAGAAACTTAACTTAATGCGAAATATCGATAATTCTAACAATCTACATTCGTAATTAAAATCTAAATTATGGTAGTTTGAACCCAAAGAAATCATGCAGGAGTCAACAGGTGACTAAGCTTTCATATTGGATGTCAATTAAACATTACTATCTTGTATTATTGTCAGCATAGTACATCATCTTTTGAACATCAGTGAAACAACATCATCAATAACATGAAACAGCATCATCAATAACATGAAACAACATCATCAATAACATGAAAAATATTTATTCTTTTATAAATAAACCTATACTGGTTTTTAAAACGCTGGTTTGACGCGTTAGGTTAAGGCGTCTTGCCATGGAGGATGTCTCCCAGCGTTCTGTCGTTGTCTTATCCATCCTATAAGCGGAACGCGGTGGACAAAAAAGAATCCCTAAGGGGGAATGGGCGCGCTGGACCGGAGGTCTCCAAAGCAAAGTGCATCAGTGTTAATCCTATGGAGAAAAAAAAATTTCGATGCCACATTTCTCCGGCTGTATTGAATATTTTTACAAGCGGATTTTTTTATGTGATAAATTTGACTTACAGCTCCCGACTTTCCCACTTTTTGAAATGGGTTCGAATATTTTTTAATTTTCAATAAATAATTTTACACAAAATATTCGAAGCAATTTCAAAAAGTGGGAAGATAGAGACCTCTAAGTTATCTACATTTATTATTTAAAAAAACCGTTTGTAAAAATATTCAATACAGCCGGAGAAATGTGGCAGAGAAAATAGTTTTTTCGCCATTGGATTAACACTGAGACACTTGAGTTTGGAGACCCGCGGTCCAGCGCGCCCATTCCCCCTTAAGAAATAGCGTCATGTGGAAAATCTAACGCTGCATACGATGTCACCATAGGGTTGCGTTGGGTGCTAGCTCAGGTGTCGGCCACGTCACTTGACCATGGTTCAAAATAGCAAGGTTCGTCGCCAATAGCCCTATGTTAGCTTTATGCAAGGCTATTTCAGCCAACATAAACACGCCAAGTCATTGCTCCAAACTCATGTGACTTGGGTAGTTATAGCTGTCGTTATGTTGGTCACCATTTAGGTTTGCCAATACTCAGTCAAGTTTCAGCACTTCAAGTCTTTGGCTACAGCACTTTTTCCTAAGCTTGACTATTATTGAAGGAATCCCTCGAGTCATGGCCTAGATTACCATCAATTTTTTCTAGATGTTTTTTTTTTAGTTCCAGGAACGATTTTCTTTCTGTCAGTTTTGTTGTTTAGACCTTTTTGTTTTGCTTTAAAGCAAACTTCTTGCATGCTTTTGAATGTCCTCGAATGACAAACCAACTTAACTATAGTTCCCGCCACCCTCATTTATTACACTTTAGGGATGGAAAATCGAAACCGGTTTTTTGCCCGCCATCAGCGTTTTTTTAATTATATAATTTTTTTTAAAAAAAGGTTAGTTTTGCACTATGTTAACGGCATAAATAGCAAATGGAAGGAATTAAATTTTTTTTTAAAAAAAGGAAATGGCAATGGAGATGGAATAATGCAAAGCTTAATAAAAAATACTCAAAACGGTTAGAAAAACCGGAATAAAAAAATGAACATTATAATTTTAAATAATAAGAAAGTAAGAATTAGGAAGAAAACCTAGAACTTAGTTTTCAACAAACACTTTAAACATTTAAAATTGACTGTGTAAATTATTTTTTTTGATTTGAAAGTAAAGTTTACAAATGAATTGATTTTTTTAATTAATTAATAAGAAACTGAAAAAACTTTTTTAAAAAAATGGAAAACCGTTTTTTTTTTGCCATTGAAAAACCGGTTTCGTGGAAACCAGTTTTATAGAATCGGTTTTTAAGGTTCGGATAAACCGGGTCGGTTTTACCGGCGTTGTAAAAATTGAAAAACCGTTTGAAAATCCGTTTTTTTTTCTGAAAAACCGCCATCCTTAACGTGTTCTAATTTGGTTGGCGGCGAGTATAACTGAAACAGCCTTTGCATTTTATTATGACAGCTTCTTTAACACATTAACGACGAATTGGCAAGAGAATTTTTCAAGCAAAAATGAGCTTTCTGCTTAAGTTTATCTATATAAACAAAATATAAGACAAATGAAGATCTTAGTCCTGATCAATTTATGTAGAACAAATTTAGTTACACGATCAACACATTTCAAAAACTTAAAGTTAACGTTTTTATTCGGAAATGAAGGTGGTCTCAAAGTCGCCTTCATTGGATTAATAAAGAATAATGTGTGTTTTTTTAAATTATTATTTAATTATAGTCGTATTACATCTGCTTTTCAGTTCCTTTTACTATGGCATTTTAGTGTCTCATTCTGACAGAAACCATGTAAAAAAGCACTGAGTTTAGCTTTTGGTATAAATGTTAAGGCTTTTTTTTTAAAAAAAGTGCCATCCTATATTAGTCACATATCAACCGAACTAAAAGCTTTTATAATAGAAATCTAATAACACCTCTTTCGAACAACTAATTATTTATCTATTTCTCTAGCAGTGACAACCAAGAAAACGAAACGCGATGTTTCCCAGAAGCATTTCGAATCTTTTCCTCACCGTAAGCGGAAAAATGGCCTATCGGAAAAAATAAGATTTACTATTAGGAGAATCGTCAAAAGCCTTGTGTTTCCGTTGCATTTCATTGTCGGAAATAAATACGGATTTGTTTGTTGCAGGCTTGTTTTACGTGACGTCCTGCTTTCCTTGCTGGATTTCATTGGTAGTTTCGGTGATTGGTTATTGGCGCGATAAGTTTCGCTTACTAAATTGATTAACCAATCAAAACCTTATTTTCAATCCTGTGGAACAGTCGCCACTCAAGTCGTTTGTTTAGTTTGAATTATCGTCGCACTAGAGCTACACGAGGGCTATTGGCGACGGGCGTCGTATTTTAGAACCACAGTCAGGTGACGAGCCGACACCCGAGTAGGCACCCAACGCAACCGTTAAGGGCGACATTGTACGCAGCGTTGGGACTTTAGAGCATATTTAACGTGCACTCCCTCTACACGGGGTATTATTCGTCGGACATATTTGGCTGCACGGACCGTTTATAGGTCGGCAGTTATTTTGGCGATGCCCGGACCCGAACCTGGGACCTTTCGCATGCTGGGCGAGCGCCTAACCGACTGGGCTCCCCAGCCCTACCACTCAAGTCGTGAAACGTATTCACTGCATCTATCTGTTTACGAGTTATATCTCAATCATTGGAGCGCTTAAGTAAGTTTAACTATGAAAGTCATACTTGAGTTTTAGAGTTCTTTTACATTACATTTATTGGTAGTTAATGATCCTCGTACGGCTCTAATGCGACGTTAATTCAATCGAAGAAGAATCATCTGAAGTTGTGCGCTTTCGTTATATTTAATTGTCGAAAATATATGGATTTGTTTATTTGGAGCCTATTGCACCGATCTATTTAAGAATGGGGTTGTGATGTAACTGTCCTCTTGTCATTTTCGCTCTTCTAGGTTTTCATTGGTTCTTTCAATGTCACTCGCAAAATGAAAATTTTTTTATTCCTTTGGAGCAACTTGTTTTTATTCCTGCAATATTAGTTAAACTTTATCGGCTTTAAATCGATTAAATTTAAAGTATGCAAAGCATTACCAAAACATCAATTTTATTGGAAAACTTTGGTTTAAGTGATATTTTGTCGAAGAAATTAAGCGAAATTGTGGAGCATAAATTTAATGTCATTCACTAACAGAGGGAAGCTTGGAAGAAAAGTTAGTACCGTCAAAGCGGGTATCTTTGTCTATGGAGTGTAACTTTGGTATAGGCGTCGCGAAAAAAGTTTTTTTTAGATTTCTCTTCATAAAATGATCCCATCTTAAATTGTTTTACATTATTGTAAAGGTGGAAACATTGCCTTTTATTTCATGTAAAAAAAATTCATTCATTCTAATTTCGGTAATTTCCACAAATGACGTTTGTATTCTTGCGAGCATTTAGTGACAAAAATCTATTTCTTCCCACTTTTGTCTGGAATACCTAAAAAATATTTTTAAAAAAGCTAAATAAAACACTGTATTATATTCTTTTATTTATGGGTATGAATATTACACCGTTTGTTTTAATCTAAATTGAATACTTTTCATGATATATTTAATTATTGGTCACTCGAAAACTTTTGCCGACGAATGCGGGTAACTTTGGTCCAAGATGTAAGGATTTCTTTATGGAACTTTACAATGTCAAACAAGTAGGTTTGTTACAGAATCTGTCACTTAAACAGCTTCCAAACAACATTTGTGCTCAACAGGAAACAAACTATTTATACACCTCAGAAAGAAATTCGCCAAACAGAGCCTTTAGCTAGTTGTAATTAAACATTTAAACGATAAAATTAATTATCTTCATTAATATCCTTTCTCAGATTTAATAATTAGACTTTATCGTTTGCTTAATTTGTTTGAAGTTCGAAAAATAATAATGTAATCTTTTTTAATAAATATCTTTGTGTCGCCACAATTTACCATTTACATTTCTTTCGAAAATTCAGTCATTTATCGTTTGTTAAATTAATTTACAGTTCGAAAAATATATAATTAGTGCAATTGATGCTTTAAAAATAAAAGCGAAAGTTTGCATATTTTTTTATGCCAAGTTAGAATTCTCTATGCATCCTTCTTCATACATATATAATAAACCATCAAAAGAACTCTATTGTGATATTACAACAATCCAAACTGAATTATATCGCATAAATAAATATTCTTTCAAAAGTGTTTATTTTTATTTTAAATAAAGTTTCTCATACGTTTAACGAAATGGCAACAGTGAAAATATTGAATAAAAATGGAATTTGCATGTTATTTCAATGTAGATTAAATTTTTAGTTATTTAAATTTTAAATAAACTTCTAATTAAATTTTTTAATGAAATTTGGATTATAGCCTAATCTGATTTTTTGCTTCAAAATAACGTATCCCACTTGTCTGTGGGACTTGTGGTTCTTTCTGTGAAAGTGGGTGACAGACGGACTGAACGATTATAATACCTTCCACTTTTTACGTTATAAACGTAGTGTGGAAGCTAAAATGTATGTAAAGGTGTATCCTGTTTAACTATTTTTAAAGAAGTCTTACTCTTATACTTACGCAATTTTGAGATGATTTTTTTTTAAATTAAATGTTTTTAAACATTAAAAAAGATGAAGATAAAATGCAAGAAACGTACAACATTCAAAACCGCTAATGTCGAAATGTAAACATTTTCAAATTTCTAATTACGAATATATAATTGATTTCCTTTTATAAAAATCGTTTCTTTTTATAAATATATTTGTTATTAATTCTTGCTTCTATAAATAAGTTAATTTCCCTTAATTAAAATGGGAGTTTACATTTTTTCTTGTAAGCCGCGATCAATCGCGTTATTCACAATGTTATGTCATTCTACGATGCATTGCAATGTAAATGTTAAGTTACAAGCCATTTTTAATAACTTTGTAACTTATAACTTTATCATTTTTATCTTCATACACTTGAGTATTGCTATTTAATTCTGTAACACAGCCCTTAAGGATGGTAAAAGGTATGTTTCTTATGTATTTCATGCTTGGACCAAAGTTACCCGCCCGGATTCTAACCATGTCTTCTCTTGTAAAAAAAAATATAGAGAATTTTGGTCCGAAGTTACCCGCATTGACGGTACACAACTTTCGTTTTAGTAAGGTAAGGTACTATCAAATGGGTGGTTATGGGTATGGTCAATAATACCCATAAAGTTCAAAACAAGTTGACCAAAAATAGAAACAATACTGCTGGAACTGTTGCCACTCACGACGTGAAACATGCCCATTCTATCAAAATTTAAATATGTAAGTAATATCAACTACGACTCACATTGTGTCACATAAGTCACTTTTCCGCGTGAGACATGTAGTATCTTATATGGAGCGGCCAAATAATAATTCGCACTGTACGAAGAAAAGAGACATATCTCAAAAACACTAATTTTTCAGAAAAATCGTCTGAAGTTCATTTTTTCCATTGCATTGCATTATAGAAAAAATAGCGATTCGCTGACTGCGTTCCAACTATTCCACCCACTGATTTCATTTTTGCTTTAATCGCTAGATATTTAAATTTTGAATCAATTTTGAATGAATCAATTTTTGAATCAATTTTGAATGAATCAATTTTTGAATCAATTTTGAATGAATAAATTTTTGAATCAATTTTGAATGAATAAATTTTTCAACTCGAAAAGACATATTTGTGCGATAGGTCACTTTTCCGCGTGCAGTGCGATATGATGTATTGACTTTCCTTCCGTTGTTATCCGTGTCGCAATCTAGCATTATCTGGATTTCTTTTTTTTTCTATACTTAAGAAGAACAGATATTGCGACAGAAACACTTTTCTGTGATTAATGGAAGAATGTCTGAATGTGCAAGGTTGAAAGCAAACTGCCTATTATGTACTATTTTCCGAAAGTAATGTGTATTGGAGGGGAAAAAATATGATCACTACTACCATTAATAATCAAATATTACTATTAGTGAACTGCTATTATTTATTAATTAAATTACTATTATTACTTGCAAACAAAAATGTAACTTTTTTTTTTACAAAAAACAACAAATTTCAAAAATGAACACATTTTGCAATATTTACATTTTTTACATTTCTTATGTAAATATAAAATGCTTTTGTTGACTTGTAACACGTGTTACGGCACACATTTACGCCCAAAAATATAGTGTCTAATATTTTTTTTAAAAAACTATTTTTTATTTTTGAGATCTGGGTGTTTTAAAAGTTTTTTCCTTTGTGTCCTTTCTGTATACTATATAAGATACATTGCAATAAATTTTTGTTCGAAATTATGTCCCCTAATACGTATTACAAGTCGTCTAAGACATTTTAACATAGATATCATAATTAAAGTATTAGATTGGCTGATCACGTGACCTCCAATGCTAACGACGGGACGCGCATGGAGGCCAAATAGGTGGGCATAATTGCCAATGTTGCTGCCACTTTTAGGAGAAAAATACTACGAAAAAATACCATTTAATTCTAAAATTACAAAATACTAGAAAAGGATTTAAAGTCACTAAAAAGATTCCAAAACAGCTAGTATTTTTACGATATTTTTTTGTAATTTTAGAATGAAATGGTATTTCTTCGTAGTATTTTTCTCCTAAAAGTGGCAGCAACATTGGCAATTATGCCCACCTATTTGGCCTCCATGCGCGTCCCGTCGTTAGCATTGGAGCCAATCTAATACTTTAATTATGATATCTATGCATGTTACATATTTCTTAGTAGTAAATGAGAAGTGTCAAAAAATGTAAGCCATTGCAAAGTGGGTCAATAACCTCTTGTCGAAGGGATTGAAGACTGCAATCTCTGTCAGCTTACTTAACGCATCCAAATATGACCACAGCTCAGTGATAAATGTTTTCGGATAGATGGGTGTATCACTTGTGTTGTGTGTCCATTAGTGGCTATCCGATGAGTGGCTTTTAACTAAATTCCAAATGGAATAGAGACCATTACGAATCTATCATATTGTGTAATGATTTGAAAATGTAATTTTCTAACGCGCCTTTGTATTCGTTCGTTTTCGAAGAAATCATTTTTAGAATAAATGAATTTCACGTATAGAAAATAAGAGATTATACAGAAACATTAACGACTTTCACGACAACTTAACGACAACATTCATGTAAATAAAAAGGAGTTCAAAAGAAGTCATTTCCCAACTTTCTACTTTAACTTTCTACTTTTCTTTCTGCTTTCTACCTTTTTGCTAGTTTCAGGTAAATCAAACATTTGTTAAATCTGAATCATACTCATCATTTAAATTATATATACAAATTAAACTTTCCAACCTGTTTAATATATTTAACAATACACAAAATGATCATTTTCCAGTAAATCCTTAAGCAATATTTTTTGTTATAAAGTAAATTGAGTTTAAAAAATGAATGTAAAATTAAAAATTTAAAACTTGATCTGCGTAATTTTGTAACGTCCAAAAAAAGAACAAAATGTTCACACAAAATATTTTTTACCGGAAAATAACTTTTAAAAAAATGCTGAATATTTAAATAGTTTAAAAAGTTACAAACGTATTCGATCAATATTTTTATCCGGTATTAGGACTACGTAAACATCGCCGAAATATTAAAGTATTTTAAAGAAGAAGAAATACAAAAAAAAAAAAATGAAATGAAGAACGTATGGGAAGCTTATTTTGCCCCTTTGAGTTGTTTCCGTTGCTTACAAACGGCGTGCGTCGTGAAACAAGTTCTACAGATACAGGGTGAAGCAAATAAAAGCGGCCCCAACGTGGAGATAAGAATACGACAGAAATGTTGCCAAGTCAAAAACCGATACAAAAACAGGTTTGCTGTTTGGGCTTATTAAGCCCAAACAAACGCTTGGCGACTTATTTGCCAGCAACTACGCTCGGACCCGTTTCGGAATATTTTTGAACTTGTTGACAGCAGATCCTGGCTGACGCCATTTCGTAACTATTTGTTGCATAGCACTCTTTTTAGGCCCTTTTACACATTTAAATTCTTCAACAAACAACTGGTCACATTTTTTCCACGAATTCGTTTTAATAAAATTTTCTACAATGAACACTCTCTGCTGTACTGTGAGTTTCATCTTCACATGTGAATTGATCAACTCACACAGTCGCAACTCGCACTGACGCACTACGATCTGAACTGGCCAATAGTCCATGAGTAGCTCTAATGTGATGCTAATACAATTCAACCAATGCAGAAACCGGTTTGTCAAGTGAAACCATTGCACGCTTGAATAATCTTTTATTTCCACTTGAAAGCTTTCAAGCAGCTTCAAGAGTTTTTCTCGCCAAGCATTTCGACGTATTCCTATCTCTAGACCGGGGCTACTTTTATTTTCCTCACCCTGTACTTGGACTGGCAGGAAATACGTCTCTTCTAGTTCTTCCTATATCGTATTTGTATGCAGTAAACGTTAAATTTAAATATTTATAGAAAATGCTTGCAATTAGATATTTTCCAACCTGAAAGTTAAAAAATATATCTTTTATCGATTTTATGTTAAACTATTAGTTTTTTTTAAATTTTATATGGAATAAAAAATAAGTTTTAAGCATAAAAAATTGCATTTCATTAAATTTTAATCTTGAAATAAGAAAAAAAAACTTTTTGGAACAAATCGGATTTGCAAGAAAATTGGCCACTCGTAAAAAATCTTTCCGCTTAATGTTATATAAATAAACAAAATATAAGACTAATGCAGATTATAGCATTGAAAAATGTACAAAAAAAATTGGATAACTTTTTATTTGGTAAGGAAGGCGTTCACAAATACCTCGTTAAGGGGGTCTAATATTATCATTCACTACTTTAGGTTCGCAAAGATACTTTTTGTGATATTTAACCGTTAGAGCTTACATAAGTGTAAATTATTGTATATAGTAAAGAGTAACATATTACAGTACAGAATTTTATACCTATACTAGTGATCCAATTATATTGTTTTGCTTTGTAGTCACTTAGATTATGTTCTATAGTTAAACTAATAGTTTTCTTGCTCAGAAGCCACGACCATGGGCGGGGCTATAAAACGCGCGGAGCAATCAGATAAAGAGGAAATTTCAGCCGTTTTATTTTGTATTCATCTGATTGCACCGCGCGTTTTATAGCTCCACCCGTGGTCGTGGCTTCTGTGCAAGGAAACTATGAGTTTAACTATACATTGTTTTAGAGCACTTAAAATAAAATTAGGCAGACATGTAACCATTAGAGATTTTTTCTCAACTAAAGTAACTTCTGCTCTAACAAATTCCTAAAAATTTTTATATCTTGTAAAGGGTAATAATATTATAATAACTATGTTATCCATGTGCAAGTAAAAATTTGTGAGACTATGTAATTTAACGTTATACGAAGAAGACCGCCTACCGCATAGCATAAACCAGCTCAGCAGTTAGCATTTTAAAATAGCCTCGGAATCGCTTGTTTTCGGCCGTCATTTTCCGCGTAGAATATCATTGCATTTTTACGACCTTAAACTTTAAAATATACAACAGAGTCTGAATTCCGAACGAACTAGAGTATATTTGAAGCACGTTCAACACAGAAGTAAAAAATAATCCCAAAAATGTGAAGGAAAAGGTCGATTGCAACCCTGACCAGTTAAGTGGGAATGAGAGTGGAAGTCGGGTCCCCAAACCGCAGTCTTCTCTCTATGTTAATCCAATAGGGAAATAATTTAGACGCTTAAGAGACTGTCAGTCCGTGAGCTAATGCTATTTGAAATCCACTTTGCAAGCGATTGTTGCATTTATCCATTCACCAGTATGGGAATAAAACAATTAAAGTAATTAATAGAAACATCGTCTTTAATTTTATGAAAATTTTAAAATAGTGTCGCCTCTGCAGTATTTTGTGGCACTAAACTCAAATTATTTAAAAACTAGATAACATTTAGTTCAAATTTGTTTCATTTTTTATAGTGATCCCATTCTGGGGAAAAGCTAACGGGAAGCATACTTCTGCGAGTTTGATAAATAGCATTCCTATTTGACTGAATCCTCTTATATCGCGTATTAATATTTTTGCAAAAGTTTTTATTCGGAAGACGTGGCTTAATTCTATAATTCCCCTTGAAATTGGTTCGAATATTTTATTGTAAAATTATATTAAAAATATAAAAAAAATTACTAACCAATTTCCTAAATGGGTATTATAAGGACATTGCTACATTTATCGCATGAAAAAACCTTTTGTAAAAATATTCAATACATCTGAAGTAATTGAGCTTAGACAAATTATTTTTCCCATTGGAATAACAGAAAGAAGTCTGGGTTGGATACCAGTTAGTCGCTCCTATTTCCCCTTAAGTTAAAATTATATAACATTTTTATAAAAATATATTTGTTCGAGTATTTCTATTTTTTTCATCACTTTTTATCTTACGTTATTTGTTTCTTGTAAATAATAGATTTCAATAATAGATTTTTAGACTCAAAATTTGTCATTGAAGAGAAAACGTCCAATTCCTTCAATAAACTGTCCTCTTTTTGTATAAAAAATGTATCAGGCAAAAGTAAACTTAACTTAAAAAAGCCAAAAATGCAACACTTTTGTGAACATTTAAAGTAAAAAAAAATCCCTGTGTCGCAGTTTTCAGCATTTAAATTGTCTTTTAAAGTAGGTGTTTTGTTCAACATAAAAAAATTAAATATAAATCATGAAATAAAATATAAGTCGCCTTTATTAACCCGATTGTGAGCAAACTGTTATCTAGAAATAGCAGAAATGAACACCGCTCACAATTCTCTAGCCACCGATCCAAATAAAGTATCATATCCTCAGAGATGTTTCGGAATTTATTTCAGAAAATAAAAACTTATCATTATGTGTCTCACAGAAACGAATAAATCTCGACGAATGTAAGCGACCACTTATTTGTACTGACAAAAATGTAACTTTCATTTATAACCTACTTTCTATTATTCAAATTCGAAAGATTTTTTTTTTTAATTAATGGTTTGTTATTGACATGGTGGAGATTTGAATCCGTCTGTATATCCCTTTAAAATTCTGTTCTAACCATGTGATTTTTAAAAAAATCTTTTGTTTTGTTGGATTAATGACATCAGCGACCTATTTTTTATACTTTTGTCCGTCTGTATTTCCGTCAATCCGTCCCTTTTCAAATTCCATTCTAACTGTCTGATTCTATTTTTTTTTGGAAGGTATAACATCAGAGACTTATCTTATATTTTTTTATCCGTCTGTCCGTACTATAAGACTCAGATTTATGTGTTTTCGGGGGATACTTGACATTTCTTAGCTATTAAAATTGGGTGTTACTACTGGAAATTTT
Source organism: Oedothorax gibbosus (assembly GCA_019343175.1). Lineage (NCBI taxonomy): Eukaryota > Metazoa > Arthropoda > Arachnida > Araneae > Linyphiidae > Oedothorax > Oedothorax gibbosus. The sequence goes on from CM033278.1 coordinate 36,241,640, forward strand.
AAAGTTAGTAACATTTAAGTTCGAAACAAAATTAGTAACAAAACAGAAGCGCTCAAGTGAAATAAAACATACGCATAATGGGGCATGTTAAATCTGCTGTATTCTACAGTCGCGAACTCGAGCACCATGTCGCCATAAACTTTCGTTTGGTTCCACCTCAGGTATCTGACACGTCACTTTACTGCTGTCCGAAAATGACGTGCCGACATTCCTCTGACCAAACTCCTTTGATTCGGGGAGCCTCTGGGTTCGGGTTCGAATCCCGATAAGGCATGGATGTTTGTGTTTGTCGAGAATATACGGAGTACGTGCTCGTTAAATCTGTTGGGTCCGAAAGTCCTGTGGACTGTGGGCGGTCATTGCGCAGTTTCCCATGGGTACAGGTCCCTGGAGACTATTTCCCTCCCCTTCAGGAACATGTCTAAATTGTGGAGGTGGCGATAGATGGCAGCATCTGTCATATGTGTGTGTATGTCGTGTCCGTCCTTCTTGACGATTGTTTATTAAAGCGGGTCTTTGTGACCAAGCACACAAGCCTGAAAAAATATGTCTACCAACCAACCAAATCCTTTGATTCGGCCAAATTGTCGCGGACACCCGTTACATCACATCCAAACCGACGACGCAGACCTCACATTTCCGCCCATTTCTCGTCGCCATATTTTTATGTCTCGTCTTGCGCGAACAATTCCGGAAAAAAAAACTCGCGAGAATGTAAAAATGTCCGAAGATATTTTGGTCACGTGTTTTCTCGCAGGCATTTGGGCATCTTCCCCCCCCCCTCCCTCACGTATCACTGCAACCTTAAAAAATGGTTTACTAACATAAATCACGAAGAGAATCGCTCAATGTAATATAAAAAAAAAGGTCAAGTCCATTCGGAAAATTTTCCACTAGGCTTCTTCCTTTCAATAATTTAGTGAAAGAACGAGCGCGGGAGGAAATCTTTCAGTGGCGTTGATTCCTTTTTTGAAATGTAACGATCCACTTCAGGATTATGTTTTCTCTTCCACTTTATCAAGTGAAATGACAACGATTTCAATTGTGGTTGGAAATGAAAAAGAAGGGATTATTGGAGGACGGCTTTTGGAAGTCAGAGATTTATTTGACATTTCAATAACAATGAAATGTAATGGGGGGAATTTCGAAAAAGGTTGGATGCGTTGGAAACCTTGCTGCCTGTATAATGCGAGAATTTATGTGAAGTTTAACGTAGTAAATATACCTATTGTAGGTTTTATTTGCCGCATTAAAAGGACAAGCACTGCTGAGATAAAAAAAAAAACTAATTTGATGCGAACAATCATGTGTGAATGTGTATTGAACCACCAACTTGGACATCGAAAGCCTTTGCTCTACCACTCTGCCGTCGTTCCTATACAATTCTTTAAAAAAAAACTGATAGTATGTTTCTTCAAAATTCAGTTTGCAAAGAAATATTAATTGTTCAAAATATGCAAACGTTTCTAATTATTTTCTCTGTATGATTAAAAAAACATCATTATTCGAATTTTCGTTTGTATAACTTATTTTTGCACGCGAAATTTGCTGTTGTACAATTCATTCCAGATTCAGCAAAGTTCTTATTACTTTTAATCACAAATCTATTATGGCTACAACGTTTGTTGAAAATTCCTGCTCCGAAGTAACCATGACGGTTTGATTGCGGCCTGCTAACAATTCAACCCCAAAACGATGAAAAAAACCTCCAGTTTTTCAAGTGAAGCCTTCGCTTGCTTCTTAAATGCGCCCAGACAAGCATTTGGCGGTTGATTTGGCGCAACTTTTTTACACGTAACTAAGTTGTGACGTGACAAGAAAGGTTTCAGAAAAAAATTATAATTTAAAAAAAATAATTTAAATCATGCATGTAATGGAATTGGAGAACGTTTATAAAGTTGGACTTCGTGATGCAGACCAAAACTCTAATTCAAGTATCTCTTGTGCTAATTTTAGTTCAACCAAACCACAACTTCCAAAAAAAAAAAAGTTATTCTTTCGAATCTATCTAGTAGTATCAGAACATATCTTTACGTACATGACTAATTTTTGATTTTCTTAACTTAAAAATATAGTTACTTCTTATAAAATCTGAAAGAAGAGCAGTGTGCTATCATTTGTGCTTAGTGCTAAGGCAGGATCTCCGCAGCAGAGAACATTATAAAAATGGCTTGCCGTTCCCTCATTAAAATACGGAAAGGGTTTTAAACTTTAAATCTATGCATTTCATTTGAAATACAATTGATTGCGGTTTGTTTGTATCCGTATTTCTTAATACGCTGCAGCCTAAAGCAACAGCTCGTGAAGGGAATTTTTCAATTTATTCAAAAAATGAATCATTAGATAAACTATACTAAAATCATAGTTACATCAAAAATAAAGAAACTTTATGTTTAAAAAAAAAAGAGTAAAACACATTGAACTCTATCATTGGGTCGTATAAAACAAATGCATTAAGCAAGTATGAACTGCAGAGGGGGGAGGGGGAGGGAGAGCACACTCTTAAATTCATCCCTGGGGCGCATCGCATGCATTTGGCGACTTTCTAATCTTCGAAGCAAATATATTTTATGCCAACCTCCACGGAAATAACTACTCCCATAATTACATGCTCTGTAAATAAAAAAGGAGGAGGGAAAATGTAATCGAAACCGGAACGAAATTACTCCCCTGAAAAATGGCGAGCGGGGAAGCTTACATAGAATCCCACTTCAATGTCAAAATGTTTGCACTTTATTTTTAACTGAAGGGTAGAGCTGCAAAACTCACATATAACTACGGTCAATACTCGATAACTCGAAGTCCCAGGGAACCCCCAAAAATTTTTCGACTTATCCGAAGTTCGAGTTATCGAAGTTACTTCTACTAGTACTTAGGATGGCTCGACATGGTTTGATAGGTGTCATAATACTATAGTTGTAAGCATTTCATTTTTTTAATAGCCTATGCAAACAACAAGAGAAGAATGGGGTCAAAAGGTTTATTAAAACTCAACTTTAACAAAATTTGGCCTCCTTACATATTAATTAGTATACATACCATGTAAATCTCATTCGGAAAAAAAACTCGGATATTTCTTGTTGTATATTTTAAGGTTGTTGGCATTCACAAAGTTACCTAATTTTTGAAGAATTTGAAGTTTTGAACTGAATTGTGTTTTTATAGGGGAAATCTGTCACAAAAACTTCGACTTAGAAGTTCGAGTTATCGAGACAGTTTTTTAAAGAAAAGTATAGAAATGATTCGGGACTTGATCAAAAGTTCGAGTTAGCAGATTATTCGACTTATGGAGGTTTGACTGTAATATATATAGTTATATGCCAGTAATATATAGAGTACTGTCCGTTCAATGACGACTTCGTCCAATTGAATTAACAATTGTCAAAAGTCGCCAGGACACTATACATTAGCTATACTTTTTAGAATGATCGTTTTGCAAGCACCCTTGAACCGTTCGACACTATTGCACTGGCTGGGCTAAGGCGTCATGTAACAGACGATACCTTTTCGCGTTCTGTCCTCGTCTTAGCAATCCTATAAACGTATCCTGCTCAAAAAAATTCTCGCTAATAAATAACGTGTATATGGGATGGTGCACACTACATTTATCTTTGTCCAAAATTCTTACCCAGCTTACGATATCTATACAAAGTTTTGTTGGGTTCCTGTTCAAGTGTTGGCCTTGTCACTCGACCGTGGCTCAAAACTATATCGCCCATCGTCAAAAGCAATAGCCCTCGTGTGGCTCTAATGCGACGTTAATTAAACCAAACCTTACGATATTTAACAATAAAAAATATATGTGTTCATGGTCGTATGTTACATTATTTTTGGCTTTATTAGAAAGATAATTTTTGTAGCTTTTGTTATTCATCAACTCTAAAGAAAAAATCTCATTTTCCCACATATTTAGAAAAAAACTATAATGAAAAGAACGGATTAAGCATCACTATCAGATTGTTGATTGTAAAATATTTTACTTGTGACTGTCTTGTAGTTTAGTATATCTATAATAATAAACAAATAGGTTTGTAACACCTGTTCCACTCAACGTGTGCTCAACGGGAAGAAAAAGCGCCAAACAGTATTAATTCTATATTAAACATTTGCACGATAAATTTGGCTTCAGAAAATTCTACGAAAATTCTACGAATAATTATTCCTTATCTTCAATAATATTCTTTGCAAAAATTATTCGAAGAATAAATGTGCAATATTCCTCGCTCTTAAATCGAAGCAAAACATTTCATGCAACAACATTGAAACAATGCATCATCTTCAAAACCTAACTACGCCGAATTATTTTAAATACCATTTGAAAACATAAGAGTAAGCTTGTAATATAATTATTCGTAACTCAGACCGCTCCACACAACATTTTGTTGCTCAAGAGGGAAAAAGCGCGAAACACAGCATCAGATTCTATATTCAACATTTTCACGACAGATTTGGCTAGTTTTATTTATTTTATATAGTACAAAAAATGGTCGTAATACAATTTTCATGAGTTTTGACCATGAAAATGATGAGTGGTACATCTGATTCCTTTTTCCCATTGAAACCCTACGAAGTCTTCCTTTCAAATCCTAATTAAAATGACGTTTTTCCAACTTATAATTGAAAAGTGCATTTCTAGACATTTTATGAATACTGTAGTAGAGTTTGCATTTAAACAGAACGAGAAAATAGCTCTTCTATAAATAGAATCAATCTTTTGTCCGTATGCGATGAAAGAAAAAAATGTACAAAGCAAATGCTCTTGAGAGAAAGGTCAGACAAGGGGGCCTTTTAAAAACAAATTCAGTTTATTCTTTTGGAATATCTTGAGAGCACTTTTCTGAAAGAAAGAAGCTTCAGTCAAAAATCCCATTGATTTTAATACATACAAACAAAATTTAATATACACATACAAAATATCTAAATTATAGATCCCATTCTAGCTTGTTCCTCATTTTATCGACCCACTGAAAGGATAAATGCAATAATTTCACACTATAAATTCCTGACAGTACTTTTTTAAGACCTGCTTCATAATAGTTTTAGCTTCCACACTACGTTTATAACGTAAAAAGTGGAAGGTTTTATAATCGTTCAGTCCGTCTGTCTGTCTGTCCGTCTGTCCGTCCGTCACCCACTTTCACAGAAAGAACCACTAGTCCCACAGACAAGTGGAATACGTCATTTAAAGCAAAAAATCAGATTAGGCTACATTCCAAATTTCATTAAAAAAATTTAATTAGAAGTTTATTTAAAATTTAAATAACTAAAAATTTAATCTACATTGAAACAACATGCAAATTCCATTTTTATTCAATATTTTCACTGTTGCCATTTCGTTAAACGTACGAGAAACTTTATTTAAAATAAAAATAAACACTTTTGAAAGAATATTTATTTATGTGATATAATTCAGTTTGGATTGTTGTAATATCACAATAGAGTTCTTTTGATAGTGTATGATATATGTATGAAGAAAGATGCATAGAGAATTCGAACTTGGCAAAAAAAAATATGCAAAGTTTTGCTTTTATTTTTAAAGCATCAATTGCACTAATTATATATTTTTCGAACTGTAAATTAATTTAACAAACGATAAATGACTGAATTTTCGAAAGAAATGTAAATGGTAAATTGTGACGACACAAAGATATTTATTAAAAAAGATTACATTATTATTCTTCGAACTTCAAACAAATTAAGCAAACGATAAAGTCTAATTATTAAATCTGAGAAAGAAGATTAATGAAAATAATTTTTTTTATCGTTTAAATGTTTAATTACAACTAGCTAAAGGCTCTGTTTGCCGAATTTCTTTCTGAGGTGTATAAATAGTTTGTTTCCTGTTGAGCACAAATGTTGTGTGGAAGCGGTTTAAGTGACATATTCTGTAACAAACCTACTTGTTTATTTTAGTGTTCTTTGTACAACAGTTAATCATTTTTACTGCCTTCAATTTTGAATTCGGCCACCTCAACTTAATTTCTCTATACAATGAGTTCGATTGAACGTTCCTGTACTTTCGAGTGGCAACAAACAACTAGTTCTAAATCAAGTTGAGTTACCAGTTACCTGGAAGACGCTTCGTATTTTTTGTTAGTATTTGCTGTCGGGGATTCAAAACTGTCAGAGTTGCAATCAAATCTGTGCATTTAGATGGATTAAATTGTCTCAAACGGCCGACCCGGCGGCGCAACGGTTAGGGAGCTAGCCTTTGGAGCCTCTGGGTTCGGGTTCGAATCTCGGTAAGGCATGGATGTTTGTGTTTGTCGAGTATATGCGGAGTACGTGCTCGTTTAATCTGTTGGGTCCGAAAGTCCTGTGGGCGGTCATCGCGCAGTTTCCCACGGGTACAGGTCCCTGGAGACTATTTCCTTCCCCTTCAGCGAGATGTCTAAATTATGGAGGTGGCGATAGATGGCAGCATCTGTCTTGTATGTGGGTGTGTATGTCGTGTCCGTCCTTCTTGGTTTATAAGCGGGTCTTTGTGACCAAGCACACAAGCCTGAAAATATGTCTACCAACCATATTGTTTCAAACGGAACATTCTAGAATGTAACTCTTGCTCAAAAACTGATCTCCTCGACCTACGGTCTCGTGAAATAAAAGCCACTCGCTTAATAAAGTATTATTTTCGGCACTAGTTGCTTAAATAACTATTTCGACTGCTAATAATTTTTTTTTATTTTTCAAAAAATCTTTTGGTTTTAAGATGTATACCCAGACATAAGTTTAAAGTTTAACTTTGTGGTATCATTTTTTTAATCAGTCGAACAGATTTTTTTCTAGCCTCATTGAAGTTTTTGACAAAAGTATGTATAAAATTACCATATTTAAAAAAAATTGAGTATGTATGCAAAATTTTACATATCAATTATAGTTATTTCTTTCACATATTCACAAAAATACTTCCAAGTTGTTTCCCAAGACAACATAATTTTTTAAAAAGTGCTCCGAATGTGTTCGGATACCTAAATTTGAAAATAATTTAGTTAATTAAAAAAAGTAGTTTGTAACAGAATTGTCCACTCTAATCCTTCCACACATTTTTTACCCAGGAATACGCCAACACAACATAATTTATATATAACATTACACGCCAATTGCTAGTTTTCATTAATTATTATATCGAAAATTCAATAATTATTACTTATCTTTTTCAAATTAATTTAGTATTTACAAAGATAAATATGTAATATACTCGCAATTCTGCACATTTTTATGCAAGTTAGAATTTTCTAGCATCTTTTTTCATACATATTTAATATATAACTCTAATTTAAAATTCTATTATGAATTATGCACATATAATAATCTATATTTTTGTTTTCAAATAAAGTTTCCCTCGTACGTTTAACGAAATGGCAACAGTGAAATATTGAATAAAAATGGAATTTGCATGTTATTTCATTGTAGATTAAATTTTTAGTTATTTAAATTTTAAATAAACTTCTAATTTAAATTTTTTAATGAAATTTGGAATGTAGCCTAATCTGATTTTTTGCTTCAAAATGACGTATTCCACTTGTCTGTGGGACTTGTGGATGCAAAAGTGAAATATTGAATAAAATGGAATTTGCATGTTATTTCATGTAGATTAAATTTTAGTTATTTAAATTTTAAATAAACTTCTAATTTAAATTTTTTAATGAAATTTGGAATGTAGCCTAATCTGATTTTTGCTTCAAAATGACGTATCCCACTTGTCTGTGGGACTTGTGATTTTGTGAAATATTGAAAAATGATTGAACGATTATAAAACCTTCCACTTTTTACGTTATAAACGTAGTGTGGAAGCTAAAAACTCATTTGTAATAATGGCTAAAATAACATGTTTAGCTCGATTTAAAAAATATTTATATTAGAGTTTCACAAAAAAAAAGAATATCCATCAAAGAACATGCATACTATAAAAAAAAATATGGTTTGGCCATATAGATTTATTTAGTTTTATTATCTATGGGTTTAGCATACCAGAAAATGTATTTAATATCTTCGCGGAAAAAGACGCTCTGGTAAAAGACCATTTTTATACATATTTGAACGAGGCGCTGTCTTCTCGCCGAATGGCAACCGCGGGGAAGCAAAACTTTCTACCATTAACGTGTTCCATCTAGATAATATGGAGCGCAAGGTTTTTCTTTTTCTATGATTATTCTGTTATTCTCCCTACTGGTGCTAAGAAATGTCGAAAAGAGGAGATTCGATCTTCTTCCGCCCGAATGCATCTCCCCCGATTGTTAATAACTCTTAATAGACGGATGCGGCTAATTTCATTTCCTGCGGAATTCTACGGGTTGTTATGGCAACTGCGATTTGTACGAGAAAACGAACAGTGGTACAAGGTGTTTAATTAGAATTCTCATTTGTTTATAAATTAGACCACGTAAATAGAATCTGCCACGTGTAGATTCTGATTTTTTTTTTATCAGATATTATTACCATTTTTTTAAACACTTTTAGCTTCAGGACTTTCGACTTGAAGGCGGAAATTATGCTGTTTTGAATGTTTTTTATGTGTTCTTCTTTTATACTTATTCGTTAAACATATTCCAAATGATCTAACAGATTAATAGTATCTTAAATAGATAACTTTTCGTAAAATATTCGTAATTAATCAATTGGTTTTTAATCACTGGTTTGGAAAAAGTCACTCCATGTTTTAAGTTTTCACAAATCCTGCAGTTTGTAAATGAAGAAAAAAACCTTCAAACCCCGATAATTTCAAATGACGCGTCGAATCTGAGTGACAGTTACTGAGCTCAAAATAATCTATACTACACTGCTCAAAACAATTAGGGGAACACATGGTTTAAACCCTTTCACCCCCCAATGATTCCATTTGGTGCCATCAGCTTCCGATTTTTTTCTCTCACTAAGTTGAGCTCGCACTTATTTATCGTTAGATGGAAGAATCATGTCTTTTGAAGAATTAAATAATGTTTGTTTTAATTAAATGAAAATATGAAAAACATGGTAAAATAAAATTCCCTCCCAATAAAATTTATGAAATAATTTGACTCTAAAATCTCCACGCTGGCATTATTAGATGTTTAAAAATTGATTTTACTTTTATTTTACAAATAAAGTTTTGAAAAAAATATTGTAAAAAATTATTCAAAAGTTATGATTCCAATATTTCCCCCCTTAAATATTAGTTAAAAAATTAAGATTGCCCCCCCCCCCTGTTTTTTACCATTTCATTCTGGATGCACAATGAATCTATTTCACAAATTATAGATTTCTATAATCAAAATAAGCAGTTGGAACTGAAAGGGTAAACAAAAGTACACAAGTGCTCCTCTAATTCTTTTGAGCAGTGTATTAGCTTAAATCGCTGTGATATTTTAGTAGCATTCCGTCCCCGTGATGAAATACTCTACATTTTAAGGACGTACTATCCGTGCAAATCAGAAATGATCGATACTTTCTCATTAGACTTTTATCGACATACCAGAGGATGAGGACTTGATAGAGCATTGGCAAATCTGAACTTCGGAGCAAACGTAATACTTATGCACAGGGATCGAAATGAACGGTCACTAAATGAGACCAAATCCTACAATTTTGCGATTTCAAAATAAATTTAGTCGCAGTTATTGCGACTTGTTTTTTTTTAAATGTTACTATAAAATTTTACTGTAATTTTCAAAGATCTAGCCAAAAATAATCAATTTAAAATCGCGATACTTTGGGGATCGTAAATTCCGATTCCTAAAATTTTACAACTCCAGCTCTCATGAGATTGAGAAACTCTGACGATTCTATACATATGATTGGTAGACATATATATTCAGGTTAGTGTGCTTGGTCAGAGACCCGCTTATAAACCCTCGTCAAGTAAGACAGACACAACACACATAAGTGGATCCATCTAATTTTTAGAGACAGAGGCCAACTAGAGGATCCCCAGAATTGGCTTGTCACCCCCAGAGGTATTGATTTGGTATGGGAACTTGGAGGACTTTGTGACCAAGACAAATTTAACGTGCACCGGTCACCATTAGCGTACACGGGGGTCTTCGGAAGGCAGCGGGCATCGAACTCGCAACATTAGGGATGCCAGTCCAAGACCTTACCGACCAGGCTCTCCCGGCCCTAAAACAAATGAAACTACGACCATCTTAAAAATAATACAGTGTCAATGCAGACTTACAGAATTTGTAGATAAGTGATATAAAAATAGTATTTTTTTTTCAATAAATAGTTTTATCGAAAATGCTCCTAATTAATGTGCATTTGCTCCTACTTTTTTAAAAAAAATAAGAAACATAAATTGCTACTAATTTTTTTTTCATTCAATTTCTAACACTGCTCAAGCCAGTTTAGCACGGTGAATTTGGCATGTTTTTAGAACCATAACGTGTTTAGAACAGAAAATAATTCGATAGTTTCTTTTCACTTTCAATTGCTTAATCTAAAATATAAGGTAATGAAATAATTGCGATGGAGTCGGAAATCCGAAACGGAGATTTTGTGTTTTCGACATGTTTTGGAGGGTTCTAAATAAGTGGTTTTGGAACAGTGGCTCGTCTGTCTGAAACCACTCTACGGCTCGAGCTAAAAGAGCTACGGACACGAGTTCCCCAGTACCTGTCCGACGTCATAATAAGGTTTTCGAGAAAATTGAGCATGCAGAAAGGTGTCATAGAACTTTTTTGGTTTAAAGTTATTGAAATAACCTTAACTTGCACATAGTTACCTTTAAATGCATTGATTTATTAGTTTTTTTTTATGGTAATTGTAAGTCATGTAGTCTTACACACGGCTAGTTTTTTTTTTGCACCGTTAGGACTATTTATTGGGTTTATATACATTGTTGTGTTGAGGCCCAGTGGCTTAGTGGTAGTGCTTCGCATTGCCACGCCACAGGTCCGGGGATCGAATCCCGGATTGGGCAAGGTTGACCCATCCTTTCATCCCTTGAGTGGGTCGATAAAATGGGTACCAAGCATGCTTGGGAACTAAACACTGGGGGTTCCACGTGAGGCTGACTACCTTACCGGGACATATGCCTAGCACCCCAGAGCCCTAGGTTACGAAAGCTGAAATGGGCACGGCAGGCCTTGGCGCAGTAATGGGCTGTTGCGCCGAGGAGTTTAGTTTACATTGTTGTGTATTCAAAGCTTTAACCCTGAATACCACCCTGGCGGGTTGGGGAGGGTATACGTCATTTTTAGGGGCTTTTAGTTTGGTTTGAAGGTTGTCGTATAGACAAGTTGCGAGGCGCGTTGAGATTGACAGTTTTTCAGTAGAAAGTATTGCGTTGATAAGTTCCCTAACAGCCATGTGACGAGTATGTGACGAAAAGCGATTCATACAAGTCACTGAAGATCGATGTGACGTCACATTCAAAGTCACTTTTGTCACATAGAAGTTGAATGTCCGCTTTTGACTTTTGTTACGTATCTTCTAATGTAACATGGACATCGATGATATCGCAGCAATGTCGCATTTTGACTGGGATTTAGATGACATCACTGCGATATCACATACAGTCACATTGCGACTGTGACCTAGAGTGACAAAAAAATTACGTTGCAGCGACGTAACTGTGACAAACCTGGCTGTTAGGGTTGTTTTCCAACCGATCATGCTTCGACACCAAACACAAGGGTTTAGTGTTTAAGATCCTACAGAAACAAAAAAAATTATCCTCATTTGTGTTGCTTCTTCATATGCCGCACATTTGAAACATTCTTGGTCTGCTTCGCTTATTTGTTACTGCCTTTTATTGCAAAGATTTTTACCTAATAAATTCAACGAATATATTAAAACGAACCCAATCCAATATTTCTAGATATAAAAATAACATGGTAAACCAAATTTAAAATTTCTAAAAATTATGCAGTCTTTTTAAATCTATTAAAAACGTTGGTCCTTTTAATTAAGCCATTTTGTCGTACGATTTGTTTAATTACATATTATTTCCCATCCTAAACTTTAAATGAACTAGTATTTATGTAATCATAGAACAATGATTGTTGCGTTTTATGTATGCTAAAATCGGCTGTTTCATTTTGCCTCCAACTATGAACTTAAAAATAACAATTATAGAAATGTCGTGCGTTTTAAAGAAACGTTTCTCAAAAGGGCCCTAAATCTTCTTCGCACATTCTCGTATATTTATTCAAATCAGCCAATACTATTGGGAAACTCAACGCAGCAGCTGAATTGGCGTTCACAACGAATTGGCGATCTCAACAATTCGCAAAATTGAATTTGTCACACACGTTCCTGCAATCGGAATTCGATTCGAAACTTTTTCAGCGACTTGTTCTAGATAAGCCGGCTTTTTTTCCCCCTATTGACTGGGAACATAACACGGTGAAACTATTATAAAAAGGAATTAGCAAAAAATAAAAAGGAATTTTTAACTTAAACTGACTTGGTCTTAAGTAACGTGCTTACAACACTGTAAACCGATCCATGGAACTTTAAAATAAACAAATTTCTACCAAAAGTTTGTTTTGAAAAAGGACAGATGGTTTTTATCATAGATATCATAGTTAAAGTATTAGATTGGCAGATCACGTGACCTCCAATGCTAACGACGGGACGCGCATGGAGGCCAAATAAGGGGGCAAAATAGCCAGTGTTGCTGCCACTTTAAGGAGAAAAATACTACGAAGAAATACCATCTAATTCTAAAATTACAAAAAAATATCGTAAAAATTCTAGCTACATTTTGGAATCTTTTTAGTGACTTTAAATCCTTTTATAGTATTTTTTTTGTAATTTTAGAATTAGATGGTATTTTTTCGTAGTATTTTTCTCCTTTAAGTGGCAGCCTTACTGGCCATTTTGCCCCCTTATTTGGCCTCCATGCGCGTCCCGTCGTTAGCATTGGAGGTCACGTGATCTGCCAATCTAATACTTTAACTATGATATCTATGGTTTTTATCCAGATGCACACCACCTAGATAAACAACGAGTAGTTTCATTTCGAATGAAGTTGACTGGAATATATGAAGAGTACAGGGGAAGAAACGCTTTATTTGTTAGGAGTAGTGCCGTAATTGTATCTGCTTGGCGGACATTGGCGACAGAAAACCGGTTTTCCTTTCGGTTCTTCTTTTGCGGTACCAACGTGTGACTCGTGTCCGCTGATCGCTGGCGTAAATCCGCGGTTGCCGCGAGAGAAAAACAAAGTGAGTAACAGATTTCCTCACACCAGTTTAGGCGATGACTCGCTTTCATCGCCAAAGAGGCCTGATGAGGAAAGTTTTCTACGAAATTAAGCGGTTTTTCCCTTGTACTCTTCATATAAGAATAACAAAGCGCTCGCCTGTTATTATCGCCTGCGTTAGCGTTCGTTAAAATAATTTAAATATGTTTGGATAACCACTTTCCTCAGCTGCCTTTGCAAATGTAAATTATCTTTGCATATGTTTTGAGTTGTTCAACTTTCAATTCAAAAATAGTTTAATATGGCAATTATTGACACAAAATACTTGCTATTATATAAGTCTTAAAACTTATCCTAAACAATTATAAGTGATTCCAGTAATTTGGGAAAAGCAGAAGCAAAAAGAAAGAACTTCTTTTTCAAAATCGCCCAGATTTAATTTTCGCCCCTCACGTGATTGTGGTTATAAATTATGAAGCCCGTCGCTAATAGCCCTCGTGTAGCTCTAGCCGTTTTAATCAGAAATTCAAATATCATTTAAAAATGACATTTATGACATTTATTTTCACGAAATATATTCTATATGATGTCTGAAACATAAACCATAAAATAAGTGATTCTAATACATTCGGGGAAAATAACTCATTTTATTTTTTAAAAAAACGCCCAAACTTCTGTGTTTTGGGATACAAATTTTTTAAAAAAATGAATATTACAATTGACATTATTTTCATAAAATATGGAGATGTCAGACACAACACACAAAAAATACTAAGCGATTTGGATTATATTAGACTTTATATAGAAAAATCCCCATAATGATTTTCAAAAATCCAATAAAAAGTCGATTAATTTGTTCAAATGATGTCTTTTAAATGTAATAATGTAGTACCCAATTTTAGCTGAACTTATAGGTTTCAAGAAGGACTTCACACTTTTTTATGTCTCAATGCGAATCGCTTAATAAACCTTTAAAATATTTTCTTTAAAAAATTAAATAGAAAGTTTCTTGCCTACAAAAGAAACTTGTCGATACTAAAAATTTAAAATGTTTCCTTTCAGTGTGTCCATTTTCCTTACAATAAGAAATCGAGGATTAAAAAAAGTTCGCAGTCGCGATGTGTTATAACTTGAATGAAGCAATGGAAATGAAAACATCCATGGAGAACATTCATAAAAAATAAAAATATTTTATATTTCGGTTATGTCAATATTGAAAGTCCTCAGAGCAGGGAATTTCGTAGAAAATTTCAAAGATAGATCACGATATTCTAAAGTCTAGTTTATTCGAAGAAACGGTATATACTTGAAACTAAACAGTTACGCGAGGGCGTCACGCCAGGAGTACTAGATTTTCATGACAGTCACGCATTTCACTTGATTTTGGAAATCAGTTAGGAGTTAAGTTTCGGTTTTCCGTGGTTGAGAGGTATTACGTGTCCGCCTTATAAGCCCAAGTTGGCAGGTTCGGGCCCCCGCTGGGTCATCAGATTTTCTGGATGGGAAAATCGTGGGCACGCATGTGATATGGCAAGTAAAAGATCCCTTGAGTACCCATTTGGCTTGGGTTCTCTCGGCGAAATTAAATCTCGTCATACTTAAACATCCACAGAGAGCTCAGATTCATGGCAATATAAGTGTCAAAATTGGTAGCGATAGTCGCCTAGATGGTAAAACACCAAAAAAAGTAGCTCTCAGTTCTGGGGAATATGCCGAGTCTGAAAAGACTTAGCCGCCAATAAAGCGGCCCCATTGGAAAAAAAGAAAAAGTCTCGCTTTCCAGAGGACATATATGAACCAGCGATCGTTCAGCACTCGGTTGTCCCCTGAGTCTAATATGTCCATGAGAAAACAATTGCTTTCTCTTGATCCCAAAGCAAAACTACATATCAGGATTAGAAAAATCTATTGCCGAGAACCAAGACAAGTAAAAATTCGAATTGTAATTTATATTTTTTCCAACTTATCCGAACGAGCAAGTAAAATTTTATAGTTTTAATTTTTGTAGCACTTTGGATGTCGATAATTGTATTATTTCAGAATTAAAATATGACAAATCAACAATCTGCATAGTTAGGATGTATTTAATGTTTGGTAAATAACAAAGTAATATCTTTAGAACAAAATTTAGGCAAGTAAAATTTTTGGGCCTACAGAAACTGCTGAAGTTATCGGAACCCTTCATGTATTCCATATACAATATTGGCCATAATGAAAATAATGCGAAAAAAATATATCGATTTCTGAAAGAGTTTTGATCAAGCTATTTTAGAATTTTCAGAAATCATAAACAGATTTTATCATACATTTTACCGTACAGTTTATGTCACTCATGCATATACGAAAGAAACAATACAATAGAAACATGAATATTTGATGTAATTTATGTCTAAGGAGGGGAGGAAAAGCAACCCAAAGTGTAAAGACATTTCATTTCTTAGAACATAGAAGCCTTATTGTGCCATGCGTATAAATGTGACATTTATTATATTTTATCTACTTTTTGAACTATTTTTTTAATAAAATAAGTACAAAAAAAACTCGCAGTTTTTTTTCCAGCACAATTTTAAGCTTTTTCTTAACTACTTAGAGATTTTAGGGTAAAATGTACAAGCTCATGTTCCATAAAGACAAATAATTACTATTTAACTTAGAGTTATGAGTAATGTAAGGAAATGATGAGTCAATGCTAAGTTAGCGGAATTAATTTTATATAAACTAAAAGCTGCCAATATTTTGTAACTTCTGTCACAATTTCAGTTTAGGGCTATAAATAATTATTACAATGATAATATAATAATCGGAGAGAATGATACAAAACGTTTTGGAAAATGTTTTGCTTTTCTCATGCCACGACTACCACTGTTCATGTAGATGGAGTGTCCAGATGTTCACGCCACGGGCTTACAATTGCAAATAAAAAACAAGTAGGTTTGTAACAGAATCTGTCACTTAACCCGCTTACACACAACAGTAATGTTTAACAGGTAAAAAGGCGCCAAACACAGCATTGATATTCTATATTAAACATTTACATGCTAAATTTGGCTAGTTTCATTTATTTTATTTCGAAAATTCAATAATTATTACTTATCGTTTGCAAAAATGAATTTATATTTCAAAGAATAAATATGTAATATTCCTCGCTTTTAAATAGAATGAAAATATTTCATATCACCGCACAAAGAATCTCGTAGTGAAATATATTTGACGTCATTTCAAACTGATCGATGTCGTAAAAATAAATTTATTTGAATTTATTAAAGAATTAAAGTTTCTCGAGCGATTGTTGGAATAGCAATGGAGGTTAAATTCTAATAAAAATGGCTTCCTGTGCTTTTTAAATGAGCATTAAATTTTGCAGTTTTATAAATAATTGAAGTACTTCGAATTCGATTTTTTTCTCTGAAATTTTCAATGTATTCTAATCTCGATGCGCTGAATTTTTTTTGACGTATCACACTTGTCCGTAGCACTTGTAGTTTGGGCTATGAAAGTGGGTGACGGACAGACAGACGGACTGAACGATTATAATACCTTCCCCTTTTTACGTTATAAACGTAGTGTGGAAGCTAAAATAAAGATGATTCTCAATTCTGATGAATTCTTAGCGTTTCTTCATCCGGACGCGGTCAAAAGATTTCGCCACTTTCAGAAAAACTCGGCAGTTCTCCCTTTGAAGCCAAACTCGTAGGGAATTAATTTATCGTTTGTTTCCAGGTCATCCCTTTAGGTGATTTCTAAGGATGACTTCCGCGACTTTAGCCATCGCCGGAAAGAGTGTTTGGAACTTGGATCTTTTGGGTCCTTTCCTGACTTCTTGAATAGTCTTCGATCCTTTTTATTATTAATACGAATCCATTATTACCTATTCTTTTCTTGAAGACAAACACCTTTAATCTCTCTTAATAAACTATCGTGTAACAAATCGTGTCACATTTCTTGCTACCCCCACACATCCAACCCCAACGACGTTAATTAAAACAAACAGCATGGGGACTGAAAACGGTTAACCCTGAAAACAAGCCTTTACTGACTAACAAACTTTCTTATTTTCGACTCGGGTGGCAGGTTGAGTGACTAGAAATCTCAGATGGGCCTCTATCTTGGGCAATCCCTAAGGGGGATTTCCCTGACACAGAGGAAAGATATAAAAAGGGGGTTTCATTGATTGGTTGTTTTGCTTGTGTTGGCTCGGAGTTACTTAAAGGAGTTTATCTTGTGTTTAGTTGGGAAAGGGATGCTCTAATAGTTTGACGTTTAGAAGAAGAATTTGGCTCAGGAAGTGAAGTTATTTTTGTCTCGAAATTTTTCAATTCTCGAAATTTGCAAGCTGCAAACTGATAATATAATTTTGAAAAAATCAAATTTATCAAAGTGCTAGAGACAGGAAAATGAAAGACAGGTCATAATCGGGCCTATTGTAAGATAGTGCTTGAATTTCTGTGTCTTTTTTTTAGCGATAAGAAGCGACCCTGTGCTGGATATTTTTCAAAAGTTTTAATATTTTAAATACTGCAACTAGACTTGACCGTGGTTCTAAATTATGACACCCGTCGCCAATGGCCCTCGTAAAATCTGCAATGCACAACCAATATTTTAAGATGATATAAAGCGATTTTTTAAGAAGAAAAAAATACAGACGGCGAAAATCGTGTTTCAAGTAGCTTTTTGACCGGACTCTAATAAATAGAGCAATATATATTTTGAAATAATATTTTCCCGCGAGAGCTTTTCTAAAATCCAATTTCACTCGCTTCGAATAGAATGAATTACCCCGAAATAAGAATTTATTTTCTTCGATTTTTTTCAATTTCTTCATACTTTCGAAGAATTGCTTGAAATAATGTTCCGTATCTGAACAAGGAGTTATAACAATCGACCGTTATTGGAGAAAATCTCGAAACATATCTTTACCAACGATGCCTTGTTATCAATATCAACTTGTTAGAACACTCCGTTGAATTAACAATGCCCAAGATTTAAGGATTCTTTACAGAACTTTATACTTTCAAAAATGTATGAAAAAGAGTATATTTGTTTAACTATTTTTGAAGAAGTTTTACTCTTATAATTATTCATATTTGAGGTGATTTTGAAAAAATTACAATAAAAAGATAAGGATAAATTTAAGAAAAGTACAACATTCAAAATCACTAATGCCTAAATGTAAACATTTTCAAATTCCTAATTACGAATTCGACTTTTTGGTAGCATGCAGGGTAAAATGTTTTTGGGAACCATTACAGTTGAAACAGTGTGCATTTTAGTCACAGCCCTTCTCTGCTATCTCCTGAAGTCTTGTTTAGTGATGGAAATATTTAGTTGTACTTGTATGACATAAAAGTACTTTCTTTTCTTTAGGATCCCAAATTAATACTGTAATACGGTGTGGCTGGCTGTAGTACACTGCTCAAAACAATTAGGGGAGCGTATGGTTTAAACCCTTTCACCCACAAAAAATGCTTGCGATTTTTTTTCTCACTAAGTTAAGCTCGCACTTATTTATCGTTAGATGGAAGAATCATGCCTTTTAAAGAATTAAATATTGTTTGTTTTAATTATAAGAAAATATGAAAGACGTGACATAGAAAATTCACTTTGAAACAATTTTATCAAATAAATTGACCCTAAATTCTTCATGCTTGCACTTTTAAAAGCTTAAAAATTTAATTTTAACTATTTTTAAAAAATAAAGTTTTGAAAAAATATTGTTATAATTTATTCAAAGTTACGATTCCAATTCCCCTCCTCCCCCCCCTTAAATTTTAGCATAATGAATCTATTTCACAAATTTTAGATTTTTAGAATAAAAAAATTAAAAAGTTGGGACTGAAAGAGTTAATAAAAGTAAGCAAAGTGCTCCCCTAACTGTTTTGAGCAGTATAGAACGTAGTTGATGTGAAATATCTATACTTTTGAAGTTGAAACTGTTACTTAAGTTCCACAAATTCCAAAATCTTATTTTGAATACAATTAGCTTTAAAATCATTATTTTTTAGTTTCAGATCCATTGAATCCTGCTTCCCATTGTCCCGCCTTTGGCCAGCCATGTTGCTATGGCAACTCTCACTCAGGCCAGCCTCATGGTGTCGAACGTCACAGATGACGTCATCGCGACCACGCCTCCTAATCCGCCCCCTTCGCTCTTCTCCCCGCCCCTTTTCCCGAGGACCAATCCGTCGACGCTGTCACCAGGACACGCCGCCATCTTGGAAATGCACGCCAACAGCCAGTCCAACGCCATCCTCTACGTGGCGGTAAGCCTGTATAAGTTTTACTATTTAAAAAATGTCAATGATCAGATCCCCTCTGACGGAAAGGCACTGTCACATGGACAACCTAACTTGTATGAAGAGTTCAACAAGGGAAGAACCCCTTCATCGACTGGGAATCTGCCTGCAACTGGTCTGATTGGTGAAGGAATTGGGAGTCATCGAATAAACTGGTGTGAAGAAACCAGTTTTGCATTGGTTCTTATCATACGCCGCACGGGTTTACTATTTCTATGATCGAGATTCACGCCAGACACAATTCTGATGATTGAACCGCGTAAGGAGAACCAAAGGAATAAACGGTTTCCGATCACCACTATTTTCCAAGCTAGCAGATTTCCAGTCGATGAAGGTTTTTTTCCCCTGTACTCTTCATATGTCAAAGACACACAGCTTCAATCTCTGACGAAAACAAAACATCTGCATGTGACGTCTTGAGGAGGGGGCGTGGCGTTGGTCCATCTGACTGTGTCTCTTTATCTGCGGCACTCCCACTAATTTATTTATATTTTTTCAAGAAACTTTCACGGAAATTATCGACTTAAATTAGCTGTGTTGCACCCTAAATCTAAGCCTATCCTCGCTGTACTGCACTCATCCTCTTGAGCATATGATACAAGTCTGTCGTGGGCCGGGTAAACTGCAGTCACCACAACAATGAATAGGGCCGTTTTTGCTCTGAAATAATCAGTCTTTCGGTATGTACTTTCTGATAGGTGAGAGTAATTGAGTGCTTGCAACCAGGGCCTGATCCACCATAAGGCCCGTTAGGCCTGGGCCTAGGGTCCCTAAATTATAGTTTCTCTTTATGCTAAATGCGGTAAACCCCCAACATATCAGCAAATTTTAAAAGTTTCTGAGACCCCACTTTATTTTTAGCTTCACTTTGACTCACACATTGACCTAATATGATTGGTTTGATCGATGCTATAAGGAAGCCTATAAAATGGTAGCAAAAAATATGATAAATCGGCCAACTAGCATCATCATTACGATCAATAATACACTAAATTTTCCATGAAGGGGCCACTAAAATTGGTTGTGCCTATAGTAAGAGTTTTCCTAGATCAGGCCCTGCTTGCAACAATCTGTACGGCATTTACCTGCCTGCAGATGTCCCTACAGCCTCTGCCAGCTTTTACTTGTGGGTTGCCCGTTGCAGTAGTGTGGCCTCTACGTGTGGGCATGGGCCTGGTGGTGATCAAGTACATCCGCACAGAGCGGTACGAGGCTCGGCTGTCCCGCCTGTTCCAGAACCTGGTGCAGCGGGACCGCTTCTTCCGGCTGTCCCGGAGGAGGAGCTCGCTCCCCAAGTGCCCCGAGGACATCGTACCACCCACGGACCTCCCCTTGTCCCCCACCGGGCTCCAGGTACCGGAGATCACCACCTCCACGGTACACACCCCCAGCGACCCATCCGTGCAGGAGGGAGAGCAAAGTCTGAGCCCTGCTGTTTCGCCCCTAAGTCCCACAAGTTGTTGTCCTCATAACTTTTCTGACGCACATCAGAACTGACATTTTCAGACGCACATTTCATTAGATCGAGAAGTCAAGAATAACCCAGAGTTCTGTTGTAATTCTGTTCTGAGATTAATCAAGATTTAATATAAGGAATAATTTTCAACAATATATATGTAGTCTGAGCCTCCCCCAAGTCCAGAATGATTATCTCTTCAAAACAGTTCGACACTCAGATGAGTTTCATTAGGTCAAGAAGGGTTCTGTTGTAATTATTGTCCTCTGGATGAATCTGGAATGATTTCAATAATAATGGAATAATTTTCAATTTGATATATTTTCAGATCGATAGAAATGTGAATTATTCAATCGTTGGTCGAGCTAACGTCTTCAATATCTGATAATAATGCGACGTTATTAAATCATCCTCACAAATTGATGTTACTTCTCCTCGAAACTGTTCTGACACACGGTCAGAATGAGTTCAAGAAGTGTTCTGTTTTTCTGTTGTAATGTCCTCTGGATGAGTCTGGAATGCTTATGGTTCAAGTTAGAGTCCTAAATGACATCTTTCCAGACCAAAGGAATGTGAATTCTTATATTCCAGAAGTTGTAAAAATTTTTTCAGAAAATGACGTATCGTACACGAAAGAAATGTGAATTTTCAGTCGTGGGTCAAGATAACGTTTTTTTATGTGTCTCATGGTGAATTCCCCGAGTCGCACAATTTGTTGAGGCAGTTTTCGATACGATGTATTTTCAGACCGACAGAAATGTGAATTCTTTATTCGTTGGTCAAGACAACGTCTTCAGTATCTATAAATAATGTGACGTTATTAAATCCTCGAATTAATATCTTTTACGTGCAATATCTCTGTCAGCTTCGGTGACCCTCTGTCATCTTGCTGCACAAGTTGTAGAAACGGATTTAAATATGATGTCGTTCTAAATGAAAAGAATTGTTAAGACTTTAGTTGGTGTTGTTCAGCCGTAGGTCTATATTACATCCTCTACCACGGCTCACTCAACGTGCTGTTTGAAACCCGAAAATTACTATTACCCGTGCGTGAGATTTCTTCTTCGGAACTGCCGACACTCCGAACAGGAGCTAACGTGACGTCAAGGAGAGTTTCTCTGCATTTATAAGTGGGCCCTTCTCCTCTAGATTGTCTCTATATATTCAACAAAATTGAATTGCCAATGTTCCTTTCTTTCCTTCTTTTACTCTAGCGTGATCTTAATGCTTAGTCTTATGATTTTCGGTTCACGCCAAGTTTCTTCCGCACCAACTTGTTGTAGCACCGACAGCTTTTGTGGAGAATGCACAACAAATGGTATAAACCAACATCCTTATACCCAGCAGTTACGAAGATACATCCTGTCGTTATAAATGTTCTCCTATTTAACTGCACTCATGCAAGCATAATACATCACAAAGTTGAACCAAATGTTGGCACTTTACAGTTTATACCTGTTGTATCAAAGCATATGTGGTCTTACGTTGGCTAAAGTTGGGCTTATTTCCAAGCCAATCTCTTCCCATGTATATTCCTGAACCATTTAATTGGAACTCAATCCAAGCTAGGAGTCAAACTTCACTGATGGAAATTTGATGATGTTGGAGGATTTATGTATAGATAGTTAATGATACAAATTTGATGATAAGAGTAAAATTATGCTAATAATAAATGGTTATTATAATGGGCAAACAGCAGTGGATTTTTTCCAAAATACAAATCTGTATTTAAGTCTCAATTAAAGAGTCCAGGAATGCATGGTGCGGCCATTGTAGAGAAAGTATGTTGGCTTGGAAAAGTGCCCAGCACATACTTTTGATTATCTACACTAAACTGTAAGGCCCGTTACACACGAAGCGATTCCGGTTTTGTTCACCGTCCTTGCAGAACCGCATGATGGGAGTGACAAATCGATCGGATCTTTCAAATGCAATGAAAGCGAAAACCGTACTTTTTAACCTGAAGTTTTCAATCAAGTAGTGACAATGTTATTTTTGCTAAAGTGTTAGGCAGCATATTTTTCCGCACTTCAAATACGAGGGCTGTTTTTTTTCAACCTCCGATTGGCTGCAACAAAAAGACGAGTCAAAATACAAAAAAAAGATTTTTTACCAAAAGTAATGTACAATACTGCTTATCTCTCCACATAATTACCTTGACGATTAAAGCATTTGTCATATCTGTAAACAAGCTTTGAAATACCCTCTTCAGAAGGGAACAGTGCAATGGAAATTCATCGAAGAATGAGTCGAGTGTATGGATATTTATGAGTGGTGGCGGCGTACCTGAATGCTGTTGAATATTTAAAATTGGCCGAACTGATGTTCATGAAGAAGAGGACCAAGGAAGCAAGTCTGTCGCTACATACGGCATTGTTCAGCGAGTTGATTAAGTGTTTAGGGAAATTCGAAGGTGTACCACACATAAGTGAATTATCGATTAGCATAGTGGCTTGGATTGTAGAGCTTCCAAATTGACGTGGAGCTCAAAGAAACCGTCACAACTCCCATCAAATCATTGGCAGCAACATTTTCTGAAGAGGGTATTTTAAAGCTTGTTGACAGATATGAAAAATGCTTTCATCGTCAAGGTAATTATGTGGAGAAATAAGCAGTATTGTACATTACTTTTAGCAAAAAAAAAAAATTTGTATTTTGACCCGTCTTTTTGTTACAGCCCATCGGAGGTTGAACAAAAAACAGCCCTCGTACATTGACCCCGCAAGCACGGCAAAAATTACCGTAGTCGTTGAGTGTAGAACGGGCCTGAGCTACAATGAGGCGATGTAAATAAGGGATTCATTGTGCACAAGCAAGTATATGATCATGGGAAAATAAGGTCATTCATATTTATTATACATGTATATAATTGTATAGTTCAGTGTATTTCACGAAAGCACCTTTACAGTTCTTTCACAAAACATAGCATCTTAAAGGGAGGCAACAATAGATTATTTTTAAACGTGCCACTGCTTGATTGGTCTAATTTACAAAGAATGAAAATATGAAATCCACGATACACATTAACAAGAAGTCTGTTATTTTTACAGAAAAAATGTGTCAGCTGGTGTTCTAGGAAAATACCGCAAAATTTACAAAGATAATCAGTTTATTTTATAGAATAATTTGCAATTATAACGCAAAATGTGTTTTTTAACCGACAAATTATAACGAAAAAGCGAAACTTTACCTTTCTCCAGTCACCGTAGTGCCAAGCGGGGTTACAAACCACAGTACTAATGAGGATTAATGAACAGCCTACCCCGGATTTTAATTCTAGACCTTTAGATATCCAGTCCAACGCTCTCCCAAGTAAGCTAGTTCGGCACGCATAAAGGTACCACAAACAGTTAAAATGCGTCTTAGCAGGTTATTACTCCTTTACGTGGTTAAAAACAGAAGAAAAAACTGTTTTTACATAAAACAGTTCGTTTTAACAACAACAAAATACTGTTAAAAGAAAATAACAGTATTTTTCTGTAGATATATAGTATTTCACTGTAAAATTAACAGATTTTGTTAAAGTGTAAATATCCCTGTAAGTTACTTAATTAGTGTCCGACCGTTCCACTTGCATTATATGTCACAGAAATATTCAAGTATAACACGATAGCGTATTTAAAACAATTAACATGTATCTCACCATTTCATATCCTAACAGCGAGAATCTCGAAAATTCGAAGAATTTCTCGTTGGTGAACATATCAAAAACCGAACAAAGACAGTTATTCTCTACTAAATTTTTAACACTTTTGGAAACTGTTCATCCATTGTCAAAAACTGTTTTCCGTAGGCACCATGTATTTTTTGATAAATCCAGTATTTTTCAAATGAATGTATATGTGTATTTAAAAGGCAGCTATATATTGTACAACAATAGAGAATGAAGCAGCGTAACTTTATTCCGAGGGAGTCAAAAATAAACACCTTTTTGTGTTGTTAGTCACGTGATTTTAAGAGGGACTGTCAGTCCCATATAGAACTAATGCATTAGTTTTGGAATCACAACTTCCGCAGAAATATTGCTTTCTTTGCCATGTTAGCCCTTTTTCTCCAGCTCTGGGAATCAACACAACATTGAAATGAAACCAATTTGAAACGAAAATGTTGTCTAGTTATTTAATTATATATTTTTGAAGTTTTAAAATGCCAAAAATATACAGCAGATGGCTTACTTTAAAACTTTATCAATGAATAATTAAATAACCGGATGTTGTTTTCTTTTCAATTTTGTTTTAAATTGATGTTATGATGATTCCCATACCTGGTGAAAATGGGATAACATGGCAAAACAATTCTTTTGCAAATGTTGTGATTTCAAAACTAATGCATTAGCTCTATGGGACTGACAGTCCCTCTTAAGCGATAGCATGTAGTAAAATAGAATTTTTAGTAATAATCGTGTTCTCCAATTAAACCATAAACTTTTTTTCTTCTTTCATTTCAATGTATATAGCGTGATAATATAATTTAATGTTACAATAGAAGACATCTAATTAGAAAATTTACTCTTTTTTTTAGTTTAACTTTGTTTTGCAAGGAGTTGAAGAGTACATTGGACATGAGCTAGAAAGGGAAACTGGAGTGAGGTGTCAGCTAGCCGAAAACCCACTCACACCTTTTTGAACGAACAGGGCAGAAAAGGACTATTTTCCCTACACTTGTATGCAATGTTTGTATGAGACCCCTCTATCATATTGACTTGGGCTCCTAAATGTATTTTAACATTTTTAGTTCGAAAGAAATTAACTTTCTTCCACTTTAAATTCCAACTTTTTTAAGAAATATCCATGTGGATCGCTAACTAAGAACCAGCGAAGACGAACCCAGCAGCGAAATAGGCAAGTTTCTAGGTTTTCTGCCCGGGTTCGTATCTGCTGCAGTGCCGTGTATTCCTCCGCGTTTCGTTATTGGACCGGCTCGTTTGCTGCCCTGTTCAGTGAATCACACACCTCACTCCACGTTTTTTCTAGCTCAATGACATTGGAAGAACCCCATCATCGCCTGGGAATCTATCCGCATCAGGTCTGCTTGGCGAAGATAGCGAGCCATCGCCTAAACTGGCGTGAAGTATCCAGTTTGCCTTGGTTATTATCACGCTGCGCACGGGTTTACTATCTTGATCGAGATTCATTTTTTTCGATCGAGATTCACGCCAGACACTAGTCTGACGCTTGAACCACAGGAGGAGAACCAAGAGAGAAAAAAAAGGTTTCCGATGGAAGCTACTTGACAGCAGAGCTCGATACGGACAGATTCCCTGTCGATGAAGAGGGTTTTCCCCTGAACTCAACTCTTAAAATACGGTAAATATTTTAAGATTCCCCCCCCCCCCCCCGCTGAAAATGCCGTTGATGAACCAGCAAGTTCATTTCTGTATATGTCTACATTTAGATAACAAATCTCCTGTACAAAGATAGTTAGGTTATGTTTATTTTCAGACAGTCACTTTTCAAAAATGAATCGCTTGTTTGCTAAGATGTTCACTTAGAGTATATTTGCACATTTCGAGGGATGATTTAAGATGCACAAAGTTCATCGATGTAAATTTTTATTTTCAATGGGGGCACTCTGAGAGGGAAAAGAAGATGTTGCTGGCAATGGAATTGTTACTCATATGTGTTGTGACTATGTTTTCATTTTTGCTTTTCCTGCGATTTTATTATTTCAATTTCACTCTCAAAACGGTGTATTCGATTTTAGAGTACTTTGCCTTCAACTTGTTTTATTCCTACTATTTATTAAACTATCGGAATTCATTTGATTCAATTTCAAGTTTGCAAATTCATTTCCATAACGTCAATATGCTGTCAGAAAAAATGATTTTGTCGTATATACTTAGAAATGATTCGAAATTGTTGGATAGCAATTTAACGTGATTCACGAACAGAGAAATCCTTTAGTTCTACTAAAAGAATTTTTTTACACAACATTCGTTTTAGTAAGGTAAGAAAATATTGTTTCTTTCAAAACAAATGAAGAGTACAGGGGAAGAACCGCTTGATTTATTAGGAGTCGTCCCGTAATTGTGTCTGCTTGGCGGACATTGGCGGCAGGAAACCGGCTTCTCTCTTTCTTCTTCGCTTGGTCCAAGCGTCGGAATCGTGCATCGCGTGAATCTCGGTAGGTAGAAAAGTCGTGGTTTAGGACTTTTCAATTAATTTGCGAATCTTAAAATTTCTCTTAATTGTTTTAGAAAAATTCGTGATTTTCAATCAAACGTACTGTATTTTTAAAGCTTAACATGATGATGAACACAGTCTTTTGAATAAAACGCGGGACTGAATTTCAGGGTTGCAGTGAGAGAAGATGCACAAGAGAGTGAGAAACTGATTTCCTTACACCAGTTTAGGCAATGACTCGCTATCATCGCCAAAGATGCCTGATGAGGAAAGTTTTCTACGAAATTAAGCGGTTTTTTCCCCTGTACTCTTCAAATGTGATTCCAGAAGGGTCAAAAATGAAAACATTACCGCTGGAACTGTTGACACGCACTACGTGAATACCCATTGTACATTTTCCAGAGCTACTGCATTTATTCAGCTGAAAGCTGCACGTCCCAAAAGACACAAAATACAGATTTAAAATAAAATTTAAAAAAAAGTGAGGTGTATTTATCAAAGTGACACAGTATCCCAAATTCATCTAAAATATCATTTTATCGTTCTGTGGCGCATAGTAACTATTTGTAAAAACATGGATGCCAAATTTAATTAGACTTTTAAATAATTTTACCGCATTAACCCATAGGTTGTTCATAATACTGTTGATTTAAATTTTTACAGACGCGCATTTTTAAGTTATTTAGGATTTTTTTTTTAAACGTTTATTAATATCCATCTGCAAAATACTTTGATTTGAGTGTTATCCAAACTATTTTTTAGGTACTGTGTCGCTCCTTAAGTTATTATTTTTCCCGAACACTTTTTCAACTTTTTTTATGCATGAAACTCTATGTGTCAAATAAGTGTTTTATACTAAGACTAGCACCATCAATAAAGGGATCAAAAAGCACTTAAAGTCACCTTTGTAGTGACTTTAAGTGCTTTTTGATCCATTTATTGCCTTTGTAGTCAAGGGGCCTTGACAGGGCAAACGGGGGACGTGTTCACTGTTCAGGGCTCCTTTTTTTTAATAAAATACTTTTTCATTGGATTAACACACAGCTTAGATTAGTTTGAATTATCGTCGTACTTAGAGCTACACGAGGGCTATTGGGCGTCGTCATTTAGAACCACAATCAAGTGACGAGCCGACGCCTGAGAAGGCACCCAACGCTACCATGAAGAGCGCCATCGTACGCAGCGTTGGGACTTTGAAGCATATGAAACGTGCATTTCCTCTAACACGGGGACTATTATTCATCAGGCATTTTCGGCTGCACGGGCCGTTTTATAGGTCGGCGGTTATTTTGACGATGCTCGGACCCGAACCTGGGACCTTCTGCATGCAAAACGAACGCCTTAACCAATTAGGCTGTTAACCGACCGGTTTTGGAGCGACCGGTATAACACAAACTTCTACCCCACTAAATTAGGTTAGATTGAATATCGTGGCACTAGAACTACTCGAGGGATGACGAGTGTCGTCATTTAGAACCACAAAACTAAACTCCTCGGCGCAACAGCCCATTAGAGGGCCAAGGCCTGCCGTGCCCAATTCAGCTTTCGTGACCCAGGGCTCTGGGGTGCTAGCCATATGTCCCGGTAAGATGGTCAGCATCAGGTGGAACCCCCAGTGTTTAGTTCCCAAGCATGCTTGGTACTCCTTTTTTTTCGACCCACTTAAGGGATGAAAGGATCGCTCAACCTCGCCCAATCTGGGATTCGATCCCCGGACCTTTGGCATGGCAATCTACCACTAAGCCACTGGGCCTCATTTAGAACCACAGTCAACCCCTATTTTAAAAGCCCCCATTTGAACTTAGTATAAAATCTGTTTAATCAATATGTTCTTTGTGTTCACTTGAAAGAATCGGAAAAAAAAAATACTAGTTAACTATTTTCCTATCATGGTCAGCAATTTCATTGGGCCGGGGAGAACGGCACTTCTCAATTGCGCCAAAATAACTGCCGACCTATAAACGGTCTGTGCAGACAAAAAGTTCGAATACCCCGTGTAGAAAGAGTGCACGTTAAATATGCTCTAAAGTCCCGACGCTGAGCACGAAGTCGCTCCTAAAAAAAAAAAAAAACGTCCCCGTAGCCAATAGCTCTCGTGTAGCTCTGGTGTGACAATAATTCAACTCACCTCGCAATTTTAACAGCGATATGAAGAAAAGTGGTTCAACTGCAATTGGATCGTTATTGCACTGCCCCACTCATTTACACCCCAATATTACTCTACCCAATTTTTTTGACGTGAAAAATGCAAACAAGTATATATTCATAAAAGTTGAACATGAAAATGTATTTTAACTCAGAATCATTCAACGCACCAAAAATAATCTCTTTTGGAGGACGACACGTGTATATCAACCTTTTTAAAAGTTTTATATTTCTGGGTACACTGAAATGACACATGGCACTTTTTATGGTGTTTCGGGGACCTCAAATGCTTCTGGGCCCCTCCACAGTTGATCCGACCCTGATTGCAATCTCATGAATGGCCTCCTTCAAGTAAAACAGTGAACTCTGTGAACAAATTTTACTTGTGGGGTCTTCCTCTATAGAGAAATAAAGATTTTATAATGTGTTTGAAGTTGTTCTTTCACATGTGTCTTGGTGTACGAAAGAAAAAACGTTATTTTCCAAGTGAAACCTCACAATAAAAACTAGTCTGAAAAGTTTTTAGTCTAGCCTTTAGTATCCTTTTAAAATAAAATACTCACAAATTAATGCTTATAAAAATTTCTTTAAGGGGATACGGTGCCCAAATATTGGTCAAAATATCGATTTTTCAGTTTTTACTTTTTATTATTCACAATATCTTTCTGAACATTTACTGAAAGTTTCATAATGATATCTTTTGTAGAAAAAAGGTTATTAAATATTTTCTGGAGTCATTCCTATAAGTTTGAATAAGTATTCCGTCTGCTTGCAACCTCTTTTCTCTGTTTCGCGTTTTTCAAATCTTGTGTTTAATAAATCCCTAAGGCTTTTTTGCTAATTAAGTTAGAATTTTGAAATTTATAATCTGTGTTCTTATATTTATGGTGCACCAAATTGTGCATGGAATAAGGTTTACTATGTATAGTTTTTTTTTAAAATGTTGAATTCAATAATTTGTATTTTTTTGTGATTTTCAGTATAAATACATGTTACTTTTTAACTGTAGCTCACATTTTAAAATCCATACACAGTTCTTGAACAAATAGTACTAAAAACAAATTATAAAAGTTTGGTGCAGTTATTCTCAAAATTGAAAGAGGAGTAGCGTTTAAAAAGTTCAAAATTTTGACTTTTTAAAAAAAAGAAATGAAAAACTACTTGTAAATATTTGTTTTTATTGCTAGAAAATGTTTATTTAGAGTGAACATTATATAAAACCACTATAATTTACAAGTTTATGTTATTATTTCTAGAAATAATGTTTTGGGTACCGTATCCCCTTAATGTGATCTATTCAACATTTTTCGTTGATTTTACGTGGAATGACCCATATGTACATTAAGTTATTGGAATTTATGTTTGAAAGAAAAAGTTTTTAAATAGAGTCATAGTAATTATTTTATTTTTTTAAAAGTATTTTTTAATTAATTTTTATTTTAAAATGCTCAAATGTTCCATACTTAATGATTTTTAACCAAGGCAGTGGACACTAATCATTTTAAATAATCAATGTGATAACAATGAAATATACTAAAAACCGAATTCCAATGATATTTAAGGGTATTTAATTTTTTATATTAAACACACTTTTAGAAATTGCATTGGAAACAGCATACATTCAAACACATAGTAATCGTTACAGTTTAATGTTAATTATGCAAATAAAATACATTGTATGCACATGCACTTGAAACAAGAAAAGATTTTTAGACATTTGACAGACATCAATAATTTGAATAAACATTTACAAATAAACGCTTTTCAATAACTCGGCAAATAATTGTTGTTGAATTGAAAAATTCGGGATTTTGGTTCTACTTGATCTACTTCATCGATTTATATAAAAAAAAATTGGGGTTGCTATTTATGTTTTAATTTTTTTATTTAAATTTAAACAAAAAAATATTTAAAAAATGAAAAATTAATGAAAACACTTGTGTGATTTGTTTTTGGAAGATTAAGAAGTACATAATGGAAAAAAAATCTTTGTTTAATTCATTTTATTTGTGGAGGTATGAATAAAAGTTTGTGAAACTTTTTTAACATTATGGACGTTCAACTTTGAATGCTCATATCTCAACAAACAATGCAAATCAATTAATTTCGTTTTAGATTTAGGGTATTTAAAAAGTGAGAAACATTTTAAAATAGAAAAAATTGGCTGTTGCCATTGGAATTTTCAAAGTTGGTACTCATTTTAATTTTGACCTCTTATACAATTTTTGTTGCCGGTAATCAATTCCTTACGCTATTTCCTGAAAAATGACACTTTTCACAAAATTCCTTGACCAGCAGCCGAAAAACAAAGGGTGAAGCGTTTTTCCCCCCCAGCTATACATTAGAAGCTGTAAGTTACTAATATCAGTTTAAAAATCATCAAAAATGATTAATTTTGCTCAAAATACACATAAACAGAAACTCACTTGACCAAAACAGCGTCTGACGTAAGGACTCATGCTCTTGGCGATTTTCTTAAAAATGAAGCTGCAATTTGCATCTGCTTCATTTAAATAAAAATGCACCCTTTGCATGACATTCTGCCGAAAAGAACAAACTACTAATGTGAACCAGTTTTTGGAAACAAAGCCTGTCCCTGCTTTTATTGTTCCGTTAATCCATCGTACAAGAGAGCGAGGTCTGAAATATCTACGGTGCTAACTGTTGGATCATACAAGTTTGATGAAAATAACTGGAACTTAGAATGCCCACTTTTGCTAAAAAGTACATTTTTCAAGTCTTAGATCATTCAAAACACATTTCTTAGTTTTAATAGCTATAGGTAAAAAAATATACAGCGAATTGGGGTGGAGTCTGACGTCAAAGGAGGCGTTCAAAAATGTCGTGATGTGGTTAGAGGGGGAAAGGGGGGTCGAGCCAAATACCACCAAATCTCACGTGAGGGGAGGGGGTCTCGTCAAATTTCATGTAATTTTCCCCGCAACAAAATCAACGTAAAGTAACGAGAACATATAGTACAGTTACAGGTAAAATATATTTCTTAACTAATATTTGGGGAAGTCGTATATGATATTTATTGTGGCTTTTCGAATCATATTTCAAAATGTTATAACTTAAAGAAACAATTTAAAAATCGCCAAAAAAAAAATCGAATAAAAAATTGAATTTTGAAAAATCTCAAGCGAGATAACGGTGTGAGGGGGTCGAGCCAAATATCACGAAATCTCACCGGGGGGGGAGGTCAAAAATAGTCAAAATCGCATCACGTGATTAATGGATGCCCCCAAAGGAAAAGAGGTGAGTGGTTTTAATTCAGTGACATATCGCTTACTATGAAGTCAGTTATCGACTAATTAAAAATTTTCCTAGTGTGAATGATAATTTGACGCTCAGAAATGCTTTTTGAAAGGCCAAAGTTTGAAATTCATGCAACTTCCATATTGAAATCGCCCATGATAGGAAATGTATTTGATAAAATCATTTTGTATCCTGATAAAACTTCTTCAGACAGAAGACGTTCAGAAATATATTTCTGCAATTAAAGAAATAATGCAATGAGTAACTACAAATTAATACAACTAATAGAATAAAAAGTTTATTTTGGAATTTATTAACATTTATTTTAATTTTAGGCCATCATTTTCTGTTTGGAGGGCCCTTCGGTCTCATACTCTATTTGTACATAGGCCTTCTTTCGTAACGGTTTCTTGGATTTTGTTTCGTCTTCGGAGCTGGATTCATCATTGGAATCTTTTCCGAAATCCTAAAAAGTGAAGTGGAAGTAAAAACAGTTAAGATTTGTCGACATTATTCAAAAAGGATTTTAAAAGAGAAGAAAAGATACACAATCCATGAAGTTATAACTTAGGCTTTGGAGTAGCTTAAGATGCATATTACAGTTTGAAATGCAAAGAAATTCCCATCATTTTCAGAAATTTCAATCACAAGGTCAATAAGCAAAACACGAAGTTCTAAAAGAACTAAAATAGTCTACTTTCCAGTTACTTAAATAATCACTGATTTTTTTTAGGCCATAGCAGAAGAATGATAATACAATTAAAAAAATTATATATGAATATAAAGTAAATAGGAAAAGATAAAAACAAAATACATCCGGCAAACATAGGCTAGGAGTATTACTATTGCTTCATAAATAAGATTAAAAGGTATCAATGTCGTTGATTTCACAGATAAAGTTAGAGATTTCACGTTTGAAAGAAGAGACATATACAATATTTTGAATGTGTAAAGGTAACCTGTTATAATAATGTGGAGCTAGATAAAAAAAGTGTTTACGAAAAATTTCTTTGCTAAAATTAGGAATAACATATTTCATTAGGTCTTCTTTGGGAAACATGTTCTTTACGATTGCAAGTAAGTTTGTTTTGATGTATGTATAAAACTAAACGATAAATAAAATTTAAATAGAAATTCAGCAAATGTAGGTTATCAAGATTGCTTGGATAAAAAGTTGATTTTATGATTTTAAAACATTTGTTTTGAATTTTTATTATGGAAAGTAGGTTAGATTTGTATTCACCTCCCCAAATTATGCCAGCATATTTTAAAAGTAAAACCAGGAATAATATAAACTAATTTAAAAAATTCTTATCGAAAACCAAGTACATTTGCCACACAAGATTTATACATCTAAGAATATTTAACAAAAAATATACAGTATTATATGTCGGACATTTCTTAGCTGCACAGGCAGTTTATTTAGAAAATGCCCGGACCCAAATCGTGGACCTTTCATATATAAGGTGGACTCCTTAACCACCTGGGCTCCACAAATAAGTGATAACTGGCATTTTAGATAAGTTAACTAAGTTATTGCGGTTTTTAAGAATATGGTAGGCCTCGTACAAATCAAGTTCTCCAATGCTGGAAGGTTCAACCAAAATTGAAGCAGACGGTGATTACACCCCCAAAAATCTATATTGTTTTATCATAAATCTCAAAATATGGGGGGGGGGGGTTCAGGGCTACATAAAATAAAATAGGGACACTTTCCCAAGTACAAAAAGAATATCCCAATTTATGCTTGGTTTTCACACCTTACATATTGACGACAACATAAAACCAAGCTGGAACTAGAATAGGAAAAGTAGCTTAACCTACTTTTAGGTCTTCTTTCGCCAATCAGATACAATTACGGCACTACTCCTAATAAATAAAGCCGTTCTTCCCCTGTACTCTTCATATGTTTTACCAACATGTTAAAGACCCATACTGCATTAATAAACGCCCACTACTGTTTTCCCTCAAATGAACAATGAAAAGTAAAACAACGGCCTTTTAAGTTTATAAGTACCACCATGGCATCACGCGTTGACGCAGGATAACTAAAGTAAAAGTTTTAAGAAGTAATTTACTTTACTTTTAATGTGAAAAAACCGAACATGTCAATCAAAAAGTTCCACCTTTCCCGTTTTCTCCAAATTGAACAATGAAAAGTGAAACAGCGGCTTTTTGAATGGTACATAAGTACTGTCAGTAGCTAAAGGGTTAAGGGGTGTGTAAAATGGCGCACTATAAAATATCCAACTCACCTCCATGTCCGAAACGTCACTCTCTTCAAAGTCCACGTCCGCCACAAACTCCCTCTCTGCCTCTTCTTCTTCCTAAAGAAAGAAATGCAAAGGAAAATAAATAATTGTTTGGATTTACAAAAAGGAATATCTTTTTTTTTAATAATGTTCAAACCAGGGACTACTTAAGGGAACTATATAAGCTTCTATATGTGGACGTAGCAAAACACAATTGGTTAATTTTACTGCAAAATATTTCAATATTTAAGATGGTGTAGTCTACACAATGCTCCAAATCGCAAACAATTAAATATAAGGTAAAAATGTGTTATAGCAAAAATCCCTTTCAAGTCCTTGCTTCTTTACAACATGGATAGTAACTTTGATTGGATTCTCTTTAAGAGAGATTGTCAGTCCCATAGAGCTAATGCATTAGTTTAGAGATCACAACTTCCGCAGAAGTATTGCTTTGCCATGTTATCCCATTTTCACCAGGTATGGGAATCAACATAACATTGAAATGAAACAAATTTGAAACGATAATGTTATCTAGGTATTTAATTATATATTTTTGAAGTTTTAAAATGCTAAAAATATACAGGAGATGGCGACTCTAATTTAAAACTTTATCAATTAATAATTAAATAATGGATGGAATTAAATGGAATTAAATAATGGATTAATAATTAAATAACGGATGCTATTTTCTTTTCAATTTTGTTTTAAATGGATGTTACGATGATTCCCATACCTGGTGAAAATGGGATAACATGGCAAAGCAATTATTTTGCAAAAGTTGTGATTTCAAAACTAATACATTAGCTCTATGGGACTGATAGTCCCTCTTAAATGTTAAATTCATTGATAGACAAGATAGATGTAAATAAGAACAATCGATGTAAATTTATACTCCACAAATGCCGAAATCCAGGTGGGAAATTATAGCAACCACAACAAAGTAAAAATGAGAGCCGCGGTAGCTCAGTCGTGTGAAGCGTCGTGCTCGCATCGGAAGGGTTGTGGGTTCTGTCCTCGGCGGTGCTCGCAATTCTGATGGTTGCTGGGTCGGCGCTTGTATTCGACTAAAGACCGCCGTGTTGCTAATGGTGGCTGGGGCACGTTAAATATGTCGTGGTCACAAAGTCCTCCATGTTCCCATACCAAATTAATACCTCTGGGGGTACCAGATCAGGGGGTTATCGGCCTTTAATCTGGATCAAAATTCCGATATGTGAGTGAGAATGGATGTGTGAAAGGGACCTTCCTGTAAAACGGATGTGTCATGCTGCGAGCAAAAATCGGACTTCCTCCCTTGTGGCGCTCAATAAAAACGGAAGGCGCCCCACTTCGCCTTAAAATCGGGTAGTTCTCTACTCCGGGCTCGGTTATCGAGTGGCATTAGAAACAACAAGTAAAAATGAACCACAGAAAATAACAGTATTATTTTAAATCACAGTATAAGTACACCATGGAAAGATACTGGAAATAAGAAAAAAAAATTTACCTCCATTTCCTCCTCGTCAATGTCGCTCTCCACTTCTTCATCTTCCAGAGCCTTCTCAAAGGCCTTCTGGGGGAAATTGTAGATGTCTCCATACTGCAAGAAACAAACAGGTTTGTTACAGAGTCTGTCATTTAGCCCGCTTCCACACAACAGTTGTGTTCGACAGGAAAAAAAGGCACCAAACACAATATTAATTCTAGATCAAACATTTACACGCTAAATTCGGCTAGTTTCATTTATTTTATTTCAAAAATTCAATATTTATCTTTTGGTAAATTTATATTTTAAAGAATAAATACATAATATTCCTCGCTTTTAAATATAAGCAAAACATTTCATATCACACATACAATCAAAGATTCTCTTTGTGAAATATATTTGACGACATTTCAAACTGATTGATGTCACAAAAATAATTTTTTTTAAATATATTATTTAAAGGAAATAAAGTTTCTCAAACGATTGTTATGAATGGATGATGTATGTAGATGTCTCCATACTGGAAGAAAGAAATTCTGGTTTACTCCAGATTTCCTTCAAACTCATAACTTTCCCTCCAAAATTAGGAGCCTTTTAGGAAAGTTTTTTTATAACCATCAAAAAAAATTTTAAAACAATATATTTTTATTTTATTTCAATATGTAATTTTCTGCATTTATTAACATATATGAATAGAATATGTGAATAGTCTGTGAACAAATTCATGATTATTTCACATGCAATACTCAGGGTTCAAACTCATAACTTCCTCAAAATTCAGGAGCCTTTTAGGAGGGTTTTATTTTCAAAGTCATTTACAAAATTTTAAAGCAATATATATCTTATTACACAATGTAATTTTCCACATATATTAACATATTTGAATATAATATGTGAAGAGTGAATACATCATTGGGATTTCTTATGCGATAAAACTTAGATATTCTGCACTTTGCAAGTTACACTTAATTGCATTTCAAGAACTACAGTTACAGTTGAGTTTCAAGGCCATTTCTGAATTTCGGAGGAAAATTAAGGGAGATTGAAGAAACTTTTGTTGTTAAAGAAAACTAGCTTGACTTACGAAACTGTTGAAGGCCCACTTCACAGTTATGTATGTGACAATTAGTCCAGAAGATAATGTACAAAATACATGAACCCATATTTTTAAACAATTTAAATAGGGTATTTTTTTGCAAATCCTAGATAAAAAGGAACTTTATAGCATATTTAACTGAACCTGGGGTATTTAATGAACCTGTTGCACCACACAGCAAAAAAAATATATAACCTACCAGTCCACTTTTGAGTCGCTCTACGAGTTGTTTTTCGATTTCTGTGTCTAGTTGTGCGGCCACCAGCGCCTTCTCTTCCCTTCTCCTTTCCCTTCTTTCGATCTTCCTTTGTTTGGGGACCAGCTCCTTACTAAACAAAACAGGAAACTGTCATTCATCAGTTCATAAAACAAATAAGGGAGGAAGATTATTTCCAAATCACGAGATAACAGTACACAAAAGCAAAAAGATAGAGAGATATTGTCATTACTATGAGCTTGATTTACGGAAACAGATATCCTAGGTTTGGTATTTTATGCAGAAAAAAGGATAAAAAGTTGCAAGAAATGTGTTTGCAAACAATTTAGTTAACTTAAAATAGTACTAAAATTTACATAGTATCCAAACCAAATGATAACAGTGCGCAAAAAATATACATTGTGACTATTATGTACTTGATTTACAAAAAAACTGATATCTTAGGTTTGGTATTTCATGCAGAAAAAAGGAGAAAAAGATGCAAGAAAAGTGTTTTGCAAACAATTTAGTAAACTTAATAATATATATATACAAACAGTACTTAAATTTAATAAGATCTTAAATGCTGAAATTTATAATACAGAAATAACAAGTTATATTTAAATATTAAAAGTTATAATTACATAAACATAGAGTTCTTAGAAGTGTTCATAAAGACATGCTAAGTTAAATTAATGGTACATTAGCCACATTCCTTTATTAAGAGTTAACACATAACCCTTTAAGAATATTTTGTTATTGAAAAAATTAAGCTCACTACATTGATGATTATTATTAAAAATACATATAATTACTTCTTGTTTACTTTAATAACAATTCTATAAAAATTATTTATAAAATAAAATTTTATAAACTTATAAGGTACTGTATAAAATTTTCATCATTGAAGAATCTGTTAGGGATAGTTTTAATAACCTTGAAGTGAAACTTATCGAGAAAGACTACCCTCTGTTGATCAGAAAAGTTAACTAATGTAAAAAAAAACACATTTAATTGTTTAATTTTTCTCAATCAACAATTTAAACACTATGACTCTTAGAGACTTGCTTTTTAATTTCTTTTATTTAATAAAATCTAGGCACAAAAGATTTCAGTAAAGCATAATTCTGACCAACACTATATGTACTTAAAAGAATAAAGCAACACAGCTAGCCATCTATATTTCTAAGGGCGCAAGTCACAACCTTTACTTTGCTCTTTTTTTTTTTAAAAAAAGCAATTCATATAAGCAGCTTTAACCCTTTCAATCCTAACTTTTTATAATTTTTTCTAAAAATCTAAAATTGAAATCGACTCATTATGAAATGGTGAAAAGCAGGGGGAAAATCATAATTTCTAACTAAAATTTAAGGAAATTTTGTTTTGGAATCATAACTTTTGAATAAATTATAACAAATGAATAATTTGTCGAAACTTTATTTGTTAAAAATATTTAAAATAAATTTTGAAACATTTAAAAATGCAAGTCTGCAAATTTTAGAGGGCCAATTTAATTCCTAAAGTTGTTTTAGAATGAATTTTATTTTACTATATTTTCCTTTTTTTTCATTTAACTAAAACAAACACTATTTAATTCTCCAAAAGACATTATTCTTCCACCTAATGATACAAAAAGAAAATATAACTTTACAAAAAAAACTTACGGAAAATTCAATAAAATTTATTTGAATTAAGTGCGAGTTTAGTGAGGAAAAGTGAGGCGAGTTTAGTGAGGAAAAAAAATTCGGACATTTTTGGCTTCTTCTTCATAAGCTCAACAGCCTTTTGCTGACTCGCTGATCCTCCTCCAGTTGGCCCTATTAGCCGCAATGGCTCTCCATCGGTTGACTCCTATTAGATTGAGGTCCCTATCAACATCGTCTAACCATCGTGTGGGTGGTCGTCCTCTACGTCTAGTACCTTCAATTTTTGGAAAAAGTCACTTTTTTTGGTGGGGAAATCATCGGGACATCTGTACAGATGGCCCAGCCACCTAATTCGGGATGCTTTTATAGTTTTCACAATTTCGGTCCCGCCAAATTTTATGTAAATTTCATAATTGTAAAGAATTCTCCACTCATTGTTCTCCTGAATAGGTCCGAATATTTTCCTTAATAATTTCCAAACATTTTTGGCTGCACAGGCCATTTATAGGTTATCACTTATTTTGTTTTTTGTCAAAATTATGCAAGTCACAACTTTGACTTTGCTCTTTTTAAAAAAGCAATTCAAATAAGGAAGGAATATAAAGAAGCATACAAAAGGAAGCAAAAAAACGACCGGTGGGACACTCACGTGCGTCCGAGCCTCAGTTTCCTCATGCGTATGAGGTATTGTGTGACTTTGGTGAACCGCTGCTTGCACTTGTGCCTGAGGAAACTCGGCCAGTAGAGCAGGTTCTCGTCGATCTGCTCCAGGGCTTTCTCGTAGTTCTTGGACAGCTTCACCTTCTCCCACAGACGGGCAGGGTAGGCAGCCCTCTCGATGGTCTTCATGAACAGGAAGCACACGCCTGGAAGTTAAGATGAGTTTAGTTTGAATTATCGTCACACTAGAGCTACACCAGTGGTTCCCAACCTTTTCTGGACCATCGCCGCGTATTTTAGGTTGATTAATAACCACCCCCTTTTAATTTTCATGTTATGTCTAATCATAATTTGAGTTAAAGTGTAACTATAAAACAGTTTTATATAACACTTACTACCGTTTATAAAAACAACCAAAGAAGCTTTATCCGGTCACTTTTAAATAAAATAGAAAAAAAACATTAAACACATATTTTTAAAGAACAAATGTGAAATAATTAACTAAGATACTTTTACAGGTTTCTAGAAAATTTAAGAGTTTTTAAAGTAAAAATTGGCTGGTTTGGTTATGTTTGGAGAATGGTTTTACTGTACAAAGGTACATTATTTTAAATTCCCCCCTTTGAATACTCATCGCCCCTCAAGTATTTTTTGCCCCCTTGTTAACACAAATCGCCCACTTGGGGGGCAATCGCCCCCAGGTTAGGAACCGCTGAGCTACACGAAGGCTATTGGCGACGGGCGTCATATTTAGAGCCACAGTCATGTGACGAGCCGACACCTGAATAGGCACCAGTGTCTGTCTGATGCCGGTGTCTGTCACAGCCCGGTATCTAACGCATGTTGCGTTTGTTTTTCTTTCTTTGCTTATGTGTTAAACGTTAGTTGTGTTTTATTAGTTTTTACGTCTGCCATTAAGAGAAATGAAATCGCTCCATGTTACCATTCTCTTCCCTGATGGTGGCATAGTTGCCGTTGGCCAGTGGGCACGAGCTCCGACTGCAGAGACCAGTGACATTGTACTCGTTGCGGCAGAACTGCTGGGTCTTGGTGCTGGAAAAAAAACATTTATTGATTATTAAAATTGATTTTTTTACTGAAAGAATTTTATTGAAATATTCCACCATACAATACTCGGAATAAAATTATATTTAAGGAACATTTATTAACTAAAAATTATCTTAACCCGGCGGAACGCGCGCTTGAATGGTAACGTGCGGTCGCGCGCTGGGTCCGTTGGACCCACAGCGAGTTTTCTTATCTCTATACTTAAATATACCGTTAAAACTATTAGTTTTTGATAATATTTTTTAATATTAAATTATACAAGAACTTTATTATAAAATTACGTTAAATTAAATAGTTTGATAAATAAATATTATATATAATAATTTTTAGTTTTGGAGGTCGCAAGTTAATAGATATTAAAATTGGATTTCCACACTGTTTAAATTTTTATTTTTAGTATATTTATATTAAATTAACAGAAGAGTTTTTCATGACATATTAAATTAATTAATCAAATAAAACAAATATAATAACTAACAGTTCAAGAACACCCACTAGACATTTTTTCCGCATTTAGCGCAACATGTTTTTGATTTTCTGTCATTAGTATAAGGACAAACATGGCATCTTTTTTTTGGTTTCAGTTTTTAGTCTCTTTTGTGGTGGGAGTTCATGGTCTTCAGAAACATCGTTACGGAATTCAATTTTCTAGGCAAGCAAGGCAGATTACTTCTTATTTCGGTTTGATCTTTTTTAAGTCCCAAGTTCTTTTGTGAAAATTCTCCTGTTCTTATATTCTAAAATTCCATGAGAATTCCCTGATATTTCCAGAATTAAAAAGTTCCCTGAGAATTCCCTGATTTCCAGGTTCTGTTACCACCCTATCTTAACATTGAATCCAATGTTTACAAACTACAAAACCAGCATGCATTTCGGGCGTTAAGAGATTTGAGGTCCGCTGACATTTGGAGCTTCTCTGTACTAGAAGTTTTACTATTACTTCTAGTATATTATGACCGCCAGTCCTAATTAGATTGGACAATCGAGGTCTTACTGTACTAACTTTTTTTATTATAAACTAGAAAGCTTTCCAAAATGACTGATACTGAAGCAGCAAATTTGCCAATTATACTTAAAAATCATATTCCAAGAGGGTCAAGCAGATTTCGGAGGTTCATGAAAAGTTTTTTGGCAGGTCATTTATCGGGACATTTTGAATTGAAACACAAGTTAAAATAATCACAAAAAACAGAAAGAGGTTCACTCATAAGACATTTTGGAATAAAAGAACAGTTTGAATGGATTATTAAGCTCAAAAAAACTGACAGAGCTTGTTTGTTTATTCATGGCACACCAAAAATATGTATTTTTAACCCCACAAAACCGCAAATTTCACTAAATTGATATGACCCTCAGCAAGTGTTAAATGCCAATTCTTTCAAAATTATTCGCAAAATATATATTTCTGAATACATAACTATTTGAAAAATATGATTATATAAAGTATATATGCATAAGATTTTTTTTCAAGAGTGAAGAGGCTTTAATATATTCCAGGGCTCGAAAAAATTCTGAAGTTTTACCCATCTCTGAGGATGGCTTGTGCAACTACGTACCCGTCCTCCTTTGAAACTAACCCGTCAAACTCTAATTATCTAAATAGCTTATAAATAAATAAAAAAAAATTCTCTTATTTATTACAAACCTTTATATAAATTGCATAATGTTAGTAGTTACTACGATTACATTTTAGAGTAATAAAAGAAATACTAGGTTACTAATAGTAACCTTGTATTTCTTTTATAAAATAATTTCAAAGACAGCGGTCAAGTTATCCAGAATGTCGATTTGTCCTAGGGTACTACATTTTTTAAATCAATATAATATGACACTTGTGAGTTCCACAATCAAGCCAACGATTTAGAGGTATTTCTGTACCGAATTCTGAAAGGGTATTTAGGTAGACGTTCATCATTGCATTTAAAGTTTCTTGTTTAAGATCAGTGCGTAATTGTTAATTTCTTCAATAGAAGTCCAAATGTATGTGCACAAAGCAACTTAT
Organism: Oedothorax gibbosus; assembly: GCA_019343175.1. NCBI lineage: Eukaryota > Metazoa > Arthropoda > Arachnida > Araneae > Linyphiidae > Oedothorax > Oedothorax gibbosus. The sequence continues at coordinate 36,284,425 of CM033278.1, forward strand.
ATTGTTCACCGATTATGTGAGCATGCACATTTGGTCTGACAAAGGAATTAACAGGATTTCTAGATTAGAGAGTCATTTTAAAAGTGAGATGCTAGACTCTTGTAAGATAACAAAAATTAAAAATGCATCACGAACATTAACGGAGAAATGGCCATCCACGAAAACGTCGAATTCAAGAAATTTGTTGTCCTCGGGAAATTTTTGACCGCCGAGGACAGGAGGACGGGCGGTTTTTCGAGCCCTGATATATTTATTCTCTATGATTCAGTGATTTCTCTTCAAAGCCTTAAACATGCCTAATAATTACACAGTCAAACTCAGTTCCAATGACAACTCGTATATAAAACCATAAACATTCAATATCTTGAATTGCCCATAGACCTTTGTTATATTTTGCTTATAATGCAATTTTTAATTAATTCCCCAGTTATAATGCTAAAAAGGTATTTTTATGTGATATCCAAATACCTTCTTATAAAGAACTTTTTTTAAAAAAATTTGCTTTCAGTTCAATTTATAAATTAATTTGATTACAATACTACTAATAGCACAGAGTGAAAATTTATTCAATATATGTCCTTTGGTAATTTTTATTAATAATAGGAATATACAATATGTATTTTACATGAATTCCCACTTAACATTTTTCAATCATGTTTGTAACATTACTCCTTTATAACTTCCAACATCTCTGTCCCTCCCTAACAGCGATTTCGCAGCGAACTAGAAAATATTACAATTCATCGCAGTTCGGTTGAACAGTCTTGACCAGCGTGTAAAATAAGCGGTATCGCATCGCGAAACGCAACAGCAAAATGAAAACTTGCGATAGCGATTTAGCTTTGCATCGCATTTAATTGCGATACTCACAAAGCATCTCCGTTTGTCATAACCATGGTGTTTTTGCAAACGATTCGAAGTCAGATCGCTTCAGTTCAGTTGTCTAAGTCATGGAGCTCTATCTCAATTCGAATCCGTTGGCCGCTTTTCGTTCGGGCAGGGAAACATCTCAACTCCATACCAGACTGGAAGTGAGTAGCGAAAAGTGTAAAACAAACCGCCGATAATCACGCCAGAACAGAAAGATTTAGCGAGATTTCCAATTCGTTATTATTTGTGTTGCAAAAATCGACGAAAGTAAAATATGGTGGTTCAGTTACGAACTGTTAAAAACTGGATCACGTCGTTGAATCCGAATAATGAGTGTGCTGAAGTACAAATCTAACGGTAACGTTGTTACTAAAATAATGTGCTCTTTATGTGCAAAGCACATAGATAACTTAAAATGTCAAAAAAATTTCAACGCATCGCTAATCAACGGAATTAACGGTGCGTCGATAAAGATGGACAATACTCAAAAGTGCTATGCATTAATTAAAAATTGCTACACACAAATACTTTGGTGTAGCAGAACTGCTATACACAAAAAAAAAGTATTTTACACGCTGGTCTTGACATGAACTAAAACAATAACGATACATTACTTTTGGAGGGTGAAAAACAACAAACAGAACGCGAGGTCTTGTCAAGAATGAAGAAAATCATGATTAAACCAGGGTTGGGTTTTTCTCGTCCAAAACTAATTTTTCCCATCCCACCGGGAAAAACTGGGAAATACATCTTTCTTTTTAAAAAAAAATGGAAATACCATTTTTTCTCAGATATACCTTATCTGGGAAATTCCTTTTAATTAAAAACTTTTATAAAAGTAAAATCAGTTTTCCCTTTGGTAACATCCTAATTTTTGTATTCTGGATGTGACTGCAATTATACCATCTATCTGGGTGGGGGAACCCTTCTTAATTTTATGCTTTGTGTTCCCTCTCATCCCCACTATAGACGTTATAGTTTGCAAAGGCCTAGTGAGTGTGTTTATGCAAATGGGAACTCTAATAATAAACCAGAGTTAGATTATTTGTTACCATAGATAGAGATTTGAGAGAGATTAATATGTTACCATAGATGTAAAATAACTAAGGAAGGTTTGCTTATTTTTAAAAATATTAAAGGCCATGATAAATATTTATAACAATAAAAAATTAAAATTATTTTTATTAGTCCCATTAAATAAGTTAGGAATTAATTGTTGTTTCAATATTTGAGTTTTTCCCAGGACGGTAAATACCGGTTTTTACCATGGTATTTACCAGGGGTGGTAAAAACCATGCCAACACTGGATTAAACAGCAACAAAAAAAAAGCTTTAAAAAAATTAGACTGGAAACTGAACTAAAGAATTTTAGTGGTCACTTTTGAAAATTGAGTCACCTCCGGCCACCACTCATTTTCACTATTACCCAATATCAATTTGTAAGTTGACTACAAACAACTTAAGAAACACTGAATTTTCCGCATGGATATAAATTTATAAATACAGTGATAAAGGGAAAACAATTAAATGGTATGCCAAATTGAAAATCTCAATAAAACCAACAATTACTTACTTTACTTTATGTGAACAAAATGTGTTATTTATAATGGACCAAACAACCTGCAAAGCAAAAAACACTCTTTTAATCAGTATGCATTTGGCTATAAATAGCATTGTCTAGAATTCCTGAAATTGCCAAGTGAATACACGTAATTATTTGTTAATAAATATAACAATAAAAGTTTACTCGTATTGAAATATAAAAAATATTCGGTTAAATCTTAGTTTCGGCATACAGCGACTTTTTCGGAACGTTGGCGACAAAAAAAAAGGAGAAACAATTCCAATCTGGCAACAGTTGTTTGACTTCGCGGTTTCCGAGTAGCATCGTGTCGTCTAATCGTGCTTTGCTATGCGATGTTTTCTCGCCAAACTTGTTGGCGAGAAATAAAAAGTTGCTGTATACTGAAACTAAGATTTAACCGAATATTTTTTTATATTTCGCTTTTTATTTTCGCCGTATACCGAAACTATTAGCCAAATATTCACATAGAATAATAGTATACAAGTGAATAATCTCTTGTAATATTATTCTATTCCACCTATACTATTATTATAGACAATATAAAAGTACATAGAATAGTACAAAAGTATTTATTGGCAATGAATAAAGAGCTTGGCAGCTAGCTCCAGTTGTACCCACTTTTAAATAAAAAAAATAATTTCTAATAGAATTAAATATTTTTTTTAAAAAATGAATTCAAACAGAAGGCATTCCTTACGACTGTCAGATTACTTTTGTTTACATTTATCAAGAGCTTTTTAAGATATTGACAAATATGCTAACCAAAATATAGATCGCAGTGTCTCCGTTAACGCAGTTTTACCTCAACACAATCAGGGCTTCCTGAATTAATTTAGAAAAACAATTTATTTAAATGCTTAGAATCATGTTAGAACTTGACAATAAACAATATCAGATAAATAAGAGATTTTTTTGGAGTGCCTACATTACTTCTATTTAGAATAGTAACATCAACTCAATTTGTAATGATTATAGGAAAATCAAAAATACAATTTGAAAATAAATCTTACATCATCACTCTGCATCTTGATATTTTAGTACACAATATATCAATATATAAATGAATAATATAAATACTTTATTTTAGAATTTTTAACATGTGGAAATCGTTTTGTTTGGTATTTTGGTTAAAAGAGTAGTGGAAGTTGTAGTAGTGTTTAGATCTCTAGAATTATCGTTCATTTCCTACAAATTCCATAATCATTTTGGTTTATTTGGAAAACATATACTACCAATTATGGTGAGTTTGAGTTTATAGAGACGGCCCTAATCAATCTCGCATTAGTTTTCTTTGATAACGATATATAATGAGGTTGATACAGATGATGTACATCTTGTTTACAGTTTTTGAATTTCCTGCGATTTTATTTGGTTGTTTGGATTTAATTCGCAAAATGAGCGTGTCTCGTCTGTTGAGTTCTTTACATAAAACTTGTTTATATTTCTGCCATTTATTAAACTTCATCAGTTTAAATTCAATTTAATTTCAAGTATGTATTCTTTTTACTAAGATAAGAAAATATTGTATGATGTTGTTTCAGATGATGTACGCTCCTTTTTTTATTTTTGCATTTCCTGCGATTTCATTAGGTAGTTTCAATTTCACTCTCAAAATGGGCCTTTTTGTCGGGTGTTATTTCTTTTTTAAAGTTCGAATGTTATTTCTTAATTTTTTTATTTTTTCTTTACGTGTAACTCGTTTTTATTCCTGGGATTTATTAAACTTTATCGGTTTTAATTTGATTAAATTTCAAGTATGCAAAAAACTTCAAAACGTCAATGCTGTTGGAAAACTTCGGTTCCGATGATATTTTGTTTGGTGCGGAGATTTTGAACGAAATAATGGGACAGGAATTCAACGTGATTTACGAAGAGACAAAAGCTTTAGTTCATTCCAGAATAAGCAAAAATGAAAACAATTGCTAATTCTGTTGCCATACACGACGTGAAACATGCACATTGTTCAAAACAAATGTAATTCTAGAAGGAATGAAATGAATTCCAGAATGAAAACAATACATTTTGACGTCACGACCCTTAATTTCTACCGAAGATCGTTTTTAGAGGCGTGGGTTGTAAATAAATTTTGATTGCGCGTTTCTCCCTTTTTAAGGCTGAGTCCTGACTACAATATCAAATGCCACAAAACTTGGCGACTTGGCAAAGTCAGCCTATTATTGCATCGCTTGGCGCCTGCCAAGTTTTGTTGCATTTGATGTCGTAGTCAGGACACAGCCTAAGGAGTACTTAATTTTTTGCACACTAATATTTTAAACCAATAAAATTTTCTTCAAATAGTCTATTCTGAATAGTATGTTTTCATAGAGATTTGTTTTTTTCTTTTATTGTTCGTTTTGTCTTTTTGAAGTTTTGTAATTTATTGTACTGTAATGTGTTACACCTAGTTTTATTTAAATACTAAAAAATTATCCTAAAAATCTGGTTTTTACCGCGCATTGAGAATGAAACTGAAACAAATGAAATCGCGGAAGACAAAGGATGAAATCTTGCAACTACGTCAGTTTAAACAACCCAATTTTCAACCAGTCTCTTAACCAATCAAAATAAATTCGAAAAGGCTCTAGAAACTTTTTTTTAAAGAAAAAGTTTGCAAAATATTTGAGTTGAAGAAGTCTTGAAAAACTCAAATTCCTAAAAACTCATTGGTTATGCCTCATTACTCCTACCTTGACAAAGTTGAGGTACAAGGTCTATACTTTTTATGCCATCTGGCTTTCGAGGAAGGCAAGCATATTAAAAACTTGAGTTCTTATGAAGTATTACATTGACATTTTTTTTTAATCAAAAAGTCGTAACCTTTGATGTAGAAGGTAAACTTGGATGGACCTTTGGTTTGTATTACAACGCACTAGAGGGTCATTGTTGAAGGCATCAACTTTTAAACTAAATTAGTATTTGGTTACTTAAATTTTAGTAATACCAATTTATGAAATTTAACTATCATCCATCATATGTAACTACAATAAAAAAAAATTTGGGCATTTTTATATAGCTTAAAATAAACTAATAAAACGTAATGTGGAAACTAAAAATGAGGCAAAAAAAACAGTGCTGAAGGCAATTTTTATTTCACACCATAAAAACTTCAAGTCCTCTTCCAGTACACAACATGTTCGTCTTTTGGTTAACAAATGAATAATGAAATTAGATGACAAAATATAACAATGAAGTGAAATTGTACAGCCAGTAAAAAAAATATATATAAAAAGCCAAGATTATAATTGTTCAATTAACTTCTAACCATCTAATACGCAAAAGAAAACCCAAGAAAAGCAAACCATACACACAATACTAAGATTAATGTTGAGGGTCTGCCTAGAATGATTTTACAAGGTCGTATTTTGTGAATATTAGAGACAGAATACCTAAAATAATAAATAACTGCCTAGTGTTTAGGAAACCATAAATCACTAGATTTGGTATGCATTTAACTTGAATCTTTGAAGGAAGTCATTAAAAAGCCCAAACAGCTTCTAAACAGACCCTTGATTGTTAAAATAGAACACGATTGGAAAATTGATTTGAAAATACTTGGTCAAGAGTTTTTATATTATAAATTTACAATTGTCGAATATATTATACAATTTATCATGATGCAGAGAACAGAAATTTAAGAGTTCCTTCTTACATTATCACAAATTTTCAATTGAAGAACGACCGATATAGCTACAAAAACTAAGTACTTGAAGATCTTGAAATGTGTAAGCAAACCCGAGTGTTTAAAAAAAGTGCTCTTTTCCGCTGGAATTTATTTAAACACAAGACAAATGTGCTGGCGTTTCTTTTTTTTGTGGCATCACAACTGAATTTGAGGGGTGCTACGACAACTCGTAGACTCGGTGCAATGTTTCCAGAGAAATCTTTCAGCACACATTGCAAGACTGTTGTCCAGGTTGCCGTACGCAATATCACAAGAAAATTAATACTGATATAATGAGCAATAATAAGATACAACCAGTCCCGACCAGACGGTTTAAATAATTTATATCCCCAAATTAAACCCAGGAAATTATAGCCAAATAGAAAGTTACGTTGTATACTTGCATGCACACATAAAAAACAGCTCAAAAAGGAATAAAACACAATATATCTTGACCCCTCCATTGCCAGGACGTACATGCCTGGGAGTGAAGGGGTTCAAGAAATAATGAAAAATACTTGGTCATTTAATTATATTTTTCTTGATAAGCCCTCAATTTAAAATACCCGCAATTGTTAGATTACTTAAGCAACAGCGTCAAATGACTTACTGCAAACATAACAGCTGGAAATATGATGCTCTGAGGTGGATATAGAACAAGAACTCTAGCGGAACAGGACACCTAACGATTACTTATAGATTGGATATCGTGTGCCACTAGAGGGAAAAACAATTTTTTAAAGGATCAAATTTACGTATTTTACATCAAAACAAAACGGCGATTAACAGGTTGCAATGCCACACCTCTTGGTCAGATAATATACAGTCCTCGAAAAACACATTTGCAGCAGAATGTCGGGGTTTCTGTCGAGCGAGGCTCTTAATTCCATTTACACAGGCCCCGCTGTCCAGAAGAGACAAGGCCACTGTGGTTTGCTTACACATTCTCCTTTCCGAACAGGCTGCCTCAACTACGTCAAAGGACCAGCTTCTTGGGGTTCTCCCAGGGGAACTCGTCACGGCCAAAGTGGCCGTAGGCGCTGGTCGGAAGATAGATGGGTTTCTTCAGGCCCAGTTCCCTGGAAAGACAGAAATACTCTAGTTTAACTTCAGAACCGGTTATGTTTGAATTATTAGAGCTACCTGGCTGTTGGGGACTGGTCAAGACATTGTAATCAATAGATTTAATAAACATGCGTCCCTCAGTCAGTTTCTACTCAAGAACAATTTCCAACTTCCATGACTTTTGCAGATTTTCCCCATACAAAAAACACAATTTTCAGGCATTTTTCTTAAAAGGTTGATTTGTGATGCTCAAGAGAAATTTGAAGGAGCAAGGCCTGAGAATCACAAAAACGAGCGGTAGAAGTGGATTAAAAACCACTAAAAACATTTTTGCCCGGATTGTAAATTTAATCTGGAAACTAACTTAAACCAGATTCTAACCGATTAAATTTACTTATCCTCCTGATGGGTAATTTCAATTGCTAAATACATAGGAAACAGTTTTAACTATTTAATGACAACTTTGTGAACACCTTCATTTTCCAATAAAACATTACCATTTAGTATTTGTCGCATAGCTCAATTTATCCTGTATAAATTGTTCAGGACATCATTCCAACTGTTCTATATTTTGTTAAGCACAAATCTCATTTCAACCGTCGTTAATCAGTTAAACCTGGAAAATATCTACCAAATGAATATACAATAAAAAATATGTTATCTAAATTATCGGTAAAATATATAATGGTTGTCATAAGGCATATTAACATTCCAATTGAAACATACTTAATGATGATGCCAGGCCTCAAGTCAAAATTCTTCATAACTATTTCCAAGAGTTCCTTCTGTGTTTTTTCTGATGTTCCAAAAGACAAAACTGTTATGGACAGAGGCTCAGCGATTCCGATAGCATAAGAGAGCTGAAACAAATAAAAACAGAGTCAAATGCTTTGCACAATAGCAAAGTAAATATTCATAAACAGCGATTGCATGATGCAAACTAATTCCCATCACTTCACGATTTGATAGCCTGAGAATGTGTTATGTTGTTGGAGGACGTACATAAATTATGTCACGCAAAATATTGACCCCTCCCTCCCATGTCATGCTGCGTCACGTTTGATCGAACCCCTCCCCCTAAAATTACGTCACGTTCTCCCCCCCCCCTAAAGAAAAAGTTAATTGTAATATTTCCCTTTGTTTCCGAAATTTGAAAAAAATATGTAAAATTAAACTTGGTTGAATAATTTATTCATAGGAATATACCAACATCGTTTTACAAGGTCTAACTTTCTAACTAGCCATTCGCTAACGTCTTCTAAAAAAGGGGATCTGAGAGTAATCGGAACAGTCTAGTTCTGGGTATTTTGGTGTTCGTCCAGGTAGCTGCCAGTCCTCTAATTGGTCAAGATAGTGTCGCGATTTTGCGTATTACGAAGTACCGTTACAAAAAGGTCTGTAAAATATAGGAGACTAATAATGCTGACTTTGTTGCATATAATAGTCTCCCCGTCCTCTTTCTGAAATAAAGTGTTTCTTCACGATTAATTTTTTTTTCTCAAAAACTTTTTATGTAAAACAGATTTCCCTTGCAAAATTGGAAATTTTCGAATCATTATGTCACGCAAGCGATTAGGCTGGTATCATTAAATTGAGTGACATCAGTGAACTTTCATAATCAGAAGAAACTACTTTCTCCATTTCTATTAATTAACTTTTAAACTACATCAAAAGTCAGATTTTAAAAGATAATGGAATTATTCCAACCTAAGTTAAAACTAATCCGCCGAAATAAAAACTATGACAGTAAAGCCAGTTTAAGTCTTCAGTTCTTGTTAGGGTTTTAAATATTGAAAGACAACTTACTTGAACAAGGCATCGTCTGCAAAGTCCAGCCTTAACAAGAGACTTGGCAACCCATCGTCTATTGATAAAAAATAATTACATTAAAATAGTATTTTGCACAAAATATAGAATTTTTAGAGATTCAGAATCGATAAGGCTATAATCAAGGTTAAAATCAGTAAATTAAAAGTAATATAAAAGATTACCAAACTAGTTGAAACATGCTTAGGATTTATAAATCAATAAATAATATACTTAATGATATGCATATTTTGATTAAAAGAATGAAGATATAGAAACGTTGCTAATTAAAGCTAAAAAAAAAGCACAATTATCTGAAAAGCTATCAATGTTTAAAATTCTATCAACTGCCTGAATAAATAGCGACATTCATTTTTGAAGAACAAATACACCCACATAGATAACAAAGAAACACAAGGGTGTTCTTTTTGAATTGTTGTCAAAGAAATTATAACAAATGATACAATAGCTTAGCACTAAACGTTAAACAAGGTCTATAATTATTTCAAATGTCTCTTGAATTCTTAAAATGTGCAGCATCAATCCTCTGAGGGGATAATTAAATTGGCTAAAGTGTAAACCTGTTTTCACTGCATGAGATTTAAAATAAAATTTTTAACTGAAAATTGAAATTCTTTAAAAAGTTTTTTTTTTAAATTATAATTCTGTAGTAGATGTTATATAAATGAAATTGTAGATGTCAAATTTGAAGAACTCTTCAAATTTGCAACATCATAAAAGTTTAGTCACAGATACTGTGATTAGCTTCAAATCAGCCATAGATACTTTAATTGACACAATGATTCAGCTGAAAATGTCAAATAAGACAGCCATAACTCTAACTTTCTTACAAAAATTACATCATCCATAATCATGAAAATTCTGGTAATCTACAGTAGACCACCAGAGGCTTTTCGGTTTATTTTTTCTCTAAAAAAAAACCCATAGAAAAATATAATAGAAAAATTTCTCAGGAAAGCTCGTAGAAAATGTGCATCTGCTCATAATTTCTTCAGTGAGTAGCACAGGTTGCTCTTTAAATTTCCTTATCAACTTTCTTAACACTGTTTAGGACCTTTCTGACTTCTTTGCCCTAACCTAGTGGACAAGACCACAGGGTTATGATTTTAAACGACCTACTAGAAAAACCCAAGTGGGTTGGGGTTTGACAACCCGGCACGACAACAACCAAAAGCAAGTCACTCACGCTGCATATGCTGCAGATCGGTCTACTTTGCTGGGATCCTTCCCAGAGAAAGCCCCGCCGCCGTGAGCGCCCCAGCCGCCGTAAGTGTCCACAATGATCTTGCGGCCAGTCAGGCCGGCATCACCCTGCAAAACACAAAAGTAGTTAGTTCATTGACATATGTTAAGTCCGATTAAATGGGTTAGTTCTTTAAACCAAAGCCGCACCCAAACATAATGTAAAGTCACACACATAGTATTTTACCACCTCAACCGTTTCTTTAACTCAAATTTCAAAGACTTGAAAAAATGTACGAGATTTTACTATAAATTAATGACAATTGTGAGATGTGTAGTTGCATTTATGACTGTTGGACAAAAGAATTTATTTTCAGCATTTTTCAACTTTGGCAATCCATGGTCAACTTTGCTGTAAAATGGGAGTTAAAAACTAAGTACAATTACAATTGGGTAAGCTATATTAAAATTTGAATCGACCAGACCTTAAGTCATGCCTTGCTTAAAACTTCATTTTTTAATTTAACACTTTTACTTATAATTTTCTAAGAGGTCATTACAATATTTAATAATTATTATTAAACTTTCGTGTTAGTATAAATGCCATAGTAGCGTATTTAACACCAATTTTTGTTTTCTTGATATTTACTTCAATTTGATATCAAATCATAATATTCATTCCCATGGAGAACTTAACAGTCAAGTTTATTTGTAAGAGCAGTAGTACCTTGATTACTATTATAATAAGTTTCAAAATTATGCAACAGTAATCGTACAAACAGAACACTTGATAAAATTGAAAAGCCGTCCTATACTACTTGCGGTCATGGTATTAGTAGTGTAGTAGGTAGCATGATTTGGATATTAGTCCAATATTTCTAAAGTAATAACTATCACAGAGCGGTTCATATTTGGTATTTGTGGCGACTGCCACATGGGCCAGTTCGCTCCGATGCTGACCTGGCCTGGCTGCTGATGAGACTTTTCTGTGTCCATGTTAGGATGGATGGTGACTACATAAGGCATTGCACTGAACTTGCACAATATCCGACTGATGCCGTCTTCAGTCGTTATCGGGAGGCTCGGTGTCAAATGGCCAAGAATGGGCGTTGGATAAAGTAAAGCTCTGGCACACTTCAACTACTTACCATGAGTTCGCAACCGTAAGGGTGACATTGTACACAGCTTTGGGAGATGGAACATATTTTTAAAGGGTATTATTTGGACATTTTTGGCTGCAATTGCTGTTTATAGGTCGGCACTTTGGCGATGCCCGGACCCAAACCTGGGACCTCCCGCATGCAAACAAGCACCTTAACCAACTGGGCTCTCTTTCAAGCAGATATCAACTTACCATGGGTCCTCCAGTGATGAACTCCCCACATGGGTTGATGTGGAAAATGGTCCTCTCGTCCAAGTACTTGGCTGGGATGCACTGTCGGACCACATGTTCCATGACCTCGGCTCGGAGCTTGTCCAGGGAGACCTCCTTCAGGTGCTGGGTGGACACCACCACGGTGTGGACCCGAACGGGTATGGCGGCGCCACGCTTGAAGCTGTACTCGCAAGTCACCTGAAGGCAAGAATGTTTTAATGATAACTGGGTTAAATAATTGCGAGTGTCAACAAGGGAAGTGATAATACTTTAAAGTCAATTACCAACAAATTTAATTATTACTAAATGATCGATGTGACATTGAAATGACTTGCAATTCCTCATTGTACTAACTTTAACTAAACATAGGTAAAAATTATTTAAGTTTGTAATTAAACCCCTTAAAGTAAAGCTAACAGCTCATTGTACTAAAGAACTAAAGCATAATTAATGGTTATTGTTGTAGTATTTTTAATATTCTAAATAAGATTAAAATCCTTAAACTAAGCTTGTGATTGAAATACATATATAGAAAAGTACACTATTACTTTGAAAATAACTTTTAGAAGTGTTCGCCCAGTAAACGGTTGAAATCAATCAACCAGGCGTTAAAAGTACTGCAAAGAAAACTGGTATTTAGTATACCTGTGTCTTCGAGTCTGGTCCCGCCCAGGCAAAGGTTCCGTTCTTTCGCAGGGCTGCCAGTCGGGCATTCAGCTTGTGAGCCAGGACAACCGTCAGCGGCATGCATTCTTCGGTTTCGTCAGTGGCGTAGCCAAACATCAGACCCTGGAACAAGAAATTCAACCAGAAATTATTGACTACCGAACAGAAATCGTTGTTACTGGAATAAGAATTTGTAAACACTGGTTTTGTAGTCTATTATAAGATGACAATCTCACTTAACTACATGCAAAACTAATCGTTTAATGATGAGTTATCATTTTAACAAAATTCAAATAACATTAATAAAAAAAAAGGATATGCTTAATTTTTTAAAAGTGGTTGATTTTAAAATTTCAATCGTATTGTAAATATACAAACAAAAATAGTTTGTATTACTGCACAATGAGCACATCAAACATCTTGAAACATTACTGAACAAAGGGCCAAGTGAAGATTGGAACAAGTTTCAGAGGAATTACAAAATAGACTTGGCATTTGAGAGCTCTTTTCCTTTGATACATCTAAAGAGGATTTACCTATGAGGGATACAAACATATAAACCCAGCAACCGACTCGGGCTTTTAAGCCACACAATTTTTAAAATGTATAAATTTTAATATTAATAAAATTAAAAATGTTTAGTATGGAGCAGTATTCATAATCATTTACACCAGAAATAAAATTTAAAAAGAATTTAAATCGGTTAAAAAAAACTTAAATCTTTATCTTATGCTATGAAAACAAGATTATACTAATTGCATATCCCTCATCGGTTAAAGCAAAATTGGTACATAAACGAAGAGTACAAGGGGAAATAACTTCATTGCGTAGGTATCTTCCCGTAATCTCTTGTGCTTGGTGGACATTGGTGACAGGACACCGGTTTTTCTTTCGCGGTACTAACGTGTGACTTATGCCCACTGATCTTTGGCGTAAATCAGCTTAGGCGATGACTCGCTATTGTTGCCAAAGAATCCCGATGCAGACAGATTCCTATGCAATGAAGTCCTTTTTCTCCTGTACTCTTCAAATGCAGTTTTATCGCAAGGTGCCACTCTAGATACTTTATTTGCCGCTCTCTGTTGCCCAATTCCCATTACCTGATCTCCAGCTCCAATGTCGTCGTCAGACTTGTTCAAGTGAACGCCAGAGGCGATGTCGGGGCTTTGCTGCTCAATGGCCACCAGCACGTTGCAGGTCTTGTAGTCGAAACCTGAAAAGCAAAAAAAAAAACATGCATTCAACTCATATTTTACAAGATATAAAACATGGTAATGACCATGCAAGTTTAGCCTCTTCCTTCCTGAGAATCAACCCTGTTAGCGCGAACTTGAAGGAAGCACTGAAATATTTCGCGTTAACCAAATTTCATGTTAACCTTCAAAGGGATTTTTTTTTTGCATTGAACCAATGAATAGTTTTTTTTTTTAAAATAACAAACATAATTCAAATTTCATAATGTAATACACTAATAATACATCTAACAATTAGTAATTCAATTAAGTTCATTTGGAGTAGTACATACTATAGAAAAATTAGGAATTTTTCAGGAGGAACCTCTGGCACAAAGAGGTAATTTGAGAGCCAAGCTTTTATTTTTTTATCCATTGCACAGTTAGTGCAATGAAATTTATCCATTTTAATTATACCGAAAAACTTTAACTGAACTCTGATACGAGTTATCAAAACACATATTTGTTTACTAATCAAACTAAGTTGTTTTCCTAGCTGAATGAGTGAAATATAAGACGGAAGTAAAATTTTGTTTTACACCAGATTGAAGAACTATGTACACCAAACATTACCTTTGACACAGCTGTCGTATCCAATATTTTTTACTGTTTCTCGGACAATCTTTTGATAGTCCACTGTGGCTTTGGATGTTATCTCCCCGAAGATCATGACCATGCCGGTTTTGGTCGCGGTTTCTGGAAGAAAAACATTGAAATTAATTTAAAATAGTGTTTACCAATTAATAAACTGACTTGTGCAAAAGTAGTGAAAAAATCTAATTGGAAATACTTATCTAATGATTGACTGATTAAAAAGTAATGAACACAATAAAAAGTTAATTGATATGTATTTTATAAACGAGAATTACAAAAGCGATGACAAAATGAAACACTTGAAATTTTTATGTTACAAGAAAAGAACTATACTGACACTTAACTATAGAAAAACAATTGAATTAAAAGCTAACTTTTGAATTTAGACATTGTTTTGGCATTTTAATTAACATTTCTTACAAAATATAAATGTTATTGTAAGTACTTATACAAGTCATCTAAATTGAAAGGAAAACACATGAACCAAACTGCTGACGACTACCAAATTTGAACAAGATATTTTTCAATATGTAAGGTTCTGATAATTTTTTTGGCAATTTGAGATTATTTTTCGATTTTCATGGTAGAGGTCTACCTTAAAATTAAGCTTCTTTTGAATAACAGAAGACAAACTCACCGCAGGCCACTTTTGCATTTGGGTCTTGTGCAAGATGCGCATCGAGGATGGCATCGCTGATTTGATCACACAACTTATCTGAAAACAAAACATCCAGTTGAAGCTCAATAACTTATGACAATGATTCATCAAAAATCATATTTTGAAAAAAAAAAGACCAAGTTAAGGAAAATTTAAAATTTTAAAAAATGCCATTTTAAACAAAATTTAAATTTTCCCCTCAGATATTTTGTAAAAAATAATAATCAAGTAAATCACAACTTTCAAAAGAATTTAAATTCAAGTTTAACAGCACTTTTTCTAATAGCTTTTCTTTAGGTGAGTTATTTAAATTTAACTGGATTTCAAATTAGGCCTTAATATTAGCAACATTCTGAAAGATTAAACTGCATTTACTAAAATTAAATCTAATATAAGGTTTTTCTCTATCTAAACTAAAAAAAAAAGCCAAACTTTAACCTATTTTAATGAAAAGTTCAATAAAGTTTATACTAAGTTAATGTTAAACTATTTACATAATACAACCATTAAACCATGTGTAGAAGACATGCAGTTTTTAATTGCCTAAAAATCTAGTCTAAGGACAGGGTGCATGGACAAAAGTAGACAAATTCAAATACAATTTATGTAATTCAGCTAGAGTTATGGTTTGATAAAAAAAATTTCGGCCAAATCCAGGAGCTATAGCTACTTACACCTCCCATTCTTTCATGCATACATACATAGTTTTGTTAAGATATGCAACAATTGAACTTAACTACAAAAGGTTACAATATTCCATCAAATCTTACCTAATGCTAAACGCAACATTTGTTCTTTTTTTATGTTCAGGACTTATACCTCTCATTGTTACTTAATCATCTTAAATTTAATAAAACTTAATAACTTATTAAGTTTTATTAAATTTAAGATAATAATAATAAGTTAACTGCATATACGACTAGTAACAATAAACAGATACAAAAAAAAGGTGATGCAATATTTACTATACTTGGCACAGAGAAATTAAAAATGCAAGCAAGACATTTCAAGTACTAGGAAACTGTTACGGCAAAGGGTCTAGTTGCAAAACTCAAATTCTCCAAAATATAACTAAAATAGAGGACCCGGTCCGTGCATTAGAGAGTTTTGACGATTAAAAATTCAACTGGACGAAGTCGCCAATGAATAGACCGGACCATATAATCAGTTCTTTGATTTGAAAATATAAGAGTTTTGTATTTAGAACCTTAATATAAATGTTACTGTTTGAAAAATTAAAAAAAACTACAGGATCAACAACTTATTTTCAGTTATAGAAATTATACGCACGTTACATTTGTTTACCAACTTTATTATTTTACAGAAATGTTCATGCTCGAGTTGAGGGAGCTTTTAAAAAAACAGATCTTGAATAAAATATTTCTTTAAAACCGGCAAACAAACATTGAATGTGTAAAAATTTCCCACATGGTTAAATATGGAAACCGGCGTCGTGCTTTTAAAATACCAAAACAGGCTTAACATAGCGCGCACTTCGTTAAGCAAACAGACAAGTACGCAGTAAACAAAAAACAGATATTGCACCCCAAAATTTTACAAAGAATTGAAAACAAAACTAAATGATAAAAATACGCTTACAGACGATAGTTTTCGAAAAGGTAGGGACAGTCATTTAATAGAAAACTACTGAAGGTTAAAAGAAAATCCTTCCACCACGTGAGTCAGCCGGCCTTCGCCTAATTCTGCGATTTTTTCAAGAAAAAAAGGCCAATATTTACCTGGGTGTCCCTCCCCAACGGATTCCGAGGTGAAGAGGAAGGTGCTCAGGCCATTATCGGTGCTTTCCACGCCGTTTTGCACGACAAAATCGCGAATTTTATCGTCGGACATCCTCGGAGTTGATGGGACTTGATGAAAACTCAGTGGGAAAAGAGACAGAAGGATTGGCGGCAAGCAATAAATAGACTCCGCTCAGTTGCTGTTATTTTGGTTGCGCGCGCAAGGTGACGCACAGTGGTCTGGGAGGGGCCCAAAAATGCCAAATTTCGAAGTGTTCGCAAAATGCAAAATGAATAGATATTTAAATTAATAGATAATTGAATAGTAAGATTACCAAATATAAATCATTAAAAATAATTTTTTGAGGTATTTATAGTTACGAAAAGTCAACAAATGAAAAATAGCCCGTTTTGAGGCGATACAATTGAATTCAAAATACACAATTTATAATTTTATTACACAATTTTTTTGCATGTTTTTGAGTTTTATAAAAGGTTTTATTTTATTTTAGATGATTAAAAAATACAAAATAATTTTTAAATTAGTTTTGATTTTAGTTTCAAAAATACTATGTTTTTAAATATTTGAAAGAGTGCAACTTTCTTGCTCCACTGTGCTCCAAAGTCTCATTAAAATTAACTAGTTTTCCAAATCTTATATAAAAGATAAATCTAAATTTCAGCTGCGGAAACGTACGGAAACCATAATTACAAACAGAAGTGTCAAAATCTAGCTGTTTAAAAATCGTCGAAAAGCACAACGCTGCCGCGCGTTGCTCCACGGCAGCTGTTAATCTAGAAACAAAGTAATAAAACCGACAGGTGTTTCGACCACTTTACTTACAAAGTGTTTGATTATAAATATATAACTTAAATACTTGTATTATCTTTGTAGGAGAGAAAAGGTTTGACTTGTTTACAATAAGAATGTTTTCAAAAGATGCCCATTGGCTCTTGGGAAGAGGGGGTTGAGTTACATGCCAAACTCTGTTCACAAGGTATTGTTTCATCAGGGGTGCCTACAAGGGGGGGTCAACGACGCAGACTGCGTCGTTGAAATTTTAGGGGGGGGTTGAATTTTTTATAAAATTTATTAATAAACAGCCAATCTTGATAAAAAAAAACTCAGCTAACTCTTATTCTTACTCATTATCTGCCCCCCCCCCCCCCCCCCCAGCCGCCGCAACACCGGGGGGGGGGGGGGGGGGGGGGCTCAGAACTTGTACTCTGGCGAATTTTTATTTGGTTTAAAATAAAACACAAAGTGGCAAGATAATCAAAAGTGGCTCCAATTTTTTTTTTATATTTTTGCCTTCAAAGAATAGGGATGGGCAACCATAATTCAAAGCAACACCAGGGAAAAAGGAGTTATAAATTATGTTCGTTGGCGTCTACCAGACGATACGATTTCTGACAATTATTTCCAATAAACAATCCGATCACTGTAACAAAGTGTAAACACTCATAAATCGCACGCAGTTTATAAAACATTTCGGTGAATTGATGACGTTCGCATTATAGTTTGCCAATGGAATCAATGAGATATTCCCGCCATATTTTGCAGCTGGCTCATAAATCTTTCGAACTTAACTTTGTATAACATTTTTACGCATTAATGACCTTCAGATAATATTTTTGACTTTTTCCCGCCAAATTAGACTCGAAGCCAAAATAACTAAATGATTGCTTTAGAATCAGTAGGAAAATACTTGTCGTTTTGTCTCAAATGTGACGGGTCTGGGTAATTGAAGATAATTAAATAGTGCAATTCCGAGTTTCACGGTAAGAATTTTGTTATATTTAACTTTAATTTTTTAAATTTTAGGTTTTTTTTAAGTGAAGCAATCTCTGTAAACATTATAAAATAATTCTGATGTGTTTGATAATGTCAAATGTGTTGTATTAAATAAAAAGCTATACCAAGATAAACTTTTTTTATGCATTAAGAATTGAGGGAATGAATTGGAAGCCGTTTTTGAATGGATCACGTGTCCGGCTATTTTTATTGTTTTAAAAAATAATATAATTACATAAATTTTGAGCGGAATTTTTTACCAATTATTTAGATTCCGATAGCTTTGGCTGTAAAGAAAACCTTTTTAAAGGAAAATTAAAAATAGCTTGTAATTCCGTATTATAAAAGATATTCCAAAAGGTGCTTCCCTTTTTCGATTAGGGGCAACTCTGCTTTGTCCTATCAGTAGAAAAATATTTAAGAAGAAAGTCAGTACTGGGGTTTTAATTCTTGGGATAAAGTTAAGTTACCCCATTCGATGGTACTTGAAATATCATTTTACTATAAGGTTTTCTATATACACCGTAAAGATGTAGTTAGAGGCTACTTTGGTTAGGTACTCCCATTTTTCTTAGGGGGGGGGGGGGGGGGGTAATAATTTTCTATGGGGGGGGGGGGTGCGTCGTTAGCTCTGGGGGGATCGGCACCTCTGGTTTCATGGGGGGAAAGTGATTTCATCATATATGTTACCCATAGGAAGTTTGACCAAAGAAGCCCAAGAGGCCAAAAACAAAGACTTTCGGTGGTACAAACGAGAACACTCAAGAAAAAGTACAAATGAAGATGTGTTTAACTTTCTTACTATTTCATCGGACCCTTACAACTTTTGCGCAAAGCCTAAAACCAACAAAAAATTAGAGCTACACGAAGACTAAAAAAAACTATTATATTAATATTGTAATCTTAAAGGATGTTAAACAAATTTATTATATGTTTTCAAAGCAAAATTTTTTAGTGCTTCAAAACAATTTTAAGATTAAAATCCTTTTTATGAATCTGTTCTATCAAAGTGACTTTTATTTAGTTCCTAAAATACGTGTAGTTTTTGTATTTCAGATTTGTTAATATACTTTTAACTCTAAGATCATTACATAGTACTTTTAAATCAAATACGATATTATTAATAAATTATTTATTTCCTAAACCGTATTAAAATTAAACGAAATTTCATTAAAAAGTCTTTATAGATGAATATTAATACCATATTTGGCCTTAACATCTTCAATAATAAAATGCTGTTAATTAATATGATCTTAAAAAAACTGTTGACGGTTAATTTGAAAGTATATGTTCTGTGTATTCATATTTTTGTACGATATTTTGATATTAAATTTGATATTATTCCACAACCTTTAAAAGTTTAATAATAAATAATTATTCCACAAACTTCACTGTTAAATATTTTATAATTATTCCACAAACTTCAATGTTTAATATTATATGATTCATGCGTTCAAAAATTAGTAAAAAAAATATTCACATTAAAAAAACTTTGGTTTCAATTAATTTTATAAGCCAAATTGAGAGCAGAAAATATTGAAAATAGTGTACATATTTTTAGCTTGACGTTTCATTTTTTAAAAGATTTTGTTAGTGTTTTGGCTCTTTGTGACTGATTACGTATTACCATGACCTAAGCATACGCATATGCACTTGCCCAATACATGTTGATTAGAACGTTATTCTTTATACGCGATTTTCACATTACATCTTCACATACTATTTTTTGCATTAACTGTAACTTAAAATACATAGGTTTTACAAACTTGATTGTGTCCTATATCGACTCAGATGGGTCAAAAACCTACAAAACCGAATTTTTATACATTTTTGTCAAACCACAAAAAATAAATGAATTTTGACCGTTTTTCAGCCTTTTCCGACCACTGTGTGACGTCACGGGGATTTGGCGCATTTCGTGAGCGATGGCATATTCGATGTAAAAAAAAAAATTAATTTCATAGATATGTTACTGTTTTTTGTTAAAATTTTGTGGAAAATCGCTATATTTAATTTTATAAAGCACTGTTTTTTATATCGGATACTTTCGCAGTTGGAAACTTAGTACTGGGTACTGGGAGTTATTGTTTAGATATGCGATTTTATAAACCAAAAGAATTAAAAACTAGAACGTAAAACAAGAAATGAGCAAAATTGAGCAGAGAAAAAAAAATTACGATCAATAAGATGAAATTTTGTGATTTGTAAAAAAAAGATATGCATGGGAATATTTCCTATGATGTCACGCTCTCCGTACTGCGATTTCATTGGTTGTTTTGTTTTCTTTCCCTAATACTTGAAACAAGCTCATTGGTTTTTTTTTATAACGTCACGTTATAAAAAACCAAAAAAAAACAAACAATGAACCAACTCCAAACTGCGATTTCATTGGTTGTTTTGTTTTCTTTGACAAGTCCATTATAATTAATTAATAGTCCATTATAATTAATAGCCCATTATAATTTTAGAAAATAATTGGTGATAGACGTAAGACCCCAAAAAGAAGCCAAAATCAGTCGGAAAAACAGAGTTTGTCCCTCTATAAAATATCATTGGGTTTGGATATTTAATTTTTTAAAAATTTTTTAGTTAGGCGGCAGATAACTCCGAACTGCGATTTTATTGGTTGTTTTGTTTTCGTTGACAAACAAGCCCATTTTAATTTTAGAAAATTAATAGTCGATTATAATTAATAGTCCATTATAATTTTAGAAAATAATTGGTGATAGACGTAAGACCCCAAAAAGAAGCCAAAATCAGTCGGAAATACAGAGTTTGTCCCTCTATAAAATATCATTGGGTTTGAATATTTAATTTTTAAAAAAAAAATTAGTTAGGCGGCAGATAACAGCTCCTCATACGGTGAATATCTGACATCTTTTGAAAATCCTTTCTATTCACCGGACTTCAAACACTCACCATACGAATAACGTCGCACTACAGCTTCATGAATGTTTAGGGCATGTTTCACTCCTTGAGTGGCAACAGTTCAACAGGAATAAAAAATAAAGTCTATTGGTTAATCAATGCAGTGGGCGGAGCTTATCGCATCATAATACCAATCACCAAAGCCAACCAATGAAATCCAGAAATGACCTACGTCACGTGAAACAGGAGCCAATGGGTGATGGACTTTGTCGTTTTAAGCCACGGTCAAGTGACGAGCGTGTGTGTGTGGCACCAAAAGCATTTTTATATTTGATATCGAAAGATGCGTTAGGACTTTAGACTAAACACTTTGAACAGTCCCATTTATAGACAATGGTTGTCATTCTGAGGGAATTTAGCGGCGGAATTTTTTTGTTTCCAACAATATCTGTATATAGAATGGCTGAGACGTGAACAGAACCTGTGAAGGTGTTCTCCCAGGCTTGACTTCGCCATTCCAGATGCACTTTGTCATATTTTATTCAGCATATTAACTTCATTTGAAATGTCACTCAGATTCACTGTAATGTGAGCGTCATAATTGGTAGCGAGAGTCGCCTTGATGGTGCCACAAAAAAAGGCTCTTAGTTTAGGGGAATAGGCCGAGTCTGCAAAAGGCTTTACCTCCAAAAAAAGCAGCCCCGTTTGGAATTGAAAAATTAAATTTGGAATTTGAAATTGCCTTTTTCTTTAATCGACTAACTTTTTTGAAAAGTGTTGATTCATCAGTATTATAAACTAGCAAATAAATTCCCGTTCTTTGCACGGACTAAAAAAATATCAAATCGATCCAAGTACATGTGTCATTTAATTTGCTATAGGATAATAAGCTTTGCCTTTGTTCCTGTTCATTATAAAGAATAAAATCCCGTTACTTATATTGCTTTCAAATTCCAAAATAAAAATACATCACTATAAAATGCACAAAAGTCTTTCTCAATATGAACTTACTGTCATCGCAATTTTCCTGATAAATTCAAAATTAGCCATTGTATTACAATGTTATTTCACGTCAAAACCTCCATTCTGGGTTTAAAAAAAAAAAAAAAACATTTAGCTCATTGGCCCGTTCAATTATTTTTCAAATCATTAATTTAGTTTCTGGCAATGGCAAGAAAATAAAAGCAATTTCAATTTTAATTAATTTTTGTGTTCAATTTTAATTTCTTCTGTCGAATGGCAACACGAAAGGGAAAAAATGATCGGATTTGAGCGAAAGTGGTGTATTTTTTTCAGAAAATTCGAATTTTCTCTAAAAATGGAACAAATATGAAAAAACTAAGCCTCAGGTGCACACGTTGGTATTAAAGGGAATGTTGTCTTAAAAATTTCGAATTTCTGAGGGCAGTATAAGTAGGTCTTTTACGATCCACAGACATACAGACACAGACAGACTCTTTCTTTTATTACTATATATACCTGGATGGCCTTCTCCCACAGATTCGGACGAGAACATGCTGTTGCACGTCTCATTATCCAACGTCTGCAAACCCGTGTTGAAAGCGTAAGCCGGCATCTTCGAATAATAAAAAGAATAATCCTGAGGTGTTCTTCGAGGAGATAATTGTTTCTGTAAAGTTATCCACAGAAAAAGAGACCGATTCGAGTCTCCGCCATCATTAAATACCCAACATCCGTGACTCAAAATTTCGCGCCAACAATCGTCGTGGAAGAACATGTCATATTCGAACTTGACACATCTTTTTGAAATTTTTTTAGAATTAACGTCAGGTAGAAATCTTAGAAATAATCAAGGAAATGTTTTTCGAAATGACTAAATTTATTATGGAACGGTATTTTTTTTTTCAGTCAGAACAATGAGTTAGGTCAGACATTTTACTTAATCTGATGCCAGCGATTAAAATCGTTTGGTTGATTAAAACCTAGATTAGCTTGATTTAATTTGTAGTAGTTTTTTTATATGATTGCAGGCAGTATGAGATATACTTTTTGACCAAAAAACAGCAAGTGACCTTGATTAAAAAAACACACCTGTGACTTATATTTGAAAGATTAAGAGGTTAAAAATATTAACACGATAAGCTTTACGACTAAGCCAATACCACCTGTAATATTAAAATAAGGCCAGAGATATGATATCATTTATGTAGTTGACCAATTTTGAAGATTTGACAAAAGACCCGATTTAGATTGATAAAGCTCTCAGTTTTTCAGGCTTTCATTTTTTCTTTTTAGTTTTGACTCTTCGCGGGGGGTCTGGAAGCGGGTCTCTGATCAAGCACACAAGCCGGAATATAATATATTGTAATAGTAGTAGTAGTAGTATTGACTAAGATTTAAGAGGGATTGTCAGTCCCATAGAGCTAATGCATTAGTTTTGGAATCACAACTTCCGCAGAAGTATTGCTTTGCCATGTTAGCCCTTTTTCCGCAGGTATGGGAATCAACACAACATCGAAATGAAACACATTTGAAACGAAAATGTTATCTAGTTATTTAATTTTTTTTTGAAGTTTTAAAATGCCAAAAATATACAGAAGACGGCGACACTATTTTAAAATTTTATCAATTAATAATTAAATAACCGGATGTTATTTTCTTTTCAATTTTGTTTTAAATTCATGTTATGATGATTCCCATACCTGGTGAAAATGGAATAAGATGGCAGAGCAATTCTTTTGCAAAAGTTGTGATTTCAAAACTAATGCATTAGCTCAATGGGACTGACAGTCCCTCTTAATTCCTTCAAGCGCTCTAGAGTATAACTAAGTTTTTCTAACTTGTTTACAGCAGCTTAATTTTTGCTGTTTCATTTTTGAGACATTCTTGCATCGATCCCACTTTAAAATATTAGAATAAATGTCCTTTATCTTTTCAGTCTTATTTGAGACTTTTCTGGTTTGCAACAAGAAAAGTTTGTCTCTTTAAATTGAAAAAAAAATAGTTCGATTTCAACAATGGCATTGTTTCGAATGATTTAAAATTTGATATTCGCACTTATCTTCGGGCATTTCTAATGCTTATCTTTGCAAGCACTTGTTGCTTATCTATAAATGGTAACACGTGCGTGCTACATAGTTTATATTTAGATATAAATTTACTTTCATAAAAATTACATAAAATAGATAACGATTAGTTGTAACAAATTCCATTCAGAAGTTTTCGTCGTAGTAAAAGAAACTGTAAATTAAAAATTCATACAAAAACCTTAAGTATTTTCTAATCTACACAGAAAGTATTTACTTAAAAAGTTACTACGGAAAGGTTTTAATTTGTCAGTTTTTACTGTTTTTTTTTACTAACAAAACAAAAAAAAAGTAATAATGTTACTTTAAATTGTCGATATGTACATAGTTGCGTTTTAAATTAAAAATGGCGATTGTATATAAATAAAATACCGCTGTGAAAATGAACTGTGTAGGTCTGCTTGCTCCAAGGCTAAAAAAAAACTCAGAAATTTTAACCGTCCCCGAGGACGGCTTGTCCAACAATGTACCCGTCCTCCTTTGAAACTAACCCGTCAATTATATAAATGACTTTTAAATAAATAAAATATAATTTTCTCTATTCTCTTATTAATTACCAACATTTATATAAATTACAAAATGAATTTGTAATTACTAGGATTACATTATACATTAATAAAAGAAATACAAGGTTACTAATATAAAAATGGTATTTCTTTTATGAAATAATTTAAATGACAAAGGTCAAGTTATCTGGAATGTCAATTTATCCGAGGATACTACGTTTTTTAGATGAATATAATATGGCGCTTGCCAGTCCCATAATCAAGTCAATGATAGGGGTTGTGCGCAGAAATCTGAAAGGGCTATTTCATTTAGGTAGATGTTTATAATTGGGTTTAACCATAGATATCATAGTTAAAGTATTAGATTGGCAGATCACGTGACCTCCAATGCTAACGACGGGACGCGCATGGAGGCCAAATAAGGGGGCAAAATGGCCAGTGTTGCTGCCACATTAAGGAGAAAAATACTACGAAAAAATACCATTTAATTCTAAAATTACAAAAAAAAAATACTAGAAAAGGATTTAAAGTCAGTAAAAAGATTCCAAAATGCAAAAAATAGTATTTTTAGGATATTTTTTTTAGTAATTCTAGAATTAAATTAAATGGTATTTTTTCGTAGTATTTTTCTCCTTAAAGTGGCAGCAACACTGGCCATTTTGCCCCCTTATTTGGCCTCCATGCGCGTCCCGTCGTTAGCATTGGAGGTCACGTGATCTGCCAATCTAATACTTTAACTATGATATCTATGGGTTTAACGCTTCTTGTTTAAGATACCATTGCGTAATGTGTTTTGTACTTAATGGTTAATACCTTTCTTAGAAGTACAAATGCACGTGCATACAGAACTTTTCTTTTGTTTACCCGATCACGTGAGCATGCGTATTTTGTCTGACGAAGGAATAAACAGGATTTCTAGGTTAGAAATCCTGTTAATTTAGTTTAGAAGTAAGGTGCTAGACTCATGTGAGATAGCAAAAAAAAAAATGTATCACGAACAATAACGGGGAAATGGCCGTCCACGAGGACGTTGGATTCGAGAAATTCATTGTCCTCAAGGAGTTTTTGGTCGCCGTGGACGGGCAGTTTTTCGAGCCCTGGTCTGCTCTATTAATTTCTTCGAAATATAAATAAAACAATAACACATTTTAGTTTTACTAGTTATTGACGAAAAAAATTGAAACCTCTGTATTTAAAGAAGAATAGAACTTGAAAATTTGCAATGAATGGTTTTTTTGTTAAAGAAATGCAAATATTTTTTATTTATGTAAATCGAAACACAATTATTGCAATACTACAGTTTATTGTTGTTATGGTATTTAGTTTAGGTTTGCCATGATTACATTGAAAATGGTGATACGATATGTTTTATGTGTTTGTCATAAAATGTTTGAAATACCTGTAATCAAATGCTGAAAACTGATTTTCGGATCTTCTACACTGTTAAAAATTTGGTGCTAGGTTTCACCATGATATTGGTTGGTTTCACCATGATATTGGTTCCTAGTAGCTGCAACGGCTGAATGGTGAAATGTTTCACCTTTTTTCTGTTTTTGGTTGCACCTTTTTGCTGGATTTTAAAACAAAAACCTGAGAAATGGTTCAACCGAATACCAAAAATATGGTGGAACGTTTCACCACACAGCCGTTGCAGCTACTAGGAACCAATATCATGGTGAAACCAAGCACAAAATTTTTAACAGTGTATCGGACCTGGTCAATTTCGAAACTAATTAACATGTTAATTGTTTGTTGGGAGGTTTTTAAAAATGTCCCCGAAATGGGGACCCCAGGTCGAACAAGAAGGTAAACAAGAAGCATTAAACCCATAGATATCATAGTTAAAGTATTAGATTAGTCGCAAGAGGTTAAAAATTAACCTTCTTTTTAATTGCAGAAGGCAAACTCAACGCACGCCACTTTTGCATTTGGGGCTTGTGCAAGATGCACATCGAGGATGGCATCGCTGATTTGATCGCACAACTTATCTGAAAACATAAAAACCATATAGTTGAAGCTTAATAACGTATGACAATGATTCATCAAAAATCCTATTTTGAAAAGAAAAACAAGTCAAGGTAAATATTTAAACAAGATTATGTAAATATTTAAACAAGATTATGTAAATCGGTAATTATGTTAACAAAATTATGTAAATCGGTAATTATGTTAACAAAATTATGTAAATCGGTAATTATGTTAACAAAATTATGTAAATCGGTAATTATGTTAACAAAATTATGTAAATCGGTAATTATGTTAACAAAATTATGTAAATCGGTAATTATGTTAACAAAATTATGTAAATCGGTAATTATGTTAACAAAATTATGTAAATCGGTAATTATGTTAACAAGAATTATGTCAATGATCGGTAATTATGTTAACAAAATTATGTAAATCGGTAAGTTATGTTAACAAAATTATGTAAATCGGTAATTATGTTATATTCAGAATTATGTAAATCGGTAATTATGTTAACCAAAATTTTATCGGTAAATCAGTTCTTTAAATGTATTTAGTTTGATTACGAATTTTAGATTGTGGCCAAATCCAGGAGCTATAACTTTAACCTGTAATTCTTCCATGTAATTTTGTTCAGATATGCAATGATTGAACTTAACTATAAAAGGTTATTACAATATTCATTTAAAGCTACATGCTAAAAGCAACTTTTCTTTATGTTCAGGACATATCTCTAAATTTTACTTAATCATCTTACATAATCGGCAAAAGATACTCGGCAAAAGACAGTGTCATTTCTATGATAGGATCTTTTATTTGTTATTTTTCGATTTTGTTATGGATTTTATAGCTAAAGATTGTATCTCATAATGATTTCTAGAATTTGTATGGTTTTATTTTTTCAATAATCTAATGGGAAATTGAATGTATTGCGATGGAGGACGAAAAAGCGAAGTGGAGATTTTCTTTTCTACAATTTTTGGATGGTGCTGATTAAAAAAAAAGTGTCAAAAAAACAACAACATTTGTCTGTCTGAAACCATTCTACAACTCGAACTGAAAAAGCTTTGATACCAGAGTTATTAGTACCTGTCAGATGTCAAAATAAAGTTTTTGAGGTAATCGCGCATGCGTAAAGGGTAGCTTCCGTAGAACTTTCTTGGTTTTAAAGGTATTGCTGTAAAGTGAAAAGTATTACGGACTTACCGCACCGTACGCGGAAAAATGACCTATCGGCCTAAATTGACCTTTTGAGTTAACACTACTATAGGATGCAAAATTTCAATATCTATCTATTGGTGCAATCCGAGCCTTAGTTCACCTGCAATTAATAGCATAGGTCTTTTTCCCGCGTTCGTTTTTGGATGAAAATGAGCGGGAAAGAAAGACTGATTGCACCTGGCGATTTTTCTATATGTGTTTGCAGCTGCTACGACAATGAAGTTAAGTTTGAAGTGCTTGAATGGAAAGGTTGAAGTCGGTAATTTATTTGTTTATTTCTTTATTTGAAATAATCTCTCATTCAAGAAAACCCATTTCAAAACCTCTGTTTTGAGGTATTTAGTACAATAAATCTATATAAAAAATTCGTATAATATGTATAGATTGCAAAATGATATGTCAATACATATATTTTTTTTTCTCAAGTTAATATTTTAGCA
This sequence comes from Oedothorax gibbosus, assembly GCA_019343175.1. Lineage (NCBI taxonomy): Eukaryota > Metazoa > Arthropoda > Arachnida > Araneae > Linyphiidae > Oedothorax > Oedothorax gibbosus. The sequence continues at coordinate 36,312,721 of CM033278.1, forward strand.
AACGATAAATAGTTTTAAATAGTTTTCAACTTCGTATTTTACTATAAATCTAAACGCAATCGCTACAACTTGACAGCTTGCGATATAAAGTCAATGAATTTAACTTCGTACTTAAGGTATTAGGCAATGGGCATCCCTACAAATTACTTTTAAAATTTAAGATTTTTTTTTATATTTTCATGAGTTTTAAAATGATTTTAAAATTTTAATAATGCTTAATTTAATTTTATACATGATATATAGTAAAAATTTAGATTGAAAGGTTTTTGTAGAATAATTTGTGGATGTCATTTCTTATATCTTGTAAGTCCTGGTTTTTTAAAAGTGATTCGTTTCATAACACATTTTTTATGTAAATAACACACTTTTTATACTATGTAAATAACACACAAATAACACACATAACACATTTTTTATGTAAACAAATTATTATGATTCAATCATTAAATATATTAAATTATAAAAATAAACCTGACTTAAAAATAATATTGTTATTACATGATGAGAGATAAACCTTATTACATAAACTTCATTAAATTGGTTAAAAAAGCTTTTTGTAAAATTTAATTTAAAAAAAATATACTCTTATTGCTGATCAATATAAGATTATAGAAATATTAATCAATATTAGATTATAAAAATGCATTAAGTAAATGAATATTCTTCATAAGTATGTTTCCTTAATATTTAGAATGAATTTTGCAAAAAAAAATTCAGGACCGTTTTTTAGAAGAGTCGTTTAAAGTTTTGGTAAAAATTTAAATTATCACAAAATCGTTCCAAATGAACCTAGATCAAAAATATTTGGCATGGATATCCTTTTTATGAGTATCAAAAGGTATGCAGAGTCATTTTTTACTTTAAATTTGCCTTTTCTGATATATTTTTAGATAGGTTTTTCTTTCGCGTACAAACTCGTTCAAATTTGTACGCGAAAGAAAGACCTATCTAAAAATATCTTAGTAAAGGCAAATTTAAAGTAAAAAATGACTATGCATATACCTTTTGGTACTCATAAACTGGATATCCCTGCCAAATATTTTTGATCTAGGTTCATTTGGAAAGATTTTGTGATAATTTAAATTTTTACTAAAACTTTAAACGGTTCTTGAAAAATGGTCTTTTTAGCGATAGGTCTCTTTTCCGCGTACGGTGCGATATTTGGGACAACAGCTCCTAGTACTTGTAGGACGTCATAATAAGATTATGAATTTTTTTTTTTTAAAAAGAGAAAAACTGAATAGTTGCAATGATTCAATTACTAAAGAAATACCAATTACTTTTATTTATATAAATCTTAACCTGTTTTGTTTTTTAAAAAAAAGGGGGGGGGGAAGCTTTGTAGTAATATATTACAAATGTCAGCTAAAGAATAACTAATTCATATATCAGTTAAGTTAAGTTGAAATGTAAACTACAGGAATCGCTTGAAGTAATTAGAAATTATTATTTTCAAAGCCATTTCCCCCCCATCAGCAATAGAATAACGATTACAATTTTGTCATCTCAATTTTTGGGCCCATGACAGGGTAATAGTGGATGCATCAAATCTTATGTAATTGTCTCAGAGAGATGAGAGAGTTACAATTGCTACATATATTCAACCTACTGATATGTTGCCATATGTTTTCATTATAAAAATGAACAAACGAAAAATGAGAGATGATAGCTATAAAAATGAATAGCTACATTGAAAAAAAAAATCTCGTAAGTTATTTAATGAAAATTTGATCGAAATGTATTTAAAACAAAACATCTTTTAGACGTATTCGTGCTGGAGAAACAAAAAAAATCACTGGGGGTGCCCGAGTACACTGCAATATAAGTGCTCGTTAAATCTGTGAAGTCGAAAGTTTTCGTTAGATCTGTGGAATCGAAAGTTCCCTCGTTATATCTGTGGCGTCGAAAGTTTCTAGGGTTCTAAATTAAGAGGCGTCATTGGCAGCGCTTAAGCTCCTGGAGGCTAGAAATAGGCAGCCGGAAAACGACAAAAAATATCTGGGGGCTCCGTTGCCCAGTTGTCTCATCTCATGCAGAGGGACCCTCGTTCCAAGTCCGGCCATATTCTGTAAACGGATATTTGTTGGCGAGAAAAAGATAATAAAATGGACTTAATTACGGCGTTCCCCGAGTACACTGAGACAGACGTGCGCGTTAAACCTGTGGAGTCCAAAGTCCCGACGGCGTTAGCGTACGATGTCGCACAAAGTCCAGTTGGGTGTCAGCTCAGGTGTCGACCTCGTCACTTGACCACGGTTCTAAATTACGAGGAGTTATTGGTTGTGTTAAAGCTCCCAAAGGTGGCAAAGGTTAAAGCTCCCAAAGGCTAGAAATAGACAGCCGGAATTGATTAAATTACCAAATAACAAAACATCCTTTATGGCATATTTTTAGTGTATGCAATATGCATATTGCATATGTTACGGCAAGATCCCGAATTCGGCCGCGAAGTGGCATGGGAGTATCAGAAAACTTTGGAAGAAAAATCATTGGCGCGTATTATTGTGTGTGTGGCTCTGGATAACCATAACTTCATTCTTTAAAAATTACGAGCTGCTCATTAATTACGAGCTGCTCATTTTAATAACTACTATTTGTTTTTCTGTAAAGTAAAAGTTATTAGAAATACAAAAGATATTAAAAAAGTAGTAAAATAAGGAGCACATCGCGTCGCGTTTTGGCCGGAACATCGTGGCCATTTTGTGAAATGGCCGATCAAAGTAGAATATTCACTGATCGCTTCAATTGCATCGCACTTTGGCCATACCTCTCGGTCAAAGTGTGAAATGGCCGGCCAATTCGCGAAGTGGCCGGACATCGGGCTTTGGCCGTAACACATACATCGACGAAAGTGTACATTAATTTAGAGTCAAGTAAGTAACAATGTTTATCCGTGGCCAACAATAAACTAGAAAACCCATCAGAAATGATATTTATTTTATGTCAAAAAGAAAGCTTTTGATCGACACCTCCATACCTTTAAAAATTTTCAAAATGATTTAATCGTTTTTGTTACTTCCAAATTAGAAGACTGCCTGTAGAAAAATAAAAAAAACCCAACTAATCAAGCAAAAATAATAATTATTAAAAAAAATCAGCCAAAACGTTGATTTTTATATAACAAAAATTATATTGAATGTTTCAATGGATTAATAAATAATTTAGTGGAATAAATCAGGATTTTTAATTTTTTTAAAAAAAATTCACATATTTGTAAAAAAAAAAACTTACACTAATGACCATATTTTTTTAAAAAAATTAGGACATAATATTTGCTATTACCATAACACAAAAAAAAATAGAATCTATGTACATTCCATTTTCATTTATTAAATAGATGAGCAGTTTTTTTTTAATGGGAAATTTTCAAAACAACACCTATTGTTAAAATAGGGACCTTTTTTTGTATTAAAAATAAGACCTCTTTGAAACTTGAACCAAACTTCCTCTCACTTGTATGGATGTTTGTAGTTACGTACATTCAGTTTTACATTATTTAATGCTTTTTAACCAATTATCTACTGACGGTACTTATAAGTACTACTAATTAAAAAGTCTCTGTTTAACTTTTAATTGTTCAATTTGGAGAAAACGGGGAAAGAGGGAACTCTTTGATTGACATGTTTGGTTTTAGCACATTAAAAGTAAAGTAAATTACTTCTTAAAACTTTTACTTTAGTTATCCTGCGCCAACGCGTGATGCCATGATGGTACTTATAAACTTAAAAGGCCGTTGTTTCACTTTTCATTGTTCATTTCAGGAAAAATAGAAGCTTTTATTAATGATGGTTTCAACACGTTAAAGACGTAACACATATTCATTCCACAAAATATCATTGTTGTCAGTGTAATTTAGTAATTATAACTAGAAAGGAAGAAAAAGAAAATAAATTCGGGACATAAAGTGCATTTTATGGCCCATCTATTTGCTACTCTTTTATACTCTAACTAATTGCAATAGCAAATATTAAAATATTCAAAGACAGATAATTAAAATTAACACTTAAGTCGGTGCGTGCGCGGGTGAAGCCAGTGATAAGGTTAAATTTTGCGTTTTGGAAGTTGAACTCTGCACTGAAAAAAAACCTATAAACAAAATGCCTCTGTTATCTAAAACTGCAGAAATTTACTGTAAAACTACTTCTCTTTTTTTATAAGAAACATTTTCTCAGTAAACAAATCAAATCTGTAACCACAGATACAGATTTCACCTGTTGAGAACATGTTTTTTTTTTCTGTTCGATTACGAAAACTAAATTTGATCGATACAAAGTCTTTCCGTAGCCAGCGATGGTTTAATGGTCATTATGTCTGGCTCCCATGCCGTCGGCGAGAGCTCGTGTACGGGTTATTGCTTGACATTTTTTTTTAATGTACAAAACAATATAGACAATATCTGTTATTTAGGAATATTTTCTGTATTGCTTGGAAATTCTGTCAACATATTTTGTCCGTAGCAAATAGATATTTTCTGGCAACTTTGCTGCCAGAAATTTTCTGTAATATAACAGGAATTTTTTTTTTACAGTGTGTTTGAACTCAATTATTGTCCCTTTGTTGTTTCATTTTAAAATGATATAATTATTTTAACGATACTTTCAAGTTCAGTAATAGGTTATAAATTTTTTAATAAAAAGTTATAAAATTCTTTAATAAAAAGTCATAAAATTCTTTAATAAAAAGTTATAAAATTCTTTAATAAAAAGTTATAAAATTCTTTAATAAAAAGTTATAAAATTCTGATATTATAATAAAAATAAAAAGTTTGGAGTTTATTTTAATAAATAAATCGAAATAAACTTCAACATTGTGCTGTCAAGAGGTATCCGAGACATGAAGTTTTATGATGAGGCATTGGCTCTTAAGTCAATTGAATAGCAATTGATTTTCAATGTTAATATAGATACATCAACTGTGTTGAGTGATTGATGTCATACCATGAAAACATCCGCAAATGTTGAAAGTAGGATGATTATGCGTCAAAATAGGAAGTCAATGTGGACGCGGAAGGGGCAAATCTGACGAGTTAAAGATACTAGATTATTCGAAATTTGATGATATATAGCTATTTAAACAAACACTGTAAAAATGTATTTGTAATTAGTGTTAGAAATTAGATAAGAAAATTTAGGAACAATATGTACCACTAACTTAAAGAGGAGCAAATGTACATTAACTAGGAGCATTTTTGAATTTTTTTTGTGATTAAAAAAAGGTTTTTGTTAAAAAATTTATCTACACTGCTCAAAAGAATTAGGGGAATGCATGGTTTAAACCCTTTCACCCCCAATGATTCCATTGGGAATCATCAGCTTGCGATTTTTTTCTCACTAACTTGAGCCCGCACTTATATTTATCGTTAGAAGGAAGAATCATGTCTTTTGAAGAATTAAATAATGTTTGTTTTAATTAAATGAAAATATGAAAAACATGGTAAAATAAAATTCTCTCCCAAAAAATTTTATGAAATAAATTGACCCTAAATTCTTCACGCTTACATTCTTCGATGTTTAAAAATTGATTTTAACTTTTTTTAACAAGTAAAGTTTCGAAAAAAATTATTGTTATAATTTATTCAAAAGTTATGCTTCCGATTTTTTCCCCTTAAAATTTAGTTAAAAAATTAGGATCCCCCCCCCCCCCCTGTTTTTTACCATTTCATTCTGGATGCATAATGAATCTATTTCACAAATTTTAGAATTTTAGAATAAAAAATAAAACTTTGGAGCTGAAAGGGTTAACAAAAGTACGCAAAGCGCTCCCCTAATTGTTTTGAGCAGTGTACAGCTGGGGAAAAAAAACGATCCACCCTTCGTTTTTCGGCTGCTATTGGTCAAGGAATTTTGTGAAAGGTGTCATTTTTCAGGAAATAGCGTAAGGAAGTGAGAACTGGCAACGAAAATTGTATAAGGGGTCGTCTACATATTAAAATGAGTACCAACTTTGAAAATTCCAATAGCAACACCCAGTTTTTTTACACAAAAATGTTCAGCACCTTCAAAATATCCCAGGTATAAAAAAGAATTATTCATTTTGAATTATTTGCTGAGATATTAAAGCATTAAATGAAAATATGAAAAACATGGTAAAATAAAATTCTCTCCCAAAAAATTTTATGAAATAAATTGACCCTAAATTCTTCACGCTTACATTCTTCGATGTTTAAAAATTGATTTTAACTTTTTTTAACAAGTAAAGTTTCGATAAAAATTGGGTTGGACTTTCTGAGGGTGTACGATGTCATGGACCTGGTCTAGCACTGCTGGCCTCCGGGGGCATGCAACAACAACAACAACAGCATTAATTTTGAACTCGGTTAGGGGGAAATCTCCAAATTGAAAAAGGTAATATATAGGGTGTCTTTTCGAAACGACAAGCTAACAAAAGGGTTACCATAATCTCGCCAAAGGATGCTAGAATTAAACCTTCTTCACTAATATTGTGATTTTTTTATGTGTTTCCCTTTTTTTTAAACTTTGGATTTTAAAATTCAGAAATAAAATAAAGGGTAGACGAGAAAAAGTTTTAATTTTAAATTAAGTCACACACACGATTATTTATAACGAACAGATTTTCAAATGCGATTAGTTACAATCAGATAGACAAACATGATTATTACATTTATGTTTTACATTTTATGCAAATTTTTGTTTCATTCATATTGCTATAAAAAGTTTGTTTAAATTTCGGCGCACTGGGTCTGGGACATAACCCGACAGCCGAAATCCCGACAAGGCGCCGAAATCCCGAATGGGTAGAAATCCCGAAAATAGATTTTTGTCCATTTCCTCGATTTTTTTTTAAATATTACAGATTATTTAGTTATTTAGACAGTTACTTATTTAGTCAGTTAGTTAGTCAGTCAGTTAGTTAGTCAGTTAGTTAGTCAGTTAGCCAGTCAGTTAGTTAGTCAGTCAGTAAGTTAGTTAGTCAGTCAGTTTGTCTGTTAGTTAGTCAGTCAGTTAGTTAGTCAGTCCGTTAGTTATTCAGTCAGTTAGTCAGTCAGTTAGTCAGTCAGTAAGTTAGTTAGTCAGTCAGTTAGTCTGTTAGTTAGACAGTCAGTTAGTCAGTTAGTTAGTCAGTCCGTTAGTTAGTCAGTCAGTTAGTTAGTCAGTCCGTTAGTCAGTCCGTTAGTTAGTCAATTCGTCAGATAGTCAGTCAGTCTGTTAGTTAGTCAGTCCGTTAGTTAGTCACTCCGTTAGTTAGTCCGGACTGACTAACTTAGTCTAACTGACTGTCAATTAGTTAGTCAGTGAACTGACTTACTCATTGACTAACTGACTGACTGACTGACTGACTAACTGACTGACTAACAGACTGACTAACTGACTGACTAATTGACTGACTAACAAACTGACTGATCAACTAACGGACTGACTAACTGACTGACTGACTAACCGACTAACTAACTAACCGACTGACTAACTGATTAAATAACTAACTAAATAAGTAAATAAATAAGTAATCTCTAATAATTTTTTTTTTAAATCGAGAAATGAACAAAAATCTATTTTCGGGATTTCGACCCATTCGGGGATTTGGTCTATGTCATGTCGGGATTATGGCCTTTCGGGATTTCGGCTTTCGGGATTGTGTCCGGAACCCCAACTCACTTTATCAGTAATATAAACCACATATTACAAAACGAGAGTTACGATCTCAACACGATATTTAAGGGAAGCAAAATAAAATTACGCAGAATGATTTGGCAATGATTTTTAACCAAGGCAATGGGCACTAATCATTTTAAATAATCAGTGTTGTAACAATGAAATATGCTAAACACCGAATTCCAATAATATTTTACAGTGTTTAATTTTTAATATAAAACACACTTTTTGAAATTGTATTGGAAATAACATACATTCAAAAACATAGTAATCGATATAATTTAATGTTAATTATACAAACAAAATACATTGTATGCACTTGAAACCAGAAAAGATTTTTAGACATTTGACAGACATCAATAATTTGAATAAACATTTACCAAAACCGCTTTTCAACCACCAAACGATAATGCAAATTAGGATCCAATTTGCTAAGTAATTTTTACACGGTCCCTAAATTTCGTTTTTTTTAGTATTTTTACAATAACTCGGCAAATAATTGTTGTTGAATTAAAAAATTCGGGATTTTGGTTCTACTTGATCTACTTTATCGATTTATGTAACAAAAATGAATCGATTTATGTATCGATTTATGTTGGGGTTGCTATTCATGTTTTATTTTTTCTTATTTAAATTTAAATAAAAAAAAAATAATGAAATATTGATGAAAAAAATTGTGTGATTTGTTTTTGGAAGATTAAGAAGTATATGATGAAAAAAATTTGGCTTAATTCATTTTATTTGTGGAGGTATGAATAAAAGTGTGTGAAACTTTTTTAACATTATGGGCGTTCAACTTTGAATGCTTATATCTCAACAAATAAGGCAAATTAATAAATTTTTCTTTTGGATCTGGGGTATTTTGAAGATGATAAACATTTTTATATTTAAAAAAAATTGGGTGTTGCCATTGGAATTTTCAAAGTTGGTACTCATTTTAATATGTAGACGACCCCTTATACAATTTTGGTTGCCAGTTCTCAATTCCTTACGCTATTTCCTGAAAAATGAAACCTTTCACAAAATTCCTTTCCGCAGCCGAAAAACGAAGGGTGGATCGGTTTTCCCCCCCAGCTGTACAATATTTAAGACGTCTACTGCGCCCAACTGGAAGATTTTATTTTTAAGATCGTCTAAGTTTTGCTATTATGGAATCACCGGAGTTCCTCATTTATAGAATCATCGGAGTTTCGATAACTGAAGTTTCTCAAAATTTGAGGAATCATCATTTACAATAGACTACGTTTCTGAATTTAAAAATCGCTGCAGTTGTTTAGATGTTGAAGATTTTAAGAATAAGTTTTTTTTGCAAATTCAATATGTTTATATTCGGCGAGATAGTTGAAAATCACAATGGAAGCGTTGGTATTAACTGTTCTGATAACCTATAGTCTCCATACCTGCGACTAAATGTATTTTGTTGGCGCAAAATTGAAGGATTTAATCGCATTTTGCGATTAGCGACCGTAAAGTTCGAACCCTGTTTGTAATGTCAATATAAACAAGGAAAAGCCTAGCTGCCTATAGATGTAAGCTTTGCGAAGGAAAAGTTTTCTAAATCTAGAGAAATAATAACAATAGTCTAGAATCATCGCAGGGGAATATCTAAATCTAGTGAAATGTTAACATTGTCCAGCATTTGTTAAAAAATATGTGCAGGAAATCTCTAAATCTACTGAAATGTTAACATTATATGGCATTCCAAAATATTTTACATCGAAGTCCTCTTAAGAGGGACTGTCAGTCCCATAGAGCTAATGCATTAGTTTTGAAATCACAACTTTTGCAAAATGCCATTTTATCGCATTGTCACCAGGTATGGGAATCATCATAACATCAATTTGAAACAAAATTGAAAAGAAAATAACATCCGATTATTTTATTATTAATGGATAAAGTTTTCATATAGTGTCGCCATATGCTGTATATTTTTTGCATTTTGAAACTTCAAAATTATATAATTAAATAACTAGATAACATTTCCGTTTCAACTTTGCTTTAGTTCGATGTTATGTTGATTCCCATACCTGGGGTAAAAGGGCTAACATGGCAAAGCAATACTTCTGCAAAAGTTGTGATTTTAAAACTAATGCATTAGCTCTATGGGACTGACAATCCCTCTTAAACAAACAATTGTAAACATTGTCTAGCATTGGTTAAGTTAGTAAATGCAAGTTTTATAAATCTAGTAGAATGTTAACGTTGTCCATCATTGGGTAAATTTTTTGTAGGGAAGTTCTTTGAATAGAATGAAGTGTAATATTGTGTGGAATTGGATAAAATTAGTTCTGGGAAAGTTCTCAAATTCGGATGAAATTGAAACATTGTCCGTTATTATAATTTTTAGGCACGAAAATTCTCTAATTCGCATGCAATGTCGGACATCGGGTAAAAACTTTTACAGTGCATGTTCTCTAAATCAAGTTAAACACGTTATGATTGACAGCCAATAAAATTTATTTAGATTTAATTATTTTAGCTTTCAGATTTCCTGGACTCGTTGAAGCTGTACTAGAACATTACAAATTTCAATCGAAAAAGAGCTCAAAATAAAATTTGACCAGGGATCGTTCTCTATTCGGATGAAATTGAAACGTTGTCCATTATTGCGTACATGTTTTGCTCAAAAGTTCTCAAAATCGTGTGCAATGACCGGCATTCGATAAAAACTTTTACAGTGCAAGTGCTCTAAATCGAGTAAACACGGAACGTTTTGCCCGCCAATTTAAGGAGAGTCGGATGGGTGTTTGAGTCAAAGATGTCGATTTCTGTTTTTCTTTTATTTTTAATCTGCATATCTATAGATTTAATTTAAGACCAAGATTAACGATTTCCGTTTAGTAGCCTTTTTCAGAAACTCTGTATATCATTTCTTACCTATACCTTAATTTTATTTTGAGTTTCCTGAAATATAAGGTTTTTCAACTGTTAAGAACATTTTTCTCAGGAACTATAAAATATGTTTTGTTTTATTATTTCTTCCCCATTAATAGCTCTTTGATTTCAGCTGAGGAATTTTAAATATATCTGCTCAAAAAAAGGTTACATAACTTTAAATCGGATTTTTGGGGATTTTTTAAAAATACATATTAAAAAAAATCATTGTAAAAGTATTTTTTTATACTGTGAAATATCCTCAGTTTAAATCATATAGCTACATGTGAGGAACAAACTATAAACAAAATGATAATGATATCTCATATAGTTCCTGAGAAAAATGTTTCTAAAGTTAGTAAAATTAACATGGCCGGGATAGAACCATCCGACTCCCCTTAATTTATTTAGAAGCTTTGGTATTTCCTGGACTCGCTGAAGTTGCAGAACATGACCAATTTAAATCGAAAAGAGCCCAAAGTATTCCACGCTTTCCTAATTCGAGCGGCAGGTGGGAGAACACCAAAGAGGTCTTCTTTCTAAAATTGTAACAAACGTGGCGGGTGATGTACAGGAAGTGGTTTCTCTTCTTTTGGCGAATTCCTAATTAAAAATAGTGTCTTATTCGAAGTTAATTTTAAGTTCTCAGCTCATTTTAAGTTCATTGTGAGTTATTAATAAGTTCGAATCAAAAGGACAATTCGAAATTATAATTATACAAACTTGCTAACTAGCTAAAGGCACTGTTTGTTATTAGAATTAAATCAGCATTGCCATTCGCAACAATCGCACGAGAAACTTAATTCTTTTAGACAATAAATTAAAATAAATTTATTTTGCGACATCGATCCGTTTGAAATGACGTCAAATATATTTCACTACGAGATTCTTTTTATGTTGATATGAAATATTTTCATTCTATTTAAAAGCGAGGAATAGTACATATTTATTCTTTGAAATACAAATTAATTTTTGCAAACGATATTGAATTTTCGAAATAAAATAAATAAAACTAGCCAAATTTAGCATGTAAATGTTTAATATAGAATTAATGCTGTGTTTGGCGCCTTTTTACCGGTTTAACACAACTTTTGTGTGGAAGCGGGTTAAGTGACAGATTCTGTTACAAACCCCTACTTGTTTATTAAAAAGTTAGTTTAAAATCAATAAATATCAATAAATCAAATCAATAAATATTACATGCAAAAATGTAAGCATGGCCTTGGTAACTAACTGTACTAATCTTTACTTGCTCAAAATAAATCTCTCTCTGATCTTATTTTATTTATAAATAATCATAAAGTTATCTGTTAAATCACACAACCAAGATTGACTAAGTCATACTATTATATCTGAAAATCTAAGAAAAATATCGTGTATTCATGTAGACAATTGCAAAGTAACTGTGGCGGGATCATTATAATATGTTAATCCAAATTCACTCAAAATGTTTATATACAAAAAATAAATTTTCAGAAATATTTTATTTGAAAAACAATGTCTAGAATATGAGCTACATAGGAATAAAATCTATAATGTTTCCTCAAATGACGCTCTGCAATTCTTGTCGAACTTTATCATTTACGTCAAAATTTTGCGCCAAAAAATGTCTATCTTTTCCTTGAATTGTTATTTTCCCAAACTTGTTGTCCTCTGATTAGTCCTTTAGATAAACATATAGGTTTTCAAATGACTAAGTTGTTTTATGTAATGCCTTTTATACCTTTAAAGATGATGATTTTAGTTTAGTTTAGTTTGAATTATCGTCGCACTAGAGCTACACGAGGGCTATTGGCGACGGGCGTCGTATTTTAGAACCACAGTCAAGTGACGAGCCGACACCTGCGTTGGTACCCAACTCAACCGTTAAGGGCGACATCGTACGCAGCGTTGGGACTTTGGAGCGTATTTTAACGTGCACTCCTTCTACACGGGGTATTATTCGTCGGACATTTTGGGCTGCACGGGCCGTTTATAGGTCGGCAGTTATTTTGGCGATGCCCGGACCCGAACCTGGGACCTTTTGCATACGAGGCGAGCGCCTAACCGACTGGGCTCCCCAGCCCCATGATGATTTTGAATTGTTGTATTTTTAAAAATTACTTGTTTCAAACACATATCAGTTTACCCCCCCCCCCCCCCCAAAATAGAATGTAAAGCATCCTAAAAGTTGCGTAATCCAGTTTAACCACCCAGCAGAATCAAAACAAGTAGATAAAAAAATTTGAAAACAGAGTATTATCGAACTAATTTTGGTATAAGTAATAATGTATTATGCATTGAAAAACCACAAACCTGCAACTATATTATGATATTTTTGTTTTCATGCAACATTTTTAGACCAAAAACCTAATTTCAATACAACTCCGGTTTTAAAGTCATAAATTTATTCTTTAAACTAGAGATGTATAACACTACACGACTTTCACTCAATAAAACAATACTTTTAAAAGTAATTATGTAAACTTTAAAGTAATTTCAATAACTTTGGAATATCAAATGTTTTGTGGCCAGTGCCGGATTTAAAGACCCAGGGCCCCTAGCACTTGACATTTGGGGTCCGGGGGCCCCCCACCATCTCGAAGCTATTTTGCAAATTTAGAAAATTAAATACACTAGTACAGAACCTATAATTTTTAATCGACTTTAATAAACACGAGAATAATACAGTATGATACTATAGTTATTCCATAAAATTTATAAAATCACACGGCGAACTTTCTTCTGTGCAAAGGATCGAATGACACGTCATCATAGTCAATTGATTGCATTATTTCTAGTTGAGCCTAGTTATTCATAGTTGAGCCTGTTCTCTCTTATGTTATCGGGCGATAGGTTTTCGGAGTCTGGCGATTTTCAATTTTTTGGCGATTTTATCTTTTTAAGGGCCCTCTTCCTGACTGGGCCCCTAGGCCCGGGCCGAAATCTGGCACTGTTTGTGGCTACCTTTTGCGGGTTTTCTCAGAAACCTTATTATGGTATACAGTACTGGGAACCGCGTACAAGTACTGGGAACTCGTATACCAAATTTAAAGTCTGTATATTTTGTAAAATGTATAAAATGGTAACGTTACAAAATTACGTTATTTCAATAAAAGAATTTTGTTGACGATATATACGAACACAATTTTGTGTTGTTCCAACAAAACTGAAGATCGCGAGGGGAGACGATTATTAATATCCATGCGCGATTAAACCCCCCCCCCCCTGTAAACTCTATTGTTATCTAAATATTAATTTGTGTATTGCGTCGTGTAAATGAGACTGATATACACGTTAACTCTGTTGTTGTTTAAAGTTCTGAAGCGGTGTTTAAAGTATTTACGACGATGTCATTATAAGGTTCCTCTGACCTCTGGGTTAAAGCTCAGGTGTCGGTTTAAAATGAAAATGCTGATTTTTATTTGGAAAAATAGCTTATTTATAATTCGTAAAATATTTTTAATTAGCACGAAGCCTTGTTCGAATCCCTTAATTGCACTGATGCTGCAGGGTACCAGGTACAAACGTTCGTCCCCAGAAAAATATCCATAAACAATTTTGTTACCAAAAAAATCTGTAGATGGCGACACTACTGCATAAAGCTGTTTTGAAATTGCTTGAAATTGTTTTGAAATCGCAAACCTCTGCGAAAGTATTGCTCGTAATGCTTTGCCGTGTAAGTCTTTTTCCTCCAGGTATGAGAATCGTCATAATATTAAAATAAAACAAATTTGAATGGAAAATAGCACCCGGTTATGAAATAATTAGTTGATAAAAGTTTGAAAATTGTATCGCCCTCTTTGAGAATTGTGCATTTATTAAAAACTTTTAAAAAAATATTAGTTTAATTACCGGAAGCTTTTTTTCTCTTCAAATTTGTTTTATCTTGACGTTATAACAATTCTAATACCATAGATAGTTAAAGTATTATATTGGCAGATCACGTGACCTCCAATGCTAACGACGGGACGCGCATGGAGGCCAAATAAGAGGGCAAAATGGCCAGTGTTGCTGCCACTTTAAGGAGAAAAATACTACGAAAAAATACCATTTAATTCTAAAATTACAAAAAAATATCGTAAAAATACTAGCTACATTTGGGAATCTTTTTAGTGACTTTAAATCCTTTTCTAGTATTTTATTTTGGTAATTTTAGAATTAGATGGTATTTTTTCGTAGTATTTTTCTCCTTAAACTGCCAGCAACACTGGCCATTTTGCCCTCTTATTTGGCCTCCATGCGCGTCCCGTCGTTAGCATTCGAGGTCATGTGATCTGCCAATCTAATACTTTAACTATGATATCTATGTCTAATACCTAATGAAATAGGCCTAAGGGTCAAGCAATACTTTCATAAAATTTTCAAGTTTCATTTTGTGTGGGGCACCCAAATGCTCTAAAAATATCAAAATGCTCCAAAATACTCTTTATAAAAGTTTGCGAAATAATTTTTTTAAATTAAAAAAAAAATGGGAAATATAAATCTTAAACTGATATGATATTGTATTTATTTTTTTATACCTAATTGGGTTGTTTGAGATGACGTAAGTTTCCAGTTTTTATTCTTGCATTTCCGTGATTTAATGGGTTGTTTCGGTTTCACTATAATGGGAATATTTCTTATGATGTCACTTTCTCCATACTGCGATTTTATTGGTTGTTTGGTTTTCTTTGACAAAGTGTTGAAACAAGCCCATTGCGCTGTAAAAGCGGCGGATACTTATTATTTAGGATATTTATATTTAGAGGATATTTTTTTAAATAGTATTTAGTATTTTTTCAGTTAGTTTTTTTTAGTATTTTTTACTACTATCTACATATTAAGAGGGATTGGCAGTCCCATAGAGCTAATGCATTAGTTTTCTAATAACAATTTCCGCAGAAGTATTGCTTTTCCATGTTAGCCCTTTTTTCCCAGGTATGAGAATCAACATAACATCGAAATGAAACAAATTTTGAAACGAAAATGTTATCTAGTTATTTAATTATATAACTTTGAAGTTTTAAAATGCCAAAAATATACAGCAGATGGCGACACTATTTTAAAACTTTATCAATTAATAATTAAATAACCGGATGTTATTTTCTATTGAATTTTGTTTTAAATCGATGTTATGATGATTCCCATACCTGGTGAAAATGGAATAGCATGGCAAAGCAATTCTTTTGCAAAAATTGTGATTTCAAAACTAATGCATTGATTGCAAAATTGTGATTTCAAAACTAATGCAATTTCTTTATGGGACTGACAGTCCCTCTTAAAGTACAATAAATTACACAACGTAAAAAGAACAATATGAGAACAAAACCAAGGAAACGTACAATAAGAGAAAATAAAATGAAAAGGAATTAAAAAACACACACTTTCGAAAATTATTTAGCAATTCCAATATTTTGCAATACTAAATTAAAATAATTGCATCAAATTTTCTCTAAAACATATGCAACTCCAGAAGGACCAAGAATGAAACTGTTGTCACTCATGACGTAAAACATGTCCAGTATATCATGCAAATGAATTACGTTACGTCTTCTTTTTTAACGAGCATATTGTCAACTAGTCATTTTTGACGCCTTACCAAATGATGAATAAGTAAGGATGAAAGGAATGAAACCACACAAAATAGTTAGATATTTGCTAAGAATATAAATAAAACATTAATAATATAATGCTATATTAAGCTTAAGATTTCAACACGAATTTAGCTTTAAACTTAATTTTTAAGTCATTCAGCAACTGAAAATGGCACTATGGATCTACGAATAAAATTAATAAACATATTTGTAAATAAATATTCGATGAAAAAAAGTCTACAAATTCAGCATAAAACTTTTAGCTGAAAAACTATTTAAAGTTTTCAAAAGTAGGTAGTAAGTTATAGGGTACATATTTTGTAGAAAAATATTTCCACAGATGGCAGCACCACAAATGTTGAAATTTTAAAAAAATGCATTGGGCGTTTGCTGTTGCATTTTAAAGTTTTCACTTTAAAAAAAATATATATTAACAAGAGCTGGACTGCTAAATGGCTGTTTATTATTAGTGCTAAAAATTGGTTTGTTGGCCATTGGACAAGATTTAAAAAACTAACATGTTAAAAGTAAAACACTGAAAAGAATTATTTTTAAAAATTTAAATAAAAAATAACAATTTGATTCTAGTAATTTGTATAAGATTGTGAGTAAAAACGTTCAGTTTCCCGGGGAAATTCATTCGGTTAAAGTCCACTCAACCGAAAATAAAGATAGTCAAGCAAGAAAATGCTGCAAATGTTTTAGATATAAACCAATATTATCATATTTCAACCTAGAATTACATTAAATAAAAATTAAATCATTATGTATACTTTTTCATTTATACAAGCTATGTCATTTCTTTATTTAGTATTTAATTATTCATTGTCGAACTTTTATGTTAGACCCAAAATGACTCATCCGACTCCCCTTAAATCTCCTTCACAGGTCTAGTGCGACGTGGATTCCGCCAAATCCACGGCACACGATTTCATACCGAACGAACAGACCTATGGGCCATTAGAAACCAGAATTTCCCTTATGATACTATAAACATCCTCTCTTCTCTCTGTGGAGTTGAGAATAAGATGGAGGTGCTTGGCGCGAAACAAATTGAAGCCGTCAGAAAGTCGCCAAGTAACTCTTGAAAGCCTAAACAACTGCTCACTCAACGTAAGTTCAATGTAAAACGCATCAGTGCTAGAAGTGCGTCTACGCGACGCCCCACTTTTTGCGAAAATAACTGAGCATCCCCTTACTTCTTATACTACTTAAAGTCCATCCCCCTACTTTTTTTTAAAGTTTTCTAGCTGCTTTGCACTAAAAAAAAATATTTTGTACCTATTTATTGTTTTAGTTGCTTGTTAGTCTCACTTAAACATGCTATCCATTCCAGTTAATTGTGCAACAGCTCTAAATCTCTTCTGAACTACCACTAAATACATAATTAAGTGATGTTATAAATACTTAATTTATTTTTGTTATCTTATAGTTCTAAGTAAAACAAGGATGAGGAATATGCACTAAAATATTGTAATATGACTCTTGTCCGAACTAAATGATTATATAGTATTTTTAAGAGGGGGGGGGGGGGGAAAAAAAAATGGCTGTCTGCGCAGTTAAGCACGAGATCTAAATTTATACAAGATGGTAGTAATATAGTAATTCCTTACACAGGTAAGAAAATTCGTTGAAATCATAGTTATAAACCTGGAGCGGGCGCAGGCCATTGACGAAATATTTCAACAATGGTTATTTTTTAGGGGTGTCTCTGCCGAAGACACATTTAGGACGTAAGTTAATATAGTGAGTTTCTAATCAAATCTGGGGCCCGGATGGCCGAGTGGTTTGAACCAGTACCATACGCCTTCGCCCTGGGTGTATATTCCTTTCTCTGTAACAGTAAAAAATTCTTTAAAAAATTCTTACTTGACGAAGGCTTCATAAGCGGGTCTCTGATCAAGCACACAAGCCGGAATATATATGTACCTACCCCCCCCCCCCCTAATCAAATCTAAAGTTTTTGCACACTTTAAAAAAATCAGATACAAAAGGATATTAGTTCTGAAACAATATTTTGAGTATAAAATAATCCGTGCGCTTTTTGCCGGGTTAATAGAGAGTCAGCAGGTCGCCAAGTCGATGTATTAAGCCTATACATATACAAGTCCACTTTAGAATAGCAGCGGTGGATTCTTGGGGATGCTCCTACATTTTGGATTTCGAATGGGCTGTAAAATCTAAAAATTAAACAAAGACCTTCGACACTTTAGCGTTCTTCAACTTTTCGCAGGAAGTTTTACAATTTACATTTATGCGTAAATATTCCAATCCAATTTTCGATTCTTGCATGGATCGATTATGCATATCTTTTTTGGGGTTGGAATCAATTTTATTTCTGAATTTCAAAAGAAGTTACATACTTAGAGATATCAAAGAGATAATTGACATCTATGCCATTATTTAGGAAACATTTTAACTAATATAGCTTAACACTAAAATACAGATTTTTTTTAAAAATAACTTTTTTTTACAAGAATAGCGTCAAACACTTCACCGAGAGCGTTTGTTTGGGCTTCCTACAATGCGATCGATGGCTTCACTTGGCAAATCAGTTTTTGCATTCATTTCTGCCCGGCAGCTTCTTCTTCGCAGGCGCATGGTGAAGGTAAGAGTGTCGCTGCAGGGGCCGGGTTGTCCTCTCTCTGGCCGAGGTCATGCGGAAACGACGGGCATCCCGGGTCACGCGGACAAGCTAACGGTCCCCCCTCCTTATCGGCTGGGAAAAGCCGACAGAGGGATGGGAGGTCATTAGAAGTGCTTGACATTGGTGGATGCCTACATTGTCAACATTTGGAGATCTGTTAATATCTTTTTGCACTGATCCTTTTCAGTCCAGAGGTCCACAGGGCTGGGGAGCCCAGTCGGTTAGGCATTCGCCTAGCATGCGAAAAGTCCCAAGTTAGGGTCCGGGCATCGCCAAATTAACTGCCGACCTATAAACGGCCCATGCAGCCAAAAATGTCCGACGAATAATACCCCGTGTAGAGGGAGTGCACGTTAAATATCCTTCAAAGTCCTAACGCTGCGTACGATGTCGCCCTTAACGGTTGCGTTTGGTGCCTACTCAGGTGTCGGCTCGTCACTTGACTGTGGTTCTAAAATACGACGCCCGTCGCCAATAGCCCTCGTGTAGCTCTAGTGCGACGATAATTCAAACTAAACCAAACAAACCAGAGGTCCACACAGGGTCTAATGCTGCAGACCCCCCACAATTTCAGTAAATTTTAAGATTTTCATATATCCTATTTTGCTTTTACTTGACTTTGACTCAAACCTTACGTGATTTGTTTAATGGTTTAATCGATGTAAAACGTAGGTAGCTATGTTTGAATATATATATATATATATATATATATTATATATATATATATATATATATATATATATATATATATATATATATATATATATATATATATATATATATATATATAATATATATATATATATATATATATTATATATATATATATATATATATATATATATATATATATATATATATATATATATATAATATATATATATATATCTTCGCACTAGAGCTACACGAGGGCTGGTGGCGACACGGGCGTCATAATTTAGAACCACACCACAGTCAAGTGATGAGCCGATACATGAGTAGGCATCCAACGGAACTATTAGGAGTGACATCGTATGCAGCATTGGGATATTTAACGTGCAATCACTCTACACGGGGTATTATTCGTCGGACATTTTTGGCTGCACGGGCCGTTTATAGGTGGGCAATTATTTTGGCGATGCATCCGGAGCCGAACCTGGGACTTTCCGCATGCAAGGCGAACGCCTTAACCGACTGGGCTCCCCAGTCCCCCTGAGTTCGGCAGGTAAACTGCAGTATCTAGACTAATGACTTGGACCATTGTTGTAAGAACACTATAACTTTAATCTACAAGAAAGTGTACTAAATGACTGATTATTTCAGGGCAAAAATGGTTCAATTGATTGTTGTGATTACTGCAGTTTACCTGGTTATGGCAGCACATTGTCAAAATAAGAACTGGAGACCTGTTAATGTCTTTTTGCAACTGATTATTTTCCATCCAGAGGTCTTCACAAGGTCTGATCTATTCCATAAGCAAATGCCAAGGGAACACAAAGTATAGGGGCCCGTAAAATTGTTTAGTTTCCATTATGCTAAACTAGCATTCTAACACGGCATTGCACGGGTGTACCCTTAATAACGGTGATTGTTTCTTGTTATGTAAACATTTATTTCATACCAATTGATCCCTTCTCCACTGGTCAGCACTCCATCGTTATATTATAATTTTCTCCCATTCTAATACTAGCATTAATTTTTAAAAATAAATCCGATTGTATCCAAGCCCTTCTAGAAGTTAGAGGGCTTTCCCATAGGCCCTGTTTAAATTGCCAGAATAGCTGTGATATAATGGGCAGTTTCCATTTGCCCTTACACTCTTAACACAAAAGAGTGAAATCCACTCCTATCGGGGAAGTGCATTTTCGGCACGGAAAGGAGTGGAAATTAACTCAGACTGAGTTAAAACCGCTCGTTTGTTTTAACAGTTTATACACCCGAAAATGCTCAAAATGTGGTAAACATTCCACTCCATATTCGACCACTCGACAGATGCTGGGGAGCCCAGTATGTAAAGGCGTTCGCCTCGCATGCAATAGGTCCCAGATGCGGGTCCGGGCATCGTCAAAATAACTGCCGACCTATAAACGGTAAATGCAGCCAAAACTGTCCGACAAATAATACCCCATGTGGTGGAAGTGCACGTTAAATATTTTTCAAAAGTCTAAACGATGCGTACGAAGTCCCCCTTAAAAGCTGCATTGGGTGCCTAATCATGTGTTGGCTCGTCACTTGACTGTGGTTCTAAATTTAGACGCCCGTGGCCAATAGCCTTCGTGTATAGCTCTAGGGCGACGATAATTCAAACTTACCCTAACCCATACAACTGGATGGGAAAAGCTACCCTATGTTAAATTTTTTACTTCGCCAAAAGCCGCCAATGCCAAAATTCAATCGGCCATTCTATCATAACTGTACCAAATTGACATAAGGATATATATATATATAGCATGCAAACTTTATGTTATATCATAAACATAAAGTTTGTATGCTATACGTACAGGGAATCAACATTTCTTAGAAGTTTTCATCAGATCTAGAATAGTTATCGCCTTTAAAGTCATAAGACATTGTAGCAATATCTTCCATCCTTACCATTTGTAAACATCAATTAAATAAACAAAATAATAACAAGAAGTTCATAAAGAACTAAAATAGCCTACTTTCCTGTTACTTAAATACTTACTGAAGTTCTAATCGGGAAAAAAACTAGGTTCCTAAAGTAAATATCATCAACAGCCGTTTCTACACTAGATTTATACACATTAGAAAAAAAAATGGAAACACAGCACCCAGCTATAATTTAAACTTCTAAAAGCCAAAATCAACTATTTTCCTTAATATTCGTTCGCAAATTAATTAAATATTATTTATCATCTGCTCGTGATTTATTTGTAGTTCGAAGAATAAATATTTATTAATAACAAAAGTAATGAAACTACTCCGAACTGCATTAAAAAACAAGAAATGTAAATTAAAACTAAGCATAATTGCATGCAAAAGTATGCCTTGCCGCTTTCTTGGTAGATAATTAATGAATAATCAAAGAATCAAATTGTTCTACATTTTATGACGTCATTCCAAACTGATTCATGAAAATATTATTTTGCTTCAAATATGTTTAAATAAAGTTTCTCATACCATTGTTGATTGGCAACAGTGATTTAATGACTCAAAATTGAATTTCAATGCTAATTCAATGGAAATTCGCCGACAGATAGTAGATTTATGTACGTCCGGACGTACAGACAGACGGACAAAAAGTATGAAAGTTGGGTATCTGAGTCATAGCTTTCTACAATAAAAAGAATTTTTAAGATCCGATGGAGAACCGATTTTGGAAGGGGGTACAGACAGACAGACAAACGGACAGACAGGCGGACAGACAGACGAAACAGACTACGAACAGACAGACATACGAACAGACAGACAGATGAACAGACAGACAGATGGACATCAACCGCATTTCAATACCTACAGTGATTTAAATGACTCAAATTGAATTTTCAATGCTAATTCAATGGAAATTCGCCGACAGATAGTAGATTATGTCCATCCGACGTACAGACAGACGGACAAAGTATGAAAGTTGGGTACTGAGTCATAGCTTTCTCACAAAAAGAATTTTAAGATCGATGATTAAACCGATTTGAAGGGGGTACAGACAGACAGCAAACGGACAGACAGGCGGACAGACAGATAACGAAACAGACAGACATACGAACAGACGACAGATGACAGACAGACAGTGGACATCAACCGCATTCATACCTACAGTGATTTAAATGACTCAAATTGAATTTCAATGCTAATCAATGGAAATTCGCCGACAGATAGTAGATTTATGTCGTCCGACGTACAGACAGACGGACAAAAAGTATGAAAGTTGGGTATTGAGGTTATAGCTTTCTAACAAAAAAAGAATTTTTAAGATCCGATGATTAGAACGTTTTGGAAGGGGGGTAGGGACAACAGACAACGGACAGACAGGCGGACAGACAGACATACGAACAGACAGACATACGAACAGACAGACAGATGACAGACAGACAGTTGGACATCGACCGCATGTCAATACCAACTTTTTCATTTTTTAATTCTTTCGAATTAAAAAAAGAAAAGTAGGCTAAAAAATCAAATTAACACGAACTGCACAAAAACTCAGTCAACTGTGCTTTTCCAATAAAACTCCTGACCGCGTTTACTGCAAATGTTTATTGGATGGAATGCATTATCACTCCATTAATAACGTGTGAGAAAACTGAATGGTATCAATTATGTATCAGCGAATAGAAACAGTGGCTCCCCCAGGGGCAGGCGACTTTCACTTCCGCGTGCCCGGGGCTTATTTTTTTCGGAGTGTCTACGTGCACGGGCATCGTACAAGCATTGCGCGAACGGGTACGGATAGTAACTGCGCAGGACCGAGGCTTATTAGCAGTTTAAATTCAATGTGTTTGGCACTTTTTTAGACGCATGAATTTTGTGTGGAAGAAGTTGTAAGTGACAATTTTTGTGACAAACGTACTTGGTTTTGTTCTAAAAAAGTAAAGATTTTAAGGCGAAATATCTACATGCGAATCGTTAAATGTCAAAAGTGGCCAAGTTCATTGGATATTTAAATACAACGTTTCCTAATTTCCACAATTTAGTGACAGAAGAAGCCTGTAGGGAAATCTTTCTCCATACCTTTTAAGATTTAGATATTCAGGATTCGAGGGATATTTTAGATTATTTAATTTATTTTTAAAAGGAATTTACAGCATCTAACTTGACCACCCCTGCAATTACAATCAGGCATTAAAAAATATTTAAAAAATAGAAAAAAATATTTAAATGTAATAAAATTAGAAGTGCGCAAATGTAATAGCGGAAAAGTCTGAACAAAAAACTAATTATAAAAAACTAAGATTTATTTACAAATACAATTTATTTAAAACAGCGCATATGTAAATAATATCCTTTCCGCGAAAAAAGTTCGGACCAATGAAATGAAAACAATATTTTATAAATTGAAGACAAATAAAATAATATTTTAAAATAGAGTCAAACTCGGTTACAACGACCTCGTTTATAAGGAAAACTCGTTTAGAAGCCTAAATGTTGATTTGCCCATAAACCTTAATGTTATAATATCTTGCTAATAACGACCCTTTTTTAATTAACTTCTCGGCTATAGCGCTAAAAATATGATATTCAAAATGCCTTCTTTAAAGATTTTTTTTAAAAAAGAAATGCATTATCACTGTTAAAATGTTATTTAATTCGCCAAATGATAGGGTTCAAATTTATTCAATGGATACCATTAAAAACTTTAATTATAAGAGTATTTTATGCATTTTTTCCATGATTTACTACATTTAATCTTCAACCTTTTTTTTATAACGTTATAAACATCACGGTTCATTGAATAGCACTATAACCGGGTTGTACTGTAATAAAATTTAGCCAACAATTATTTACAAATGCAGTTGGCTCTACACATGTAACAGCGGAAAAAGTCGGCAGAAAAAAAAAATTCTCACGCGCGTAAGTTGTTATTGTAACTCGCCATGAACTCACACTCACCTAGTTCGGGCGGGATCACGTGACCGGTTTAGTAGCAGCGGATTGGACGAGAGGCCACAGGTAAAAACGAGGGGGAAATATCCCTACATTTATTCCCATGCTCTTCATTCATGGATTGCTGAGGGGACATTGTAGAAATTGAGGATAGTGCCAGGGGTGTCGGGGAAGATGATTTTGTTTTCTTTTATTCTTATAATACACTGCTCAAAAGAATTATGGGAGCACTTTGCGTACTTTTGTTTACCCTTTCAGTTCCAACTTCTTACTTTTTATTATAGAAATCTATAATTTGTGAAATAGATTCATTAAGCATCCAGAATGAAATGGTAAAAAACAGGGGAATAAAATCTTAATTTTTTAACTAAAATTTAAGGGGGGAAATATTGGAATCATAACTTTTGAATAAATGTTTACAATATTTTTCTCAAAACTTTATTTGTAAAATAAAAGTAAAATCAATTTTTAAACATCTAATAATGCCAGCGTGATGAATTTAGGGTCAATTTATTTCATAAATTTTTTGGGAAAGGAATTTTATTTTACCATGTTTTTCATATATTCATTTAATTAAAACAAACATTATTTAATTCCTCAAAAGACATGATTCTTCCATCTAACGATAAATAAGTGCGAGCTCAACTTAGTGAGAAAAAAAATCGGAAGCTGATGATACCAAATGGAATCATTGGGGGTGAAAGGGTTTAAACCATGCGTTCCCCTAATTGTTTTGAGCAGTGTATATATTCGTTTGTTCGAAATGTTCACAAAATTTTGGTCGGTTAAAGAACACTACAAAGAGTTTCGAAATTCCACACTGTTTTGCCTATTTCGAAGGTGGCACAGTCATATCAGTCATGCGCGTATGGTCGATTTATTGAGTGGTGTTATACACCCCTAGTTTCCAAAACATAAACACTTACCTCATCATTTTAATGATGTTAGCGATGTTTCTCTTCACAAGCCTCTTTCTCGATCCTCTTTTGGCAAATCAATGTCACGTGGGAACAGACCACCGATAAGAAGGAAATGCAAGAAAGTCGGAAAGTATACGTCACCTGAAACAAGCAAGAGATAAAGCGATCAAAAATTCGATTATGTTAAAAAAATTAACTTATTTATAATGAATTTTAGTTATTTAAGTAACAAAAAACACATTAAATATTTTTTCAATTGGAGAGCTGAGTGGAAAAACGTGCTAAGAGGCATTTTTGAAAATAATTGAGATATATATTTGTGGAATATATTTTTGCTCCTTTATATAAATAAAGATGACAAGATTCTCCCCCTTTTCATAAACTTTAAGTTCAGAATATTTTTTACGTTGGGTAAGTGACGTTTTTAACGTATCTAAGTGCAAACAAAAACTTCAAAGCTCATTTTCCTCTGTTTCACCTTTTTGTCACTTAAGCACGTTCTTTCACTAAGCTCTTCAATTATATAAAAAGATTACTTTAAATTACCAAAACAATACTCAAATTGTAATCGCAATATATGTTACTTTGCAATACATGTTCAATTACTGTTATGAAATCTTATGTAATAAAAACCAATGTTTCACTACTAAGTCGTTTCTCTATGTTCCAAACTCATTTCTAGAGTTTTCTAAATTCGCGGGAACGTCCCGCTCCAAAAAAATCCCCATCGCGTAGGGACTACGCCCGACTTTCGTCCCTAAACAGGTATCGCCGAACCGCCGATCAAGTTTGGCTCCCAAACCCCCATGTGACATCAAAGCGGCCGAGTGGAAGTGGAATTGTGCGTTGTTATTTTGTCCACACTTCATTCTGGATTATTCTTTGTGAAATCTCTCTTCTGGTTTGTTTATTTCTTCCAAGAAACGCGGGAATTTATGGATTTATAAATCGGATTCCATTGTCAAGGTAAGAGAGAGTTCAGTTTATATTTTAAAGGGAGGGATTTTTTTGCGTGTGTTTTTAAGCATAGTGGGGCAAACATGTGGGTTTGTTATCGTGAACAGGTAAAACTTTTTTTTTTTGCAAAGTTGGATACATTTATTAAATTTGTATATTTTACTATAACGTGAATGTTGAATAATTTTCTGAAAAAAAAAGCGACTCGTATTGTGTTTTCAGAATTTAGACATATTTTTTGCCGTTAAAACAATATGTTCTTTTTAAACGCAATAATTTTTTTTACAATTAGTATATTACAATTATGAAATGAAAGAAAGAATTGACGAGTAATTCTTTGAATATGATTTTTAAGAAACTTTATGCAATTGAAAGAATAATTGCTATTAAATAACAAGTAGTTTGTTACAGAATCTGTCACTAAACGGGGTCCACACAGTATTTGTGCTCAACAAAAAACGCACTATTTATACACCTCTGAAAAAAATTCGCCAAACAGGGCCTTCAGCTTATAATTTAGTTTTAATTCAAATTTTTAAACGCCAAAATTAACTATTTTTATTTAATCTTCTTCGCAAATAATAATTACTATTATCGTTTGCTAATTGTTTGAAATTCGAAGAATAATGATGCAATTTTTTTAAATAAATATCTTTTAGTCGCCCCAATTTCCCATGTTCATAACTTTCTTCAAAAAGAGAAAATAAACAATAGTAAATTGATGCTTTAAAAATAAAAGCGAACTTTTGCATATTTTTTATTCAAAGTTAGAATTTGCTATGCATCTTTTCTCATACTAAATAATGAACTCAAAAGAACTTATTGTATATGACATCAATCCAAACTGATCTATCACACAAATAAATATTTTTAAGAGTTTATTTTATTTCAAATAGCAAATTTATACCGTTCTTCGCACGGAATAAAAAATATCAATAGATTCCAAATATGTGTACCATATACCCTGTTATAGGATCATAAACTTATCATTCTTTCCGCTCGTTATAATTATAAAATCCCATTTCATTGCCTTAAAATTCCAAAATGAAAAATGCGCTATAAAATGCACTCTAAACGTCATCACAATTCCCTCATAAATACATAAAACCTTTTAGCTCATTTGGCGCGATTTGGAATAATTTGGCGAGAAATAGATATAGCTACCCACACCCATTATACAGCTCTAACAAATGACATTCGAACAACTGACCAGCTTATAAATTTTATAAAAGAATTTGCTATTTGGCAAATTTAGTTAATAATTTGGCGAGTTGGCAACGTATTTGGCAAAAAATAAAGACATAAAACACTAATAGCTCTAGTGCGATGGCTTTATTAACCATCATAGTTCAGTAATAGCTTAACTATTACATTTATTGCTTAAATATGCATACATGCAGTCAACGAAAATCAATGAAAAAAAATCATCAAATAAACCCACATAAAATCCGGAATGAGACTGGCGGAATTACGTCACTTGAACATGTCATATTTTTCAATAATGAATTTAGTTTCTGAAAGTAATGGCAAAAGAATAAAATAAACATTTTGAATTTAAATGTTTCGTTAAAAGTTTATTTAATTTTTTCAGCCGATGGCATCAGGAAAGAGAAAAATGATCGGATTTGAGCGAAGTGGTGTATTTTTTCAGAAAATTCGAATTTTCTTACAAAATGGAACAATATGAAAAGCTAAGCCTCAGGTGCACACGTTAGTATTAAAGGTAATCTATCTTAAAATTTCGAATTTCTGAGGCAGTATAAGTAGGTCTTTTACGATCCGAATACAAACAACAGACACACACAGACTCTTTCTTTTATTATTTTAGATAAGTCTCTCGTTTGACGAAATGGCAACAGTGAAATATTGATTAAAAGGAATTTGCAGTATTTAATGTAGATTAAATTTTTATAATTAAATTTTAAATATCTTCTAATTTAATTTTTAATGAAATTTGGAATGTAAACCTAGGATTTTTGCTCAAAATGACTATCCCATGTTTGCACTTGCGGTCGTTCTGTGAAAGTGGGTACAACACAGACAGACGAGCGGACGAATAAACGATATAATACTTCACTTTTGTTATAAACGTAGTGTGGAGCTAAAGAGATCGATTGTTCAGAATTAGACAAATTTGTCGTTAAAAATATTCTTTTTAAAGCAAAATTTTTTCATTAGTAATTACAATAGAAATGAAAGAAAGATGACGAGTAATTCTTTGAAATATTTTAAAGGTATTTAGATAAGAATAATTTAATTTAATAAACAACTTTGAATTAAAAACAAATAAATAAGTTGTATGCAAGATATAGATCTAAGGTATTACTTTTTTTTCTCTTTTCAATTAAGGGTTTACATAATTTAAGAAAGCTATTTAATTTACAGCATTTTACAACATTAGAAACATGATCGTTTAAACAACTTTATTTTTAAAATCGTGATGTTAGTACTTTTTAAAGTCATCGATTTTTACATAATATTAAGAGAACTTATAACGTTTAACTTTGTTACTTTATTGTAACATCATTTTATAAAATAGATTTATTTTACATACAAGCAACTCTGTAATTGTACTTACCGTAGAAGCTGCAATTCACACGTTCAAGCAAAATCTTCAAGCTGTCAGTATGCTTTCTCTAATTCCATTGTTAATAATTTTAGAGTGTAGGAACAATGCACAAATGCTGTTCGATAGCTTTAGAGGATCAAACGTTAAAAGGCTTTAAAACGTTTTTTGAGTACTCCATAATTCATTTTTTTAAACAAACCAGTATGCTTTGAATTTTTGGTGCAAGTTGTTTTAAACGCCAATGACGATCTCCTATGAGCAGGAGCAACTTTGTATTTAATGTACCATCGGTTTCGCTGCAGTAATATTATCTATGTTTTGTTTATTAAATAAAATGTCAGAGACATTCAAAGTAAATGATATTTTATACATGTTAAAACCTTTACTCGTCTTAAATTTAAATCAAAATGCATTTTTTTCCATGATTTACTAAATGCACTCAAAACCACGTTTACCTTTATAATTTTTAATTTCATTGATTATATTTTAATAATAAAGTTAATTAGGAAAGATAAATACAATTTTGTTGAATTCTTTTGATTAAAACCACAAAAGAACCATTTGTTTTGCTATTAATGCAAGCGAAAGTCTGAAAATTTCCGCAAACGTGTCACTTAGCACGTTCTTCCACTAAACGATCGTTCAGGAATCGGGCGATTTCGGTGGAAGAACATGCCAAGGCTCCTTAGCACGTTTTCCATTGAAAAAGTGACGAAAAACGCGTGCACCTACCAACTTCGTATGCGAAAATATACGAATCGAATGTTTTCTAAAAAATTGAAAGCTGTTATGTTTAAAGCAGGTAATAACATGATCATTGACACAAAAATCTCAATTTTTTCAAAAATGTCACTTAGCACGTTCTTCCACTCAGCTCTTCAATTTATTTCTAATTCAAATTTTTAAACGCCCAAATTAACTATTTTTATTAATCTTCTTTCGCAAATTAATAATTACTCATTATCGTTTGCTAATTGTTTGAAATTCGAAGAATAATGATGCAATTTTTTTAAATAAATATCTTTTAGTCGCCACAATTTCCCATGTTCATTAACTTTCTTTCGAAAAAGAGAAGAATAAACAATTAGTAAATTGATGCTTTAAAAATAAAAGCGAACTTTTGCATATTTTTTATTCAAAGTTAGAATTTGCTATGCATCTTTTCTCATACATAAATAATGAACCATCAAAAGAACTCTATTGTGATATGACATCAATCCAAACTGAATCATATCACACAAATATTTTTTAAGAGTTTTATTTTTATTTCAAACTAGCAAATTTATACCCGTTCTTCGCACGGAATAAAAAAATATCAAATAGATTCCAAATATGTGTACCATATACCTGTATAGGATCATAAACTTATCATTCTTCCGCCGTTATAAATTATAAAATCCATTCATTGCCTTAAAATTCCAAATGAAAAATGCGCTATAAAATGCACTCATAAACGTCATCACAATTCCTCATAAATACATAAAACCTTTTAGCTCATTTGGCGCGATTTGGGAAATAATTTGGCGAGAAAATAGATATAGCTACCCACACCCATTATACAGCTCTAACAAAATGACATTCGAACAACTGACCAGCTTATAAATTATTTATAAAAGAATTTGCCTATTTGGCAAATTTTAGTTAATAATTTGGCGAGTTTGGCAACGTATTTGGCGAAAAAATAAAGACATAAAACACTAATAGCTCTAGTGCGATGGCTTTTATTAACCATCATAGTTCAGTAATAGCTTAACTATATACATTTATTGCTTAAATATGCATACATGCAGTCACAGAAAAATCAATGAAAAAAATCATCAAAAAACCCCACAATAAAATCCGGGAATGAAGACTGGCGGAATTATGTCACTTGAAACATGTCCGTTATTTTTCAAATAATGAATTTAGTTTCTGAAAGTAATGGCAAAAGAATAAAATAAACATTTTGAATTTAAAATGTTTTCGTTAAAAGTTTTATTTAATTTTTTCAGCCGATGGCATCAGGAAAGAGAAAAAATGATCGGATTTGAGCGAAGTGGTGTATTTTTTTCAGAAAATTCGAATTTTCTCTAAAAATGGAACAAATATGAAAAAAGTGAGCCTCAGGTGCACACGTTAGTATTAAAGGTAATCTATCTTAAAAATTTCGAATTTCTGAGGGCAGTATAAGTAGGTCTTTTACGATCCGAATACAAACACACAGACACACACAGACTCTTTCTTTTATTATTATAGATAAAGTCTCTCGTTTGACGAAATGGCAACAGTGAAAATATTGAATTAAAATGGAATTTGCATGTTATTTCAATGTAGATTAAATTTTTAGTTATTTAAATTTTAAATATACTTCTAATTTAAATTTTTTAATGAAATTTGGAATGTAACCTAGCCGGATTTTTTTGCCTCAAAATGACGTATCCCACTTGTTTGTGCCACTTGCGGTTCGTTCTGTGAAAGTGGGTGACAGACGGACAGACAGACGAGCGGACGGAATAAACGATTATAATACCTTCCACTTTTTACGTTATAAACGTAGTGTGGAAGCTAAAAGAGACTCGAATACAGCAGTCAACAGAATCAATGAAAAAATCTCTAAACCAATAACAATCCGTCTGAATGAAGACTGGCGGAATTACTTTCATTGAAACAGGTTATTTTTCAAATAAGAATTATGTTTTGAGAGTAATGGCAAGAATTAAAAAACATTTTGTTAAAATGTTTTCGGTTTATTAATTTTTTTCCATGGCATTCATGAAAGAAGAAAGAATGTGCGAGAATTTGAGTCGAAGTGGTTATTTTTTTCAGAAAATCGAATTTTTCTAAAAAATAAACAAAATATGAACAAAACTAAACTCAGGTGCACAGTTAGTAAAAGGGTAATCTATCTTAAAATTTCGAATTTCTGAGGCATATTAGAGTCTTTGTTACGATTCCGAATCTAAAACCATGTCAAACCACAACTCTTTCTTTTATTATTATAGATAAGTCTCGTTTGACGAAATGGCAACAGTGAAAATATTTGAATTAAATGGAATTTGCATGTTATTTCAATGTAGATTAAATTTTTAGTTATTTTAAATTTTAATATACTTCTAATTTAAATTTTAATGAAAATTTGGAATGTAAACCTAGCCGGATTTTTTGCCTCAAAATGCGTATCCCACTTGTTTGTGCCACTTGCGTTCTTCTTTGAAAGTGGGGACAGACGACAGACAGACGAGCGGACGGAATAAACGATTATAATACCTTCCACTTTTTACGTTATAAACGTAGTGTGGAAGCTAAAAGAGACTCGAATTTGTTTTCAGAATTCAGACATAATTTTTGTCGTTAAAACAATATGTTCTTTTTAAACGCAATAATTTTTTTTTCCATTAGTATATTACAATTATGAAATGAAAGAAAGAATTGACGAGTAATTCTTTGAATATGATTTTTAAGAGGCAATTGAAAGAATAATTTCTATTAAATGAATGAAAAAATTAATGAATAAACCGGATTGAAACCACCAAAAGTCGTTCCTTTAGATTTGGAAGAGTAATTGTTAATGTAACGAGTTTCGGAAGCATTTATTTTAATTTTAATTTCACTTGAAACTGTTTTAATTATAAAAACTGAAATATGTTTTTCAATAAAATAAAAATAAACATCAAATATCTGCGTAGACAAAAAAATAAGGAATTGAAGCAGTTGAACTGGATAACTATTATTTTATGTTAAAAATGAACAGAACTATTTAGTACAACAATATTAAATTCTATTTAAAAACTGTTAATGCACTTAGATCTTTGAAAATAAAATCCAGCTGCATTACATAAACATTATTCCTCATTTATGTTTTACATAAAGCAAAAAAAGTGTAAAATTAAATTCAATATGCTATATTTCCGACATTTAATGTCTAATTACGTATAATGTAGTAATGTAAATTACGTATTATGAAATAGGTTATTGTGATTTTGCGTGAATGCATATTGCATAGTAATAAACTATATCGACAATAATTTTTTTAGATAGAACATCGATAGTTCAAATAATATCAATACATATTTTGATTTTTTTTTACTAGGATTTTTTTAGTGTTTGCAAATTGAAGAGCTTAGTGGAAGAACGTGGTAAGTGATAACTTTGAAAAAAAAAGAAGAGAATTTTGTGTCAATGAACATGTTATTCTCTCCTCTACAGTTAACAAGATTCCCCCTTTTCATAACGTTTAAGTAAAGTACAATTTTTACATTTGTATGGTTGAGTTTTTAACTTACATAAGTGCAAACGAAAAAATGTAACGCTCATTTCCTCGTTTTCACCTTTTTTCCACTTAGCAAGTTCTTCCACTAATATCCTCAATAGACAATTACAGCGTTTTCCATAAACATTTTTATTCGATTAAGCACATTTAAAAACTTCTAAAACTTAAGTATTTCTAGTTTTTAAGATGTATTTATTTTTAAATTCCTTTTTAAAGCAAGTGATACGTCACTTCCGTTATACCGGCATAACAAATGACGTCACCTTTGGCTTCTTGTCCTTGGCGTGTTATTTCATAACACATTTCACTGTATCGCTTTTGTAGCAATTAAACTTGCTATCAACTTTATCAAACTCTTTAAAAAGTCTGCTATTATACAGAAACGTGTTATGTTCATTCCAGTTAATTTCTTCAAACGTTCAATGATATCTCCCGTCTATTCCGATCAGATTGAATAGTCAATAGTTCTGCAATAGCACATACGCGCTCAAGTGGGTATTTTAACTAAACAACCAAACCTGGAACAGGCCGTTTAATTTCCTTAATATTAACTTGTTAAAATAATATTTTTTTCTTCTTTCAACGAAGTTTCGTATGAATCGTAAGTTTTACCAGTTTATTCAAACATTACGCATTGCAGAAGATCGAAAAATCGCCAAGAGCATAACATTTGACGTCAATGCTTTTTCACTGCCGTAAATTTTCGGC
Organism: Oedothorax gibbosus; assembly: GCA_019343175.1. Classification (NCBI taxonomy): domain Eukaryota; kingdom Metazoa; phylum Arthropoda; class Arachnida; order Araneae; family Linyphiidae; genus Oedothorax; species Oedothorax gibbosus. Next base: position 36,346,351 of record CM033278.1, read on the forward strand.
AAATTTTAAATGTAAATTTTGGTGAAATTAAACATTTTTGTGAATATTCAAGCTTATATTCGGAATCTGCAGATTCTAACCTACCAGAAAAAAATATATATTCTACAATTCGCGTTTCATGCAACTTGTCCATTGTTTTAAAGACAAGTGAGTCAAATAAACAATTTATTAACACATTTCATAGATAACTTTAAAAAAAAACACCCTTTAATCGCAATTAACTTGGGAGTGATATATTCGGTATTTATATAATATTATCAACATGGAACAAAATAAACTGCCAAAAAAACCCTGTTAATTACAAAAAAAAAAATAATTAGATAGGCAATAACAATGTTATCGTGTCGTTAAAAGAATTTAAAAACTGCACAAGTAACTTAACTGGACACTAAACAAGAATAACTATAAACAGCAAAGAATTCTAAGCATCTCCGCTTGCTTACATTCCATTTAGAAGGAATTGATTGTCAGAAGAACGTCGTCCACCTTTAATCCCACAGGTTCTTTTAATCGAAATGCTTGCACTTAAGATTAATGTGCCCACATGCAGAAAAACAAAAACCCTTTTTGCGTTTCCTTGTGGTAAGCAGTCAAACACGTTATTTGTTGCATCAGGATATCATAATAAGGAATGCCATTATCCATTGGTTCCATTATTATTTTAAACTCTCTGACCGTTAAAATTTTTTTACTGCAGGTCATTTTATAATTTGCGAAATGATTACAACAAATGTCGACATTTTTTCTATGCTTTGTACGAATGAAGTAGTTATCATATTTTCTAAACGTTTTTTTTTATATTCATGTACGCAAACTTAGTTATTCTTGCAATAAATATCATTTTTTTTAAAAAATAAAATTAGATTATTACTTATGTGAAAAAAAATAAGGTAAACTATATAACATGAAATAACATGGTTAAATTTTTAATAATAAACTCCTTTTTGATAATAATTTTGCTAAATTATATCTGTACTGCTTGAAAGTGTTTTATTAATTTTAATTATTTTAATTTTAGCTTCCACACTACATTTATAACGTAAAAAGTGGAAGGTATTATAATCGTTCAGTCCGTCTGTCTGTCTGTCTGTCACCCACTTTCACAGAAAGAACCACAAGTCCCACAGACAAGTGGGATACGTCATTTTGAAGCAAAAAATCAGATTAGGCTACATTCCAAATTTCATTAAAAATGTTTAATTAGAAGTTTATTTAAAATTTAAATAACTAAAAATTTAATCTACATTGAAATAACATGCAAATTCCATTTTTATTCAATATTTTCACTGTTGCCATTTCGTTAAACGTACGAGAAACTTTATTTAAAATAAGAATAAGTTTTGAAAGAATATTTATTTATGCGATATAATTCAGTTTGGATTGTTGTAATATCACAATAGAGTTCTTTTGATGGTTATTATATATGTATGAAGAAAGATGCATAGAGAATTCTAACTTGGCATAAAAATATGCAAAGTTTCGCTTTTATTTTTAAAGCATCAATTGCACTAATTATATATTTTTCGAAACTGTTAAAATTAATTTAACAAACGATAAAATAACTGAATTTTTCGAGAAGAAATGTAAATGGTAAATTGTGGCGACCACAAAGATATTTATTTAAAAAAGATTACATTATTATTCTTTGAACTTTCAAACAAATTAAGCAAACGATGAAGTCTAATTATTAAATCTGAGAAAGGAATGATTAATGTTAAAATGTTTAATTACAACTAGCTAAAGGCTCTGTTTGGCGAATTTCTTTCTGAGGTGTATAAATCGTTTGTTTCCTGTTGAGCACAAATGTTGTGTGGAAGCGGTTTAAGTGACAGATTCTGTAACAAACCTACTTGTTTAAATTCAGTATATTTTTTTTAAATAAATACAAAAAAAATAATAAAACATGCAATTGAAATGGACTATTATTACTTCTGAAAGCTTTAGTACAAAATAAAACTTAAATATTTGCTAATGTTTTGGATCTGTGATAATATGACGAAAATCATTTTATTTGAGCCAGAAGTCTTGTGCTACTTTGCAACACAAAAAAGCATTAGAATCATTCAATAAAAAATAAGAAGATAATGAAAGATGGTAAACCATTTGTTCAGAAGCTAATTGAACTACCATTGGAAACCTTGACATATTTAAGCATTAAGAAAAAGTTAAAATAAGGGAGGATAATAAGAATGGGTTAAAAGAGAATAATGTTGCTGGTTTGGTTGGACAAAAGTGGAATTTATTTGCTGGTCAAAAATAGATTTAGATTTGTTGCGATAATTTTTAAACATATACTCTTTGCAAAAACTATTATTATTACTTACTGTAACTTAACTTTATTATGGCAATAACTTAAATAGTTTTTGAAAAAATTATACGCATCTATAAAACAATATTGTATTGTAAAAGTCCCGATACATAAATTAGAAGAAACTTTAAAAAAATATTATTTTAAATAAAAACATACGAACACAACAAACGAAAAAACATACGAAATTCACGGAACAATTTAAACATAAAATATATATTATTTAAATGTAATAGAACTACCCTTAAAAATCTTCAGACTATAAACGTCATTACGACAGACGCTTTTCTCGTATTTGGTAATTAACTAGCATATATAATAAATTTATCATTGCCTTTTCGTCGTTTAAAATAAAAACAAAGACACTGTTTTATTAATTTAGGGTAACAGTATAATTTTAACAAACTACCAAATTATACTGTTAATAGGGTATAAACAGTATAATTTTAACAAACAACTACATTAAATGAACTACTGCCAGGTTAGTTCAGAAATAAATGCGACTTAAAAAAAATAATAATAAATGCAATATATATAAATGTGAGCCCAAATTACGATCGAATCAACTATTAAAGCCGGAGAAGCTCTCTGCGACGTCACGTTATCCGTCCGGTTGGCTGTTCCAGAAGAGAGGACCGAAACCTGTTCGGAACTTGAACTATGTATAGTCAGCCGTGAGAGAAGAGGTTTCGTACTTTTTCTTAGGAGAAGCCGACTATCCGAACCGGACGGCGTGACGTCACGTAGAGCTTCTGTGGCCTTGAACTTGAGTGAGCCATGATCAAGTATTTTTTTATCTAGCCCTCTGAGGGATACATACGTATAAACCCGTCACCTGGCTGTTTTCACCAACACACATCATTCTTGAAAAAAATATAAATTAATAAATTTAGCATCATATAAATTTAAAGAGGTTTCTCTAAAGCATGGCGAAGCCCTTATAGAAACACCTCTAAAAAAACAGAACAAAAATTTAATCAGTTTTTTAAAAATTTTAAGAAATTTAAAGTTTCAGTTTAAAATTTTTAAATTTATCTCATGCAGTGAAAACAAGTTCACACTTCAGGCAATTTGCTTATTCCTCAGTAAGCTAGAGGAGTAGTTACGCAAATCATAATAACATAATCCTCCATTACCCTGGTTATGTTTAGTTTAGTTTGAATTATCGTCGCACTAGAGCTACACGAGGACTATTGGCGACGGGCGTCGTATTTTAGAACCACAGTCAAGTGACGAGTCGACACCTGAGTAGGCACCCAACGCAACCGTTAAGGGCGACATCGTACGCAGCGTTAGGACTTTAAAGGATATTTAACGTGCACTCCCTCTACACGGGGTATTATTCGTCGGACATTTTGGGCTACACGGGCCGTTTATAGGTCGGCAGTTATTTGGCGATGCCCGGACCCGAACCTGGGACCTTTCGCATGCTAGGCCTAACCGACTGGGCTCCCCAGCCCCCCCCTCCCCCTCCCTGGTTATGAAACATAGGACACCCGAAATCGGTTGATTATCAGTTACAGCTTCGTCAAATTATTTCTAAGACAAGACAAGGAAATTTGGGCAAGGACGTTTTTTCAAATTATTAACCTAATAATGTGGAATGGCATTCTTGGAATTGTTCGAAATGAACCCCACATCTTGGCCATTTACTTTTTTTTTTTGCAGTTTGTGAAATTTCGACTAATGGACGCATTGTTTACATTTTGATTCATTGTCGTTTTTAGAAAGCATTTTAAAAAAATGAAAGCATGCATTTTAGATAGTTTCGTGATTAGAATTTGCCATAAATAACATAAATGTTACAATCACAATTCGTCACGCATGTATGCTTACAGTAGTATTAGGTAACCGAAAAAATAAATTGTTATGCTAAAAAAAAATCGAAAACTACTTTTTTCCTGTTTAAAATTCACATCTCATATTAGAGAGTTATGGGCTTTTTAGATCTGTTAAAACCAGTTGGTTACACATAACGAGGGAAAATTGTTTTCGTTTTGTGACTATTATAAACATTGTTTTTCACTAATACTAAAACTATTTAAGCCAGAAACGCATTTTTTCCTTAGAATTCTAATTGAAAAACAAGCAGAGAAAATTATGAATGAATATGTTATTAAAAAAATTATCATGTTGTTTACAAATCTAACTTTTAAAAAAAATATTGTGGCAAGTATTATTATCGTATTATTGTTGCTCTTTGACAACAAATTCTTGAATCATGTGCCAATTAAGTGTGTTGCCAAATTTGTAAAATTGGAGAATTTTAAATGGAAGACACAAGACTTTAAAAACTATAATGCTTTTTAAATTTTCTTCAATAATGTTTTTAAAAAGCCTAATTGAAAATGGGAATATTTCTTTTGATGTCACTCTCTCAATACTGCGACGTCATTGGTTGTTTTGTTTTCTTTGAAAAGTGTTGAAACAAGCTCATTGGTTTTTTTTTATAATGTCACGCGCTCCGAACTGCGATTTCATTGGTTGTTTTGTTTTCTTTGACAAAGTGTTGAAACAAGCCCATTGTCAGATTTTGGAAGCTTATGTTTGTTTAAACGTAGGTTATTTCATTAAAATAGTATTTGAAATTACTTCTTCTGGCCAGCCTATGGCCAAAAAGTCCAATACTTTAATTCTGTTAAGATCCAAATGCACTTCCCACTCGCGGAATTCGTTTTGGCCAACAAGAAATCCGCCGGTTTGAACTCTCTCACCGATTACACCATCATTAAATCACCTATTTTTGAAAAATACCGGCTCTTCAATTCTTTCTATTTTTTTCCTTCTTAAAAGCGCACATCTGTTTTTAAAAAATTCGTGGTATACAAAACCAATCTGCAATCTAAATTCGTTCATTGAATTTGAATAACTTTTTAAGTATGATAACAAAACGTGTATACTATAACTTTTTTTTGTTTGACTACCAAAATGTTGGATATGAACTTGTCGAAACAACACAAATTTGTTTTGGACTTGCGATCTTTTTTTAATCAAAAACGCAAAAGAAATTTGTTCGAGCAGATTTTTTTTGTGAAAAACAATCTAGTATTCAAGTATTATTGATTCGGTAGTATTCGAGTACCAATTATAGGTATAAGAGTGGTTTGATTTTATAAAAAGTATTTTAATAGTAAGAAAATGAGTGTTTATTTATTACCCATCGACCAAGTGTTTATCCCTAGCTATCATGCATTCCGAATATTTTTTTAAAAAGTGCATTCAATAAAAAATAGTCTGCCGACTAATTTAAATATTCAATTTGAACTATCTGTTCTACACTGTTAAAACAAAAGAGTGAAATCCACTCCTATAGGGGAAGTGCATTTTCGGCACCGGAAAGGAGTGGAAATTAACTCAGACTGAGTTAAAACCGCTCGTTTTAAGAGTGTATGACGTAGATTGTTTTCTTTTATTTCTTTTACCAACTCCGCAAAAAGAGTGAAATCCACTCCTATAGGGGAAGTGCATTTTCGGCACGGAAAAGAGTGGAAATTAACTCAGACTGAGTTAAAACCGCTCGTTTGTTTTAAGAGTGTAGACCTATGCAAGAAAGCGTACTTTTTTTTGTCACTGGTAGAATTTTATTCTATTTAGTTCAACTTGATGGCATTTTGAAAAAAATATTCTTATTTACAAATTGTTTTACTTTAAAAAATTCCTGGAATTCTTCAATTTCAGAATTTCCAAAAGAATATTTCTGATAATAGATTTTCTCAAATCGATGATTTTTAAAATAAAATGAAAATAGATTGCAACTTTGATTCCATATTTGATAGTCCTGTCCACAGTGGGACTAAAGAGTTTGGTAAATATTGAAAAGTTTGAGTATCTTCAAAGTAAGATCGATACTTCGTTTCTGAATAGAATGTTTTCACGGAACAATCGGTTTTGGGAAAGAAAAAAAATTGCTGTAGACACAAATACTACAATCGGATTTAAAATATATATCGATTATCGTCAAACTGGAATTTTCTGTAGAACTCAATTTAAAAACTTACTTTATTTCCCTTGTAATTTCTTCATTGTTGAATTTGGTTGATTTAACAATTTTGATTTTTGTAAACTGCCTTCAAAATCACAAAGTTTTCTTGATGGATCATAAAATCGCTGTGGTATTGACAGCAAATAAAAATTACATTACAAACCTGTATAGTACCAAATATTTATTTCTTATAATAAAACTTTTGATTGCAATGTCCGGTAGAAAACTCTTAATTTTACAGTTTACAGAAACACTAGGCTAAACTATATCGACAATAATTTTTTTAAGATAGAACGTCCTCAATAGTTCAAATAATATACAATACAATACTTTTGAAAAAAAAATTTTAACAATTATGGATTTTTTTAGTGCTTGCAAATTGAAGAGCTTAGTGGAAGAACGTGCTAAGTGATAACTTTGAAAAATAAAAGAAGAGAATTTTGTGTCAATGAACATGTTATTCTCCCCTCTAAAGTTAACAAGATTCCCCCTTTTCATAAAGTTTAAGTAAAGTACAATTTTTACATTTTTACGGCTACCCAAGGTCACCGTCTAGGGGTGTGTTTAGAATACGAATCGAATTTTTCATTTTGGTTAAGGGTCTTTTCTGGGCTGCGAAGCTAACATTTCATAATGCATAAAGTTTGAGTGATAATTATTTAAATGTTTATTAAAGTATTTGGTGTAGCTTTGGCCTTGAAGTGTAACTTGGTACAAACCTAAGCATATTTCTTTCACTTATTATGTCAAACACTTTGATTATGATAACAGATTAAGATCTTTAAACATGTATTCCCTGGAAAATATAGGAGAGCAAGGGGTGATTTAATTCAGTTATTCAAGTTCATAAAACAGGGAGACATGGAGGGCTTAGGTTTTACCTTAAATAGCCGAACCATGAGGACATGATCAGAAATTGAATAAATCATGCTTTAGAAGGGAGGTAAGAAAACATTATTTTTACAATAGAGTTGTCAATGAGTGGAATGCTTTACCAGATTATGTTGTGCATTCGAAGAGAGAAGATTTTAAGAAGAATCTTGATAGTCATTGGAAACTGGTAAAGTATTAGATTTATTTTAAACCAACCTTGCTGGGCCTCTGGCCTGTTGTTGGTCGACAATTTTTGTATTTGTATTTGTAAAAAGTTGATGTGAAGTTACTCTAACTTTATCGAGTACACGTCACACCAAATTTATCGCGCGGAAAAAAAAACAACGTTTAACAATTTCGGAGTACATGTGCACCGTGGTCTAGGGGTGTGTCAAGAATACGATTTTTTATTAGTTTTTTTTTTTATTTAGGGTTATTTTCAAGCCTCCCACCCTCACGGTGCCCTTTCATTCCAGGGAAAGGTGACCTTGAAAACTCCCCACCTGGTCATCTTTTTCGTGTTTGTTTGACCGTTTCAAGGTCTTCCTTTATTTGCGTTGAGGTTTTTTTTTGTCGAGTGTGCTTCCGTATTAAGATTAATCTCTAATTTGCGTCTCTCTAGTTATATTTGTTCATTTTTTCCCAACATTATGGCGATGTTTATCGATTGGCATCCCTCTATTGCTACATCTAGTTTTAATTCAGCTGAAAAAAATAGTTTCGTCCCATTATCATTCAATAAAACATAATAAAGTTGATCAACAATAATAATTAGCATAAAAAATATAATGCAATATCATTTGTTTAAAATTCTAGATTGGATTATCAGGTTCTGGAGAACGAATAAAACATTTATCTACAGTTTTTCTTCTTATATCATATCTATTTTATGTTAGAAGAAAAATCAAAATCAAATTAATAATTAAAATTACTGCTACAATTACTGTTCATCTACAGTTAGTTGACCCCTCATTTATTTGAAAAAAAACCCTGATTTTATGGTAAGCAATTTGTTCTATCGCATAGAAGCAACAAACAGTCGATTTTAAAGTTATGGATGAGCTTTTAAGTATTGTTTAATGGGACTCTCTGACCGTTTAAGTACAAACCGAGAGTTTAATAAATAACGTTATATGATGCCTAATTTTTTTGCATACATTAAACACACGTTTGAGGTAATTACTCCCATAAAAACTTGTTTGGTATTGTTTCATGGCAAAGAAAAGTTTACAGAAACAAAAGTTACACCAGTTGCACCAGTTGTGTGTTTACAAACAACATTGACCTACAAGACGGAGACGGGCAGCATATAACTATATACAGGGATTGGAGTAACGCGTTACTTGTAACGCCGTTACTTGTAACAGTTACTTGTAACAGTTACTTGTAACAGTTACTTTTTTGGGGTAACGCCGTTACATTTTTCAAAAAGTAACTGTAACTGTAACTTAGTTACTTTTAGCGGTAACGAAGTAACGAGAAATGTCGTTACTTTTCCGTTACTTTACGAAGGCTGTCTGATGCCAATTTTGAACAGATGGACTCGTTGTCTTCTGATTTTCAGGGTAAGGGATTAAAATTAATTATAAACAATTGTTTATTAATTGTAATTTCAGTGTTTTGTTTGAGCTCATGATTCGTTTATCGCGGTTCTCTTTAAAAAATGGTAAGATGGCTAAATATCAATTTTTCTTATAACTTGAAATTTCAAAAAGTAACTGTGATTCGTTACTTTTTTAAAAAGTAACTGTAACGCGTTACTTTTCATATTAAGTCACTGTAACTGTAACAAAGTTACTTTTTTAATTAAGTAACTGTAACTGTAACAGTGTTGCTTTTTAAAAGTAACTTTCCAATCCCTGACTATATACTATTTTTCCTTGAATAGCCTAATAATCATCCTCTTTTATCATTATTGATTGTCGAAATGCGGATCAAGGATTGCTAATGTTTATCTAAAATATAAGTTCTGTTCTGCGACTGTAGATTTTGATGACAAACATGTATCGCTCCATACTCTCGTCCTAATGTGCCCCTTCCAATTTTCAAGAATCCCCGAAATATTTTCAAGTAAATTCAAAGTTTCAATCACCTTATATGAAACATAGGATAATAATGAAAGTATTGCGATGAGGCCGAAATGGAGATTTCGTGTTTTCTACTCGTTTTGCTGCTTCTAAATCAGTTGTTCCCAACCTTTTCTGGACCATCGCCTCGTATTTTAGGTTGATTAACATCCATCGCCCCCTTTTAATTTTCATGTTATGTCTAATCATAATTTGAGTTAAAGTGTAACTATAAAACAGTTTTATAACACTTACTACCGCTTATAAAAACAACCAAAGAAGCTTTATCTGGTCACTTTTAAATAAAATAGAAAAAATAAACATAAAAAAAAGTTTACATTTAAATTTTTAAAGAACTAAAAGGTTTTCGAAAGTACATTATATGATACTCTCTTACGTCAAGATTCTGAACCAAATGTTGGAGCTTTAAATGTAACATTATCGGCCTGTTGTTGAACTCTCGTTGTAAAGAGCTCACTTTAAACAAAGAGTAAACACTCTATAAATTAATTTTCGCCGAGGATGGAAATTACTCGACTTGTAACCGCTCGTTTGATTTAGCCCGTAGATGCTTATTTTTTGCCTACTCTGAAAACATAAATCCCCCTTGGGGAAGTCGCCATTTTCGCATCGAATAGGATTTGAAATTACTCAGACTGTGTTAAAACCTCTCGTTGTCTAAGAGTGTACGGACTTTAGATTTGGTACACGAGTTCCCTGTATACCTGTCGGAATGTGGGTTTATACGTATCCCTCATCTCATACAAATCCAGGTTATAGCCTTCCGGCCTAAAAATGGGCAAATATGCATGGTTGTTGCATAAATTTCAAATTAAATTTATTTCAAATAAAAAATATTTTTTATATAAAAAAAATCAGAATTAGGTTTATTTTTGAAGAGATGATCTTTAAAACATTTCCAAGTGAAAAAGTACCTTAAAAAAAAATATAAATTATCTATAGAAATATTATAGTAAGAAGAATTAACTATACGGTTAAAACGTCGTATAAGATAATGTTAGACCGTTTTTCTTTTATTTTTTAATGAATATAAATAAATTATCCATATAAAGAATAATTAATATAAGTACTATATGATATAATAATAATGATTAAAATTTATAATATTATGAATATATTAATTTTTTAATTAAGTTAAGTAAGAAAGACTGATGCCCAAAATACGGAAAAAATCGGGTCTAACGTCGGAGGGGATAGAGATCTCAAATATAGTGCTTCAAAAAAAATGCCGTGTCCAATGGAGTGCGGCAAGTGCCCCGCTGCCCGCCCGTGTGTGGGGCACTCGGTCCAAACACAATCCCACACAAGAAGAAGTTCCTGTGGACGCTTTTGGCTTTTCCGGAAGCGACAAACAATGAGATCTCGTTAAAATAAAAGGATGACAGGAAATCGCGGCTTCTAATCATCCCAGCTGAACGCGGACAATGGGACGCAATTAAAGGCCGACGCGGATCCCTATCAGTTCCCGAATAGCCGTGTTTGTCAACACAAGCTGCACTCCCAGAAGTAAGACTTGAGTCTCATGTCAACCACCAAAAAATTGTTACAAATTTTTTTTTGTCACTATCATTTGTTTGCAAAAAATATACAACACTTTTGCTCTTATACACTCTTAAAACAAAAGAGTGAAATCCACTCCTATAGGGGAAGTGCATTTTCGGCACGGAAAGGAGTGGAAATTAACTCAGACTGAGTTAAAACTGCTAATTTTACTTTCCTAAGAAGCTCTATCTCCAAAAATAAAAGTTGTAATGTCAAAAAACACTATTTTATTCTTCTCTTCTATAAAACATGTATTCCGTAGATAACTTTCATTTTAAATCAATAAACTGCAATATATTTTATTTCCATTTTGTCTTCTAAAAAAAGTAAAATTTCCAAGCCATTAATCTTAAATTCTGTCACATGGACACAATTTTATTATATTTTTTTTAACTGTTACTTTCTAAGTCTAAGATACGACATTATTTTACGAGTTACAAAGCTTGGATAATTTAATTCGCTTTTTTATAACAACGGGCAAAAAAGTTCATTTTTTTTTATGTCATATTCATTCATAAATCGTTGCGAAAATGACACTTTACGTGCTTACGTCACAGACAGTGCCGAAAGTAGTACTTTCGGCACTAGTGCGGTAAACTAAATAAGAGTTCCTGATTGGTAGAAAAACAAAATGTCATGAATATCTCTATGGAAACTAAATGATGTCATGAAACTCACTTATTTCTATTGGTTCATTACTTTTGCATTTTCTAATATCTCCATGGAAACTACAAGTTCTACAAAAATTATTAAAGGAAATTAAATAAGACAAAAGTAAGAACACAAATTTCATGCCGAACAGATATCGCCATAGAAACTAAATGATGTCATGAAAATCACTCATTGGTAGAAATACTTTTTTGCACGTTATTATAAAAAATATTGTAAGCAAGCACGTGCCAAATAATACTTTATTAAGCTCTTGTCATTATTTCACTCGACCTACGGTCTCGTGAAATAAAAGCCACTCGCTTAATAAAGTATTATTTTTGGCACTAGTTGCTTAAATAACTATTATGGATAGGTCGTGAACAGTAAATTCAGCACAATCGCGCGGAAATGAAATTAAAAGCAGATTTGTAAAAGAATCACAGGTCCGGTGTCGCATTATAAAGCCATTAAAATGGACGACGATAACTCAATTTCTAGTTTAGAATGCTAGGAAGTATATATACAAAGTATTTTTATTGCTACAAAGTGAGACACGTTTTTAGTATTCAGTGCGGTATTACTACTATCCTTTTTAAGGAGTCTACCATTAGCACTTGACCGAATCTAAATTGCGGCGTAGTTATGGTTATTATATTTCTATTATGAGTTGTGGGGAATAAAAAAATTCTGATATGACAATGTATATTCTGTCGTCCGGAAAGGAATTGATATGGATAAGAAGTAATTCAAAAGCATATTTTTTTTTAAAGAAAATGTTTGGTAAAAAAACTTGCTGAATTTAGCCATAAGAAAATAAAACATTCAACACTTTGACTATTTAGGAAATATTTAAGGTGTGAAGTTTTCTTTCGTAAATGATTTTGGACTTAAAAGTTATTTAATAATTTTTTGGTTATATTTATGTGAATGAAATGGGTAAAATATGGTGCAGAAATGAGATAGGGGTTTGAAGCTTTAATTATAATAAACTACTTTCCGACAATTAAAAAAAATATTGAAAAGCTGAAGAAACCGCAGATAAAGCATTTTATTTAACGTTTTTTAACAGAAGTAAAACTATTTTAAATGAAAAAAAAATAGCTTTATGTGGCCAATCAATTCCATAGTTATATACGTTTTTTTGTAATGTTATCGCCAGATTTCATGGTATGAGTAATTTAGCACAATTTAGAACTCCTCTTCTTTTTGCAAAGATTCCAAGTGTCACAACTAATTTGTTTACAGTCCACCTTTATAGATAATTTACCCCATCATGAGTGTTCCGTTTATACGAGTCACTGATATCTTATTTTCATTTACACTTAACAATTTGAATTTTGATCCATTACTGGCGCTTCCCTATACGTTGCTTTCCAATAAACGGAAAATCCAAGTTTATCCAAAATCCAACAAAATTACCCGAGTACACTGGTTTTAATATGGTATTCTTTCCGTTACATTTTATTCTGTTTCAGATATCTCGTAATAGTTTCTCAAAATGTATTTTTTATTAAAAAAAAACAATCTTTAAAGCTTCTTTTGGCTCTGCATTTTTTAGCATTCTGTACGAAATTATGTTTGAATCTCTTATCTTAGTCATGTTTTAATCATCCAGAAACTCAAAATGGTACTGAGTGACCCAAAGGGTACGAAAAGCCTTCGCTCTATACGGAAAAGAATTTTAATCAGCGCAATAAGAAGTGGAGTTTGTTGAGTTTGAAAAACGGTTTCACCATGCTATTGGTTCCTAGTAGCTGCAACGGCTGAATGGTGAAACGGTCCACCATATTTTTGGTATTCGGTTGAACCATTTCTCAGTTTTTTGTTTCCAAATCCAGAAAAATGGTTCAACCAAACACCGAAAAAAAGGTGAAACATTTCACCACTCAGCCGTTGCAGCTACTAGGAACCAATATCATGGTGAAACCTAGCACCAAATTTTTAACAGTGTGTGCCAGTTCGGGCTTCAGTATTTTTTTTACTAAACCACGGTTTCAAATTATTTCAAATTCGAAAATAGCGCTCATGCTAGTACGACGTCATTTAAACCAAACCTATCGGCTTTTGTCGTGGGTTGTGAGTAGGCAGACGAATGTGTGGGAAAAGGGACTTGATCTCGATTAGAGAGTGGGTTCGATGTCTTCGGTTCACTGCCTCCGTAACTGAAAGAAATTATACCTTCTTGTGACCACTTTGGGAAAGAAAAAAAATGGACATGCTAATAAAGGCGATAAAAATCTGTACTTTATCAGTAGAAAAAGACTGATGTTTGACAATAAGTACAGTAGGGGGATGATTTCTCCATACAGTTTTTCAACATAAGAAGAAGGGAGATGGAAAAGTATTTATGGAAATCCTCCTATTCATTGCTTTGGGCATTGATCTTTAGCCATTAAGGTATTTTAAAAAATCTCTTTGAAAGATGAACAATTATAAACAATTTTGTTTTTACATTATTACAGAAAAAACTTTTCATTAGGAGATATTTAAAAACTTTCAAATTAAGATATTTAAAAAATAGTTATTTAAGCAACTTGTGCCGAAAATAATACTTTATTAAGCGAGTGGCTTTTATTTTACGAGACCGTAGGTCGAGTGAAATAATGACAAGAGCTTAATAAAGTATTATTTGGCACGTGCTTGCTTACAATATTTTTTTTATAATAACGTGCAAAAAAGTATTTCTACTAATGAGTGATTTTCATGACATCATTTAGTTTCCATGACGATATTCGAAAATGCATAGTAGTAAAAGAAAAGTTGTAAAATAATTTTCTATTTTGAATCAAAATAGTATATAAATATGCATGTTAAATAAAAGTATTGTTTGGTGTGAAATTTGTGTTCTTACTTTTGTCCTTTAATAATTTTTGTAGTACTTGTAGTGTAGTTTCCATGGAGATATTAGAAAATGCAAAAGTAATGAACTAATAGAAATAAGTGAGTTTCATGACATCATTTAGTTTCCATGGAGATATTCATGACATCATTTTGTCATGAATATCTCCATCTCATCATCATCAGATACTCTTATTTACTTTACCGCACTAGTGCTGAAAGTACTACTTTCGGCACTGTCTGTGACGTAAGCACGTGTCATTTTCGCAACGATTGATGAATAGATATGATATAAAAAAGTGAACTTTTTTGCACGTTGTTATAAAAAAACGTTTACAACACTGCAACCCAAACACTCAACTTTTACAGCACAGCTAATCTAAAATACCACTTTTGTGTGGACTCCAACTACTCCAAACTATTTTGTGGCCATGTTGCGGTGGTAAAAGGGCTTCTGTCCCTGTGACCCGGAAACCGTTTAATCTCACTTTGTGTGAACAGGCATTTAATGCTTCAGCACTACTGGACCAATAAAACACTCGCACACAAATCTCTTTTTGACAGAGCTGCAACTGTCTCATTTTGAGTTAATGCCGCCATATTTTAGGTGACTAGCAAATAAATACCCGTTCTTCGCACGGTCTAAAAGACTATCAAATCAATCCAAGTATATGCGTCATTTAATTTGCTATAGGATAATAAGCTTTGCCTTTGTTCCCGTTCATTATAAAGAATAAAATCCCGTTACTTATATTGCTTTAAAATTCCAAAATAAAAATACATCACTATAAAATGCACATCATCATATCACAAAAATCTTCCTCAATAGGAACTCACTGTCATCGCAATTGTCCTGATAAATTCAAAATTAACCATAATTGTATAACAATGTTATTTCACGTCAAAACCTCCATTCTGGGTTTAAAAAAAAATATTTAGCTCATTGGCACGTTCAAGTATTCTTCAAATCATTAATTTAGTTTCAGAAGGTAATGGCAAGAAAATAAAAGCAATTTCAATTTTAATTAATTTTTGTGTTTATTTTAATTTCTTCTGTCGAATGGCAACACGAAAGGGGAAAAATGATCGGATTTGAGCGAAAGTGGTGTATTTTTTCAGAAAATTAGAATTTTCTCTAAAAATGGAACAAATATGAAAAAACTATCTCAGGTGCACACGTTGGTATTAAAGGGAATCTATCTTAAAAATGTCGAATTTCTGCGGGCAGTATAAGTAGGTCTTTTACGATCCACAGACAGACAGACACACAGACAGACTCTTTCTTTTATTAGTATAGATTACCGAAGATGCCTAAACACAGGGCCTCGCACAATCGCCCTCATGCGTGAAGTAAAACTATGTTTCATAAAACTGGTTTTAAAATTGTAGAACTAATTTTATGCTAAACAATTTCAAAACTCAAACCAGGCCATTTGCGATGTTCATTGTATGGATGTGTTCCCACATCCTTGCAATTAATCGCAAATATAAAACATTTTAAATAGTTCAACCAAAAAAGTTTTCTGACATTTGAATTTTAAGAAACAGAAAAAATTTATTCTTTCTTGCTTAACTAATTGCTTACTAAACTTATTATATATTTTTTCAAAAAAATATTTCGTATATACAAATGTATTTCACTTCATATAACACAGCAACGAAGCTGAAAAGATCTTTGAAATATCGACATTTGTCAAATTCCAAATACCTAGCTAAAAAGTTCGCGACATCTTTTCAGTTTCAAATATGACGATTGATAAACGGAAATTTGTATCAAGTTCTTAAAGTTGGACGGCTTTAATAGCGATGAAATATTTTTTTTAATAGGGGCGTATCTTTGACGCATTTTTTAAGCAGATAGTTAGCGTTTTGGTTGAATTTTTAGAGCCTACACGAGAGCCATTGTTATAGGAAAAACAATTTAATAATTAAACGTCAAGAAATTGTTAATGGCCTGTCCGTTTTCCTCATAGATATCATAGTTAAAGCTTTAGATTGGCAGATCACATGACCTCCAATGTTAACGACGGGACGCGCATGGAGGCCAAATAAGAGGGCAAAATGGCCAGTGTTGCTGCCACTTTAAGGAGAAAAATACTACGAAAAAATACCATTTAATTCTAAAATTACAAAAAATACTAGAAAAAGATTTAAAGTCACTAAAAAAATTCCAAAATGCAGCGAGTATTTTTACGATATTTTTTTGTAATTTTAGAACTAAATGGTATTTTTTCGTAGTATTTTTCTCCTTAAAGTGGCAGCAACACTGGCCATTTTGCCCTCTTATTTGGCTTCCATGCGCGTCCCGTCGTTAGCATTGGAGGTCATGTGATCTGTCAATGTAATACTTTAACTATGATATCTATGGTTTTCCTTTATTCATAAAATATTGTCTTGTGAATACAGAGCGTGTTGCAAATTCTAAACTCGTTTTTTTTTTAAATAAAAATTACAGCTTTTCCAAACTGTAGGTAAATCTGGTCGTTTGACTATGCCCTTTTCCCATTGTTTCCAAGCCATCAACCATTTTCTCCAGAGAACAGAGTAATTTCCGCCATTTTTAACCCCTTATCTCCTCGCCATTTTCGAATTCCGATTGTTTCCGAAGATGGAGAATTCCAGGCTCTTAGGTTGTGTTTGCGGAGTATTTACTTTAATCTCTCGTTATTTTTTAGATTTTAATAAATTGCTTTTTTTTTAAATCTGTGTTTTCTTAACGTTTTCAGTCTGAAAGTAAAATGAAAATGTTTTTTGCAGCATTAACAAAAATTGCAACTATTTCAAAAATAAATATTTCATCAGGTTTAGACAAAATCGCCTTGTTGTTTTCAGATTGGCAACTTAAAAAATCCAATCTTCTTTGAAGTATGTACACACACAATTATCAAAATAAAGAAATACACAACAACAACGGGAGATCATGCAGAAATAATTAATCTTTGAAATATATAATACTTAAATTATAATAAAAAAATTTGAAACTTAATTTGAATTTTAAATTTTCTTCGGAGTTTTTGACTACAGAATATTTTGTCCAGCAATGTTTCTTAGTTTAACTGTGGAATTTTTTTTATGTTAGGTATTTCGCTTGAAATATTCTGTACAATGTTGAAAAGTCACGTAGTTTGCCTTTGAAAAAAATCCGAAGTTATTAACTGTATAAGCATTTTTTTATTATGAATAAATTATCGGATGAATATAAATTCGTGTTGTTCACTTAAGTTAAAGGTTAAATTTGTAAAATAACAAGACTTTTCGAAAAAGAGTGAAAGAACCACCTATCTCGTATATTTAGGAAAACTAACAACTTGATAATCTATAATAATAAAAGAAAGAGTCTGTCTGTCTGTGGATCGTAAAAGACCTACTTATACTGCCCTCAGAAATTCGAAATTTTAAAGATAGATTCCCTTTGATACCAACGGTGCACCTGAGGCTTAGTTTTTTCATATTTGTTCCATTTTAAGAGAAAATTCAATTTTCTGAAAAAATACACCACTTTCGCTCAAATCCGATCATTTTTCCCTTTCGTGTTGCCATTCGACAGAAGAAATTAAAATGAACACAAAAATTAATTAAAATTGAAATTACTTTTATTTTCTTGCCATTAACTTCAGAAACATGATTTTGAAAAATAATTGAACGTGCCAATGAGCTAAATGTTTTTTTTTTATATACCCAGAATGGAGGTTTTGACGTGAAAAAACATTGTTATACAATTATGGTTCATTTTGAATTTATCAGGAAAATTGCGATGCCAGTAAGTTCATATTGAGGAAGATTTTTGTGATATGAGGATGTGCATTTTATAGTGATGTATTTTTATTTTGGAATTTTAAAGCAATATAAGTAACGGGATTTATATTCTTTATAATGAACGGGAACAAAGGCAAAGCTTATTATCCTATAGCAAATTGAATGACTCATATACTTGGATCGATTTGATATTCTTTTAGTCCGTGCGAAGAACGGGTATTTATTTGCTAGTCTTTAATATCACAACCCTTCACGGAACAGTGTATCGGAACCTATCTTTCACTTGATTGGATAGCATTTTCAGATCCTGTCCTATGTTAAACCTTTAAATTTTCACGTAGGGGACATGGGAGAGTTCGTTCTAAAATGTCGTTCGTTCTTTGACCATTGGAGTGAAAAATTGGGGATTAGTGACAAGGAATTTTTGTTCGTAATTGTCGTAAATTTACGTCGAAAACATCACTTTGTCGTAGTCGAACATGGAAACATCGTTTAATTTATTAACTTGCTATTGAATCGGATACCAATCGTATATATCGGCCGTCGGGAAAGAAAATCGTATATATCGTATAATCGTATATTCTATATAATCGTATATATCGGCCGTCGAGTGGTTTGGACCATTACGCTAGCAGTCTGCGCACTATAACGGGTGCGGGTTCGATTCCCGCCTTCGCCCTGGGTGAACTTTCCTTTCTCTGTGACAGTAAAAATTCTTTATGTGTCTGTCTTACTTGATGAAGGCTTCATAAGCGGGTCTATGATCAAGCACACCAAGCCAGAATATATATGTAATAGTACACTCTTAAAACAAAAGAGTGAAATCCACCCCTATAGGGGAAGTGCATTTTCGGCATCGTAATGGAGTGGAAATTAACTCTGACTGACCTAAAACCGCTCGTTTTAAGAGTGTAGGACGTAGATTGTTTTATTTTATTTCTTTTACCCACTCTGCAAAAAGAGTGAAATCCAGTCCTATGGGGGAAGTGCATTTTCGGCACGGAAAGGAGTGGAAATTAACTCAGACTGAGTTAAAACCGCTCGTTTGTTTTAAGAGTGTAGTAGTAGTAGTAATATCGGTCGAGCATATGTCCTGACCTGATGAAGTTGGACGATTTTAGTGTGAATAAGCCAGAATCTGCTTAAGAATTTCAAGATATCGGAGAGAGGCAGACGTATAAACCCATCAATGCAATGACTGTCTATAAACACTAATGATTAAACTAATGATTTAAAAATATATTTAAAAAAAATGGAAATCTAACTCATGAACGACGGTTGGCAAGAAAATGTGCCTTGCGAAAATAAGCTTTCTGTACTATTATAATAGTACTTATACAACTCATGCAGAAGTTACACAAAAATAAATTCTGTAAAACTTAGTTAACGTTTTTACTCAGTGAGGAAGATATTTGAGGTATTCACAAATAGGTCTCTATAATGGGTTAAGGCATAGAAGAGTCTTTTAAACTACTAAAATATAAATTTTTAAAAACATAACAAAAAATAATTTAAAGTTAACAATTTTAATTAAAGTATCATGTAAAAAGAAACATATTGACACTTTAGCCCATTTGCTCAACAGTTAAAATTACGATTTGAGACTCTTGAAGAAGGGAAGAAGGGGCAATTATAATTTTTTAGGTTCGAAAAATATGCCTAAGTTATAAACAAAAAAAAACATATAAGTTTTTAATGAAAGAATGCAATTAAATCTGTTCTGTGTTATTAATGAAATTTTAATTATTATATTTTCAATTGTAGAAAAATACATTTTTGCCCTCCAGCATCAATATCTTCCAATGTTTCCTACAACGTTACTAATTTCTTTGATTTTTCTTAATTATTTCTTTTAATTTCTTCATTTTCGAAAGCTACATACAAACCCTATTCAATATAAATTTTCCCTTGAAACTTGTAATACAACTTTCTATTCCAAAAAAATTTGATCCGAAACAAAACGTATTTTTCGATTCTACACTCAGCGATGAAAAAAAAAACTGGATTGAAAACAATTGAAACGGAAAAGGACAAAACAAATTCAGGGCTTTTTTTATTGTATCAGATCACGTTGCTATTTCTGTACTTATCGAACAATTCCGTATGATGAGTGGTAGCTTCTTTTTTATTAATTGTTGTTCAGAAAACAATAACGAGCAACGAAATATAAAACGCTTTGGCCTTTGCCACTTGAGGTCGAATATCCTCGATGCAGAACAATTCTTCTGATGTCGAGTCATTGTGCTCGATTCGACAGTCGATAAGTTCTGTTGATAAATTCTATTCTTTAGAATTCATGTTTCTATTAAGAACCTTTTCTTTTGATTTTCTTTTCCCATTAAAATTAAGTTTATATATTTTTTATTTGAATTTTAAACTTTCTGAAATTCGAAGATTTGTACTTTGTAGAATTAGGAATTGCACCCATGATAAACTTAAAATTGATTTCTACACTGAATAGTCAATTCAGCTTCATTACTTATTTTTTTAAAAATGAGTATTTTTTATTGAGTTTTTCAGAAGACTTTGCTAAAAATTTATTACAATTGGCTTTGTTTCACGTGACGTAGATCATTTCTGCTTTCATTCCTGGATTTCAATGGTGGTTTTGGTGAATGTAGGATTGTGTAAATATAATGGTGGTACGACATGGTAATTTATGTCCACTATATTGACCAATAGATATATCTACGTTAGCCAATAGATATTTTTTTCATTCCTGTCGAACTATTGCCACTCAAAACGTGAAACAGGACCATTGTTATAACAATAAAGTTTAAGTGGAGTTTTATTTTTTCATTCGTTATGTTGGGGCCTTTAGCTGTTTGAGGTCGAATTTCCTAGTTCCATAGCAATTCTTCTGCTGTCAGTCATTGTGCTCGATTCTATAGTATAATCAATAAGTTCTGATTCAGTATAATAGTTTCCATTAAACCTACTTTCTTTTGAGTTTGCTTTGTCAATTCTGCCGAGTTCTCTTTCAAAATAAATTTAGTTCGAATTGAGGTCTCATGAAGCTATCTTTCCAAATAATGTTTTTTCTATAATGATCAGTTTATTGTGTTCGACTATTATTGAAATTGAAAAATGTCGTTGAATGACTAATGCATTTTCAGCAAAACAATTCAACAAAGAATTCGTGGCAACTTTCGTGATTCTAATACCGTTTCGCCCAATGAAAACGTTTGGGCATTGCCGCAGGTCGAATATTCTCGATGCCGAACATCTTCAGCCATTGTGCTCGATTCTACAGGCAATTTTGTTCTGCTTCTTCAGAATTCCTGTTTCTATGAACAATGCTTACATTTCGATTTCAAGTTTTGGTTTTTCTAAGAAGCTATAAAAAAAAACCTTGAAGAAATTCAAAGGTTTGTATTGTGTCGTCGCATTGCACGCACACAATGTACATTAGGCCTAAAACTAATTACTACTTTCCATTGTAAATTTTTCTGATATAGGTTTTCCTTCGAAACATCTTTATCAAAATTAACATTTTCATATCGTTTTGAGTTTTTATGAATTTATCATTGCATGTAAGTAATAGATTATTATTACGGTCAGCGTAAATTTTATTCTGTTTTTCCTAAAACTACTTCTTTTACAATAACTTTAAAAATTCACAGGCATTTGTAACGATTATAACTATTTTTTTTTGCGGGTCTCTGATCAACATAGATATCATAATTAAAGTATTAGATTGGCTGATCACGTGACCTCCAATGCTAACGACGGGATGCGCATGGAGGCTTTTTAAGGGGGCATAATGGCCAGTGTTGCTGCCACTTATTTTCTCACAGGTTTGAAAAATCTCATTTTTTCCAGTGTATCTAGCTTCTTTTCTCTAAGCAGTGCCTAGATAGAAATTTCTTTATTTCAAGTTCAAATGTTTTTTTTAAATCACATTATTATCCCTAAACATGGTGTTACATTTCTTTTGTCGTAAATGCTCTAAATAGGAGAAACCATAGATATCATAGTTAAAGTATTAGATTGGCAGATCACATGACCTCCAATGCTAACGACGGGACGCGAATGGAGGCAAAATAAGAGGGCAAAATGGCCAGTGTTGCTGCCACTTTAAGGAGAAAAATACTACGAAAAAATACCATTTAATTCAAAAATTACAAAAAAAAACTAGAAAAGGATTTAAAGTCACTAAAAAGATACCAAAATGCAGCTCGTATTTTTACGATATTTTTTTTGTAATTTTAGAATTATTCTAAAGCACAAATATACTCTTTAAACTTAATAACTAAACTTTTAACTTAATTTTAGAACTATTTTAGAATTATTCTAAAATTACAAAAAAATATTGTAAAAATACTAGCTGCATTTTGGAATATTTTTAGTGACTTTAAATCCTTTCTTATTTTTCTTCGTAATTTTAGAAATAAATGGTAATATTTCGTAATATTTTTCTCCTTAAAGTGGCAGCAACATTGTCCATTATGCCCTCTTAAAAAGCCTCCATGCGCGTCCCGTCGTTAGCATTGGTTAGCACGTGATCAGCCAATCTAATACTTTATTTATGATATCTATGCTGATCAAGCACACAAGCCGGAATATATATGTAATAGTAGTAGTAGTAGTAAGTTTTTTTTTATTGTAGTGGATTTTATTCACTTGCGAATACTTAGCCTTCATGCCTTAACAAGCCGTATAAACTAAGCGTCTCACTAACTTCTTCGCTATATGAAGAGGTCACCTTTAGAGTTTCCTGTTGACTTTTTTTTTGAACTTCTTTATCTGGCATCTAAAGAAGCTGGTCATCTCGAATGACCACTATATACTTCGACGCTCCATCAAACCGGTCTCAATTGGTCATTCCAAGTTGTTTCTGTCTGCATTCAACATTTTCGTTCCGATTGACCTACTATGCAACTTCATGATAATTTGACTTTTAAATATTTTCGACTGCAATTGTACACTGTTAAAAAAAATCTGAAATTTCAGGAGAAAAATTACTGATTTTAACGGAACTTTCCCGTAACGACTGAAAACGGGTTTTTTCCTTCTGAAAACGGGTTTTTCCTTCTAAAAACGGAAAATGTCCGTAAACCACGAGCGAAGAGATGAAAACGGAATTTTCCCGTTTTTAGAGCTGCCATACTTTTATTACCCTATCGTAGAATTGGCGATAATGCACTAAGAATACACACATCTAAACTCGAACATCAAATACCTGTATTACCAGGCCCGTCAGTGGCCGAGTGGTTAGGGCATCAGCCTAGAGATTCAACCGTCTCAAGAGTGCGGGGGTTCGAATCCCAGCTACTGCCAGTCATCCTATAAATCGGATATGTGCTGGAAATGGTAGAAAAATCCTCAATTCGCGGATGGGCCCGAGTACACTGAAACAGACGTGCTCGTTAAATCTGTGGAGTCCAAAGTCGTGACTTGACCAGGGTTCTGTATTACGAGTAACGAGTAAAATTTTAATAACGGAGAAATAAGAAACGGAACTTAAGTAGAAACACGGGAAAATGCAAAATGGAAAATTTTAATAACGGAGAAATAAGAAACGGAACTTAAGTAGAAACACGGGAAAATGCAAAATGGAAAATTTTAACAACGGAAAAATAAGAACTTCTGTAAATACACGGGAAAATACTTAACGAAACGGGAAAGTCCCGGCAACTCTGCTGCCGGTACTTTTCCCGTTAATTTCAGTAAATTTTTTTTATAGTGTATAGAAAAACTACTTGTAACTGTGTAATTACTGTTAGTACTTTAGTTTATTTTATGTTAGTAATTACATTAGTTTTTATTATAAAGCTAAGTGGCTATTAGTGTCAGTTACTGTATTCTACTATTCATTTACAGAAACGCACTTCAATTTTAGATCTCTATTTTTTTTGAGGAGGCTTTGAAGTTAAATGTTTTGATACGTAACAAATACATCCTGTTTTTTTAATAGGTACAGAAATGTTATTTGATTTTGAGGGAAAACCAAATACGAAGAGAGAATATAAAGAGAAGAAAATGCTCTTAAATATTTTTATTTAAATAAATTTACGTGATAAAAGTTTGAGAAATCAAAAATTAGTTATGTTGACAGTTCATAAACATAAACTTTCTGCGCTATACGTAGAGGGAATTAACATTTCTTAGAAGTATTCATCAGATCTAGAATAGTTATTGCCTTTACTGTCATGAGACATTGTAGCACTATTTCGCACTTCTTACCATTTGTAAACATCAATTAAATTAAATTCGGAAAAAAATCAAGTTTTAAATTTAATAAATAAAATAAAATAATGATATTCAAATAACAATCATACAAATTAAACTCACGTGCTCTTACGTGCTTATACTTAATTTTCGTTCACGCTGAACGCGCGGAAATTTCTTTTAAATGGAAATAAGAAGTATAAATTCTCATCTTACAATGCTATTCCTATGGAGAAATCGGCTCACGTTTTGCACTCGTTTGGGTTCGAATTACGAAAAATCGCTTCTTAAATGACGCCTACGATATAAAAAGAATATTTTCCTAAAATTTTGTAGCTGTACCTCCAGTAGTTTGGGCTGGGCGTTGATACGTGAGTCAGTCAGGACTTTGCCTTTTATACATATAGATTAAATTTATTTTATATGTTCTTGACCTCCTCTCTTTATTTAGTGTATTTCCTAATAAATAGATTATTATAGTCATCCTTTTGCCTTATGACCCATTTTACCCCATGTGTGACTCATTTTACCCCATCGTGGGTAAGATGGGTCACAACTTATGGAGCTAAGTTCAATACATTTATAATTTTAAAAAAATTATTTAAAATACATAAAAATGTACTGAAATAATGCAATGTTAATGCAATTAAAAAATATGAAAACAATTATGGTTTTATTGCCAGAGAACTTTAAAAGTGAAAATAGCTAAAATTGACCCCTTTTACCCTACTTGACCCTACAACATTTTTCCGAAAAGGGCTCCCCAACATTTGGTGTAACTATAGTCTGAGTTTTCCTAGATAAGGCCCTGCTAATTTCACATAAGTTTTTATTTATCATTTGAAAAATTATTTATTTTATTAAAATATGAATAAATCTTAATTATAATTTCATTATAATTAATTATAACTAATAATTCTTAATAAGAATTTATTTCCTATGAGCAATCCGTAGAAAATAGTATTCAAGGAAAAATGAGTTCTTTCATGAACTAATTTCCTTTTAATCGAAAAAAGACAAAATAAAATCTTGATGAGTTATTCCTTATTGTAATTATTTTATTCTTTAAAAAAATTACAATAGAATTGATTAAAAAACTAGTCTCGCTTCAATAGATATTATCCAACATATTTATTTTTCTTAGACGTTGAAATCTCTGTTGGTAGTTTAGTTTTTCCCGCATCTGTCCGGCAACAATGACATTAAAATCTTGACATGATGGCTTAGTTGGTTTGAAATAGTTTTAACTATAATTTTTATTCAGCTATATGTAGGCGTGACCGTTCTAGTTAGAATGGGAATGTTTTAGTTGATGTAACGCTCTTGTTTTCTATTTTCCTTGTCCTGCGATTTCACTGGTTGTTTCAGTTTCACTCTCAAAATGACCGCCATGGATAAAAAGAAACTTTCTTTCTTTGCAAGCTGTCTTTAACAAATGATTTGAACAACCAGCAGCACTAAAAGTAGTTGGCATTTTAAAAATGTAATAAGTAAAAATGTTCTTAGAAAACTCAATTTCGTATACCAAAACAAAGGAAATTCCAGACAAAGCAATAAAAACAAGACCGCTGGAGATGTTGCCACTCATGACGTGAAACAGCCCCATTAGCTGCCGGGTGGTTTGTTTGTGGGGTTTAACACAGCGGTTAACGTAACTGTGACGTCACGGTTCCAGTTGTCCATAGTGTGTTAATTTAGTGAATCTTTGTGCTTAATTTAGCAACTCAATATAGTCATTTAATTATCGATGAGTCGACACCTGGGAACTTCTAAACCTCTGTAAATTAATTTTATTTTTAGCCAGCAGAAATCCGTTTATATGATGGTCTGGGCTCGAATGTCAAAAACAAGTTTGATACTTGTACCGTTGTAAATAAATAAATAAAGAATCTTAAAGACATGTCATTCTTTATCACACTTCTGGCAACCTATCAATTTTACGTTGTACTCATCTGGGTCGGATGCAGTTCCCATTTTTTGCCTTTATTTTGCAACAAATTTGATGAGCGTAATTAAATTTGTACATTTCTAATAAACACATTTTAATAGTAATTTCGGGGAATTTGAAGTTTTATTGGCTCTAGCCCTTGACTATTTATTTCGAACGAGCAATCATACACAAAACGTTTCCTTAAGGAAGCCTAAAAATATCTGTGCTTCATGTTATCCTACATCAGGCTCTCACCATATACCAAAAAATTATATTATTACGATTCTTATTTTCACCCCCACCAAATTTATTAAAAACAGTAAAATCTCTCTCTATATATTTTCTTCTTACGTGGTCAAATTTAAAGGGAAATTTCTATGTTCCGAATGGCAACGGCATTACGGATTTGGCAGCACGGCGGCCAAGTTAGGCTTAACCAAAATTATCAGCATCCAAAAAACGAATTTTATCTTTTACTCTTTTATATTTTTGCATATAACATCTGCTTTTATTCAATAAAACTGATTTCCTAAAATATTTCCATGAGAAATATAGCTAGAAAACTAGTAAACTAGGGGGCGTAGGCGTAGCCCCCTAGTTTGTTTCAAATCTTGTCAAATGAACGCATGGATTTCTTTCTTTTATGTTAATACGGGTTCGTATTTTTTTGTGACTCACACACACATGAAATTCGACTTGATTAACAAACAGTTCCCGAGTTAATGAACCCTTATAGGTTGGTGTAGTTCTATTTTGCTGTTTTAAATAAATCTGTGCCAGATTTGAGTAATACATCAAACTTGGGACTGCATGGTTAATTATTTTTAAAAAAAAAGATATTAAAAAAAACCTCCTTAAAATGTCTAAATGAAATTCACAGCTTTTTTGTTACCTAACTGTATCTAGTATTTGTTATTTCAGAATTGAAAGTAATATGTCGTTATATTTGAAACAAAATGTTCATTCAAAATGAAAAAATATATTTTCTCAGGTTTGAAAAATCTCATTTTTCTCAGTGTAGCTAGCTTCTTTTCTCTAAGCAGTGCCTAGATAGAAAATTCTTTATTTCAAGTTCAAATGTTTTTTTTTTTTAAAAACCCACATTATTATCCCTAAACAAGGTGTTACATTTCTTTTATCGTAAATGCTCTAAATAGGAGAAACTTAAAAACACCCAGACATAAAATCAATAGTTATTTAAGCAACTAGTGCCGAAAATAATACTTTATTAAGCGAGTGGCTTTTATTTCACGAGACCGTAGGTCGAGTGAAATAATGACAAGAGCTTAATAAAGTATTATTTGGCACGTGCTTGCTTACAATATTTTTTATAATAACGTGCAAACAAAGTATTTCTACCAATGAGTGATTTTTCCTTTAATAATTTTTGTAGTATACTTGTAGTTTCCATGGAGATATTAGAAAATGCAAAAGTAATGAACCAATAGAAATAAGTGAGTTTCATCACATCATTTAGTTTCCATAGAGATATTCATGACATTTTGTTTTTCTACCAATCAGAAACTCTTATTCAGTTTACCTCACTAGTGCCGAAAGTACTACTTTCGGCACTGTCTGTGACGTAAGCACGTAAAGTGTCAATTTCGCAACGATTTATGAATGAATATGATATAAAAAAGTGAACTTTTTTGCACGTTGTTATTAAAATATCTTTATACAGCAGAAAAAACACAACAAATGCACGAGTTCACATTGACTCCGAAAGTTAAATTACAATTCAAAAAACAACCTATTTAGTTTATTAAAAATAATACAGCTTGTAAAAACATAACTTCTTATTCCTTTGTCCGTACGGCGGGATGTTTTTTCTAGCGTTAGGCTTAGGTCTACATTTCGAGAGAGGCGTATGTCAACTGGATTCGCTTCGACGAGAGTTCTTCTTACAAATAAACTTTTTTTTAAAGCTTTGAAGCTCGAATGGTATACGCCTAAGCCTAACTGAAGCTCACATTAAAAAAAAAAAATCTAACTGCAAATTATATGCATTTCCTCTCTTTAATGTGAAATCTTTCAATTCGTATTTTTATCTTATTTTTCTGAACCGAAGTGTTATACTTCCTCTGTAATATATTTCCTTTATGTTTTTTAGTGGTGTCAGCATTTTATTTTCTATTTTATTTGTATATTTGTTACAAAATGTTAAAAAGTATCTATTTTTCTAAGAAGTATCCTTCTACAGGATTTCTCTTATTATTTTTTATCCTAAAAAATTAAAACGTCTTGTTTTTCCTCTCGCGATCCCTCGTTTTGATCGAGAACAGAATTAATTTTTTTTATCGAAATTTTCAAATTCTGTTGATTTACTTCAATGCCAGTTATATGCCTGGCCTTTGGTTTGGTTTAATTTGCTTATTAACAACGTTTTTGTTAATGCCATTAACACCTTCATTTGGGGCCCCGGATGGCCGAGTGGTTTGGACCATTAGGCTAGCAGTTTGCGTGCTGTAACGGGTGCTGGTTCGATTCCCGCCTTCGCCCTGGGTGTATGTTCCTTTCTCTGTGGCAGTAAAAAAATTATTTCTGTGTCTGTCTTACTTGACGAAGGCTTCATAAGCGGGTCTCTGATCAAGCCCACAAGCCGGAATATATATGTACCTACCTCTACCTTTAATTCCGAAAAAACGTTAACTTATTAAAAAAAAATTTAGCTTTTTGGTTTAACTTAATTTGTTCTACCTTAATTGTTCAGAACTATGGTCTTCATTTATCT
The DNA here is from genome assembly GCA_019343175.1 of Oedothorax gibbosus. NCBI lineage: Eukaryota > Metazoa > Arthropoda > Arachnida > Araneae > Linyphiidae > Oedothorax > Oedothorax gibbosus. Next base: position 36,375,220 of record CM033278.1, read on the forward strand.
TAAATTTTTTTGCGAAATGCTCATTTTCGCAGGTACATTTTTTTACCAACCGTTCATTATTGGGTTAATACTTAGAACTTCTTCCACACAAAATTCATGCGTCGAAAAAAGCGCCAAATAACCATTTAGTCTTATATTAAACTTTTAAACTTCAAAAATTAAACTTTCTTTCATTGAAAATTTGATAATTATTGCTTATCGTTTGCTAAATTTATTTGTATTTCAAATAATAACTATAAGCGAAATGTTTTTTTAAACGTCATTTTAAAGACAAAATATAAAGAAAAAACCTTGCTAAAAGAAATAATTTGTACTAATGTGTCGTAGGTTTAAAAATTTTTTTAACGTGGTTTTATTAAAAACTAGCAAATAAATACCCGTTCTTCGCACGGACTAAAAGAATATCAAATCGATCCAAGTATATGTGTCATTTGATTTGCTATAGGATAATAAACTTATATTGCTTTAAAATTCCAAAATAAAAATACATCACTATGAAATGCACATCCTCAGATCACAAATATCTTCCTCAATATGAACTTACTGTCATCGCGATTTTCCTGATAAATTCAAAATTAACCATAATTGCATTACAATGTTATTTCACGTCAAAACCTCCTTTCTGTTTTTTTAAAAATAAATTAGCTCATTTTCACGTTCAATTGTTTTTCAAATCATTCATTTAGTTTCTGAAGGTAATGGCAAGAAAATAAAAGCAATTTCAATTTTAATAATTTTTGTGTTCATTTTAATTTCTTCTCTCGAATGGCAACACGAAAGGGAAAAAATGATCGGATTTGAGCGAAAGTGGTGTATTTTTTTCAGAAAATTAGAATTTTCTCTAAAAATGGAACAAATATGAAAAAACTAAGCCTCAGGTGCACACGTTAGTATTAAAGGTTGGTAAAATTTCGAATTTCTTAGGGCAGTATAAGTAGGTATTTTACGATCCACAGACAAACAGACTCTTTTATTATTATAGATTACGAAAGTACTTTAATAGGGATTAACGGACTGAAACCCCAAATAATAATTTAGAGTTAACATCAGATTTTTTTTTGTCGGCAAATATTTTCCCACCGAGTGATCATTCAGACACCGTTTACGAAGAGGCTAAAAAATCGATTCAACTCTACTAATTAAGATATTCTGAATTGGAGTTATCTACCCTTTCAACCGTAATTACATGATATAATGAAAGTCAATTGTATAAATAACGTCCCCTTTTACAGTTTACGATAATTATCTTTGAGTCGCCGTTGGTTTGACAAAGCTCTAACTAAGTATAGATTTAAATGTATGTTAATAATAGATTAAAATTTAAATGTAGTTAATAATAATGAAATAGTATATATCTTAGTAAATGAGTGTGGTAAAAAAATATCAACTATTTTACATTTCTGTGTCGCAGCTGAAGATAACTTTCGAATTGTGAACCGCATTTTTTTTATTGAATCTTGAATTGTAAAAAAGGTGTCATACCAGCAAGGTATCCCCAAGCACGCTTAGTTTTCATTGAAATGTCTTTAAGAGGGATTGTCAGTTCCATAGAGCTAATGCATTAGTTTTGGAATCACAACTTCCGCAGAAGTATTGCTTTGCCATGTTAGCCCTTTTCCCGGGGATCAACATAAAAATCGAAATGAAACAAATTTGGAAAGAAAATGTTATCTAGTTATTTAATTATATACTTTTGAAGTTTTAAAATGCCAAAAATATACAGCAGATGGCGACACTATTTTAAAACTTTATCCATTAATAATTAAATAACCGGATGATATTTTCTTTTCAATTTTGTTTCAAATTGATGTTAGGATGATTCCCATACCTGGTGAAAATAGGATAACATGGCACAGTAATTCTTTTGCAAAAGTTGTGATTCCAAAACTAATGCATTAGCTCTATGGGACTGACAGTCCCTCTTAAAAAAAATAGCTTTGTATGCATTTATTTTAATTCCTTTTTAATAGTTTGCGATTCAGTTACTTTCCCTACTACATAAATGCGATGAAATGGTGTTTTCGAGGGGTCTTAACCTTTAATTTTTTAACTCGGCATTTTTACTTTCAATTCCCAAATGTGAAATATAACGTGGTGAAAGTATTGCGATGGCGCCCGGCCTACTCAACAGGCCGAAGAAGCTTTCCCAAACAAGCTCGGGGACGGAAATTGTGGCGTCATGGTTCCGAGTGACGTTGTTCCGAAGATGAAGACAACCTGTCTCGAAACCTGTTCGGAACCACTCGTTCACGGCTGAGCACAATTTTAGGGTTCCGAATGCGTCCTAACTGGTTTCTCGATCTTCGGCACTGGGAACAGTGACGTCAATATTTCCGTCTACGCTCATGTTTGGGAGAGCTTCTCTGGCCTTGTTATTGAAGTTGGCCGTGGATGGGGTCGAACATGCGATTTTGTGTTTTTTACACGTTTTGAAGGGTACTGATTCTTATAAAAGTTTTTTGAACATCGGCCGCCCCTGTCTGCCTGAAACCACTCTACAGCTCGAACTTAAAGAGCTGCGGACTTCAAATTTGGTATACATGAGTTTCTATAGTCGTACGTCATAATAGAAAATGGCGCATGCCCAAAGGGGTGCTAACGTAAGACTTTTTTTGGTTTTAAAGGTATTACTGAAATCCGAAAAGAGCTATAAACTTCAAATGCGGTACACGAGTACCAGTCGGTTAGGCATTCGCCTAGCATGCGAAAGGTTCCAGGTTCGGGCCCGGGCATCGCCAAAATAACTGCCGACCTATAAACGGCCCGTGCAGCCAAAAATGTCCGACGAATAATACCCCGTGTAGGGGGAGTGCACGTTAAATATCCTCCAAAGTCCTTACGCTGCGTACGATGTCGCCCTTAACGGTTGCGTTGGGTGCCTACTCAGGTGTCGGCTCGTCACTGGACTGTGGTTCTAAAATAGGACGCCCGTCGCCAATAGCCCTCGTGTAGCTCTAGTGCGCCGATTATTCAAACTAAACCAAACCTAACCAGTAGTACGTCATAGTAAGGCTAATTCGAGAAAATCGCACATGCGCAAAGAGTAGCTGCTTGAGAACTGTTTAGGTTATAAAGTGGTCGAAATTACTTTGTAAGGTATATATGAATACTTTTTTTTTAAATGTATTGATTTATTCAGTGGTAATTATGTGAAAGTCGTATGTTGTCACACCCCACTAGTTTTTTGGTTAAGTTTAGTTTGAATTATCGTCACACTAGAGCTACACGATGGCTATTGGCGACGGGCGTCGTATTTTAGAACCACAGTCAAGTGACGAGCCGACACCTGAGTAGGCACCCAACGCAACCGTTAAGGGTGACATCGTACGCAGCGTAAGTACTTTGGAGGATATTTAACGTGCACTCCCCCGACACGGGGTATTATTCGTCGGACATTTTTGGCTGCACGGGCCGTTTATAGGTCGGCAGTTTTTTTGGCGGTGCCCGGACCCGAACCTGGGACTTTTCGCATGCTAGGCGAATGCCTAACCGACTGGGCTCCCCAGCCACCCCCACTAGTTTTATTTATTGTTACGTGTCTTGGCATTGACGCAGCTCAAAATTTAATATATTCTTGAGAACTTATTTACAATTTAAACAGCAAAGTCACGTAGTTCAGCATGTTCACCTTTTTTATCACTGCAAACTGACTGATTTCAGGCAAAGTTTACAAACAAATTCTTAGCACTGTGTCAAAAAAAGGCCAAGTATTTATCTTGACTTATAGACGGAGAAGATTTTCATTTCGTTTATCTCCATTCACATTGGAGCAAAACACTTTTTCTTCGTTACGCTTCGGCGGCCTAATCACTCTCCGAGACTTTTTGTGCTATTAGAGTGCTCTTTCCGTTCCTTGTAAGAAGATTAGAACAAAGCTTGGTGTTCGACGAGTTGGTGTCTTAGTTGGACAAAAGAGCAACTTTGCGTCGACGGGAATGTTTCAGATGGTGTAACGCTCCTGTTTTCATGTTTCGGTAGAGATTTACTGTACGGTCCCCCTTGGCGAACTTTCCAAAATCGCGCCAAAAGTCCGTATTTTGGCGACTTAAAATAGGGTTCCCGGAAAATGTCATCGGTGCGAAGTCATAGAATTCGAATCATCGGTCAAAGTCAGACAGGTTGCCAGAAAAAAATATTTATCGCCAAATCCGAAAATATCGCGCCAAGGGCGCGATATTTACAGTAAATCTGATCCCATGTTTCCGTATCCTTTCATTAGTTTTTCCGGTTTCACTCTCAAAATGACCGTCATAGATGGAAAGACTCTTTTTTCTTTCTAAGCAAGCTTTCTTTAACAAATGATTTGAACAACCAACAGCACAGAAAGAAATTGGCATTTAAACATTTAATAAGTAAAATATTCTTAGAAAACTCATTTTCGAATGCCAAAACAAAAGTAATTCCAGACAAAAAATAAAAACAAGACCGCTGGAGCTGTTACCATTCACGTTGTGAAACAACCCCACAATCATTCAATTCCCACATTCACCCCCAATCATTCCATTTGAAATCATCAGCTTGCGATTTTTTTCTCACTAAGTTGAGCTCGTACTTATTTATCGTTAGATGGAAAATCATGTATTTTGAAGAATCAAATAATGTTTGTTTTAATTAAATGAAAATATGAAAAACGTTGTAAAATAAAATGCACTCCCAAAAACTTTTATGAAATAAATTTACCCTAAATTCTTCAGGCTTACATTCTTAGATGTTTAAAAATTGGTTTTAACTTTTTTTTAAGAAATAAAGTTTTGAAAAAATTATTGTTAAAATTTATTCAAAAGTTATCATTCCAATTTCCCCCCCTTAAATTTTAGTTAAAAAAATTAAGATTTTCCCCCTGTTTTTTTACCATTTCATTCTAGATGCATAATAAATATATTTCACAAATTTTAGATTTTTAAAATAAAAAATAAAAGTTGGAACTAAAAGAGTTAAAAAAAGAGTACGGAAAGTGCTCCCCTAATTGTTTTGAGCAGTGTTAACAACTTACAAGTACGTTTACGTCAATGAACGTCTCTTATAATCGCTTCTAAAAAAGGTTTCTGCATAATATTACTAAATTTTTAAATTTGAATTATGGCAGGAGTCATTTTATAATTATCTGCTACATAAATATATTTTTCAAAAATGCGAAGAAATGAAACTTTTTAGTTAAAAACTTGGTTTTTAATATCATGAAGTGAAAACAAGTTTACAATTTAGTCAGTACCTTTAGGCTGTGTCCTGACTACGATATCAAATGCCACAAATGCAACAAAACTGGGCGACTTGGCAGAGTCAGCCACATGCTATTGCATCGCTTGGCGCCCTTGGCGGTCGCCAAGTTTTGTTGCATTTGTGGCATTTGATGTCGTAGTCAGGACACAGCCATATGTTTATCTTCCAGACTCCAGAGGAGTAAAAGTAGGTATATGAAAATCAGAGTTTAATTATAATTGAATATATATCTTACACCGCGAAACGTCGTACTCTTTTTACGAATGTTCTTTATTTAATAATAAAAATATTTTGTTACATTTCATTTTTTTTTTGTTAAATCGTAGAATACACCAATTTTTTTTTTTATTTTATTGCACTAAAATTTTAGTTTGCCCGTCATAAATTGAAAAGTTTTATGATACAAACAAGTAGGTTTGTAACAGAATCTGTCACCTAACCCGCTTCCACACAACAGTTGTGTTTAACAGGAAAAAAAAGGCGCCAAACACAGCATTAATTTTATATTAAACATTTTTATGCTAAATTTGGCTAGTTTCATTTAAATTTTATTTCGAAAATTCAATAATTATTACTTATCGTTTGCAAAAATTAAGCTATATTTTAAAGAATAAATATGTCATATTCCTCGCTTTTAAATAGAATGAAAATATTTCATATCAACATACGAAGAATCTCGTAGTGAAATATATTTGACGTCATTTCAAACTGATCGATGTCGCAAAAATAAATTTATTTTAATTTATTGTATAAAGTCTAAGTAATCTATTGTCTCTATTTATTGTCTTGAATTAAAGTTTCTCGAGTGATTGTTGCGAATGGCAATGGTGATTTAATTCTAATAAAAATGGCTTCCTTTGCTTTTTAAAGAGCATTCAATTTTGCAGTTTTTTACATAATTGAAGTACTTCGAATTCGAACTATTTTCTGAAATTCTAATTTCGATGCGCTGAATTTTTTGACGTATCACACTTGTCCGAAGCATTTGTAGTTTGGGCTATGACAGTGGGTGACGGACAGACAGACAGACGGACTGAACGATTATAATACCTTTTACTTTTTACTTTATAAACGTAGTGCGTGGAAGCTAAAATGTTCAGCATTTAGTTTTAGATATACACATATTTTTGTAGACTGCAAATGGGAACAAATGCTATATTAGTCTTTATTTTCATTTTTGACAAAAAGCAATTGTGTGGTGTTTGTTTTGGCTATAAAAATGGATAAATTGGCGGAATTGCTTTTTCCTAGATACACATTACAAATGTAGTGGGAAAATTCCAACTAAGTGAAGTGAAACAAGAAAACTAAAACGTTAATATAAGAAAAATACAATTACATCTTAGGTTTTTTCCAACACATGCAAATTCATTTATTTAAAATATCGAGTTTGATAATGTTTATACAAGAAAGAATTCTTTTTGTCAAAATTGTCACTTGCCTTTTTGTCAAACTGGCTAAGTCAACTGCCAGTGAAATGTGTATTGATGCTCAGTTTTGTTAATCTGGGATCGGGAATTGGTGCGATGGTTTTAGATTCATTTGTTTCACGCACTCACTAACCTGTAGTTCTCCTTTTATGTCTACTTCTGGAAACATTTAAACGGATTAGGAATAATTGAGCGACTTTGTTCTTAAGATTAATACAGTGAAACTCGGTTACAACCAGGGTTAGCAAGGGGTTTACCGGCCCCGGTAAATACCATGGTAAAAACCGGTATTTACCGTCCTGGGAAAAACCTAAGTATTGACAATATTAATTACTAAATTTTATTTAATAGGATTACTTAAAATAATTTTTAATTTTGTATTTTAATATTAATCGTGGACTTGATACTTTTAAAAATTGATAAATCTTTTTTAATTATTTTTCTTCTACAGTAATATCGTAATCATGTACTTTTGTTTATTATTTTTAAGTGTTCCGGTTTGCATAAACATAAATAATTATTAAAATATTTTCTGTGGTAAATGTTCATTAAAATATTGTATAGGATAAATAGTTATTGAGTTATTTCTACTAAATCTGGAAATAAAATCAAACGACTTTACTAGACTTTGGCAAACTATAATGTATATAGTGGGGGTGAGGGGGGAACCAAAATCGTGAGCTTTATTAAGGGGTCCTCCACCCAGACAGTGGCACAATTGCAATGAGAGCCAGAATACAAAGATTAGGATGTAAACAAAAAATAAAAACTAATCTTAACTTATATAAAACTAAATAATGAAATAAAATTAATTAAAAGGAAAAAACGCCTTAATTAGTTAAAAGGAATTTTCCAGATAAGGTTTATCCCAGAAAGAAAAGTATTTCGTAGTTTTCTCAGAAAGAAATAGTTATTTCCCAGTTTTTCCACACTGGGATGGGAAATATTAGTTTTGGCCGGGAAAAACCCAACCCTGGTTACAACGATCTCGTTTATAACGTCATACATGTTGGGTTCCTTGAATTGCCCCGTTATAATATCTTCCTTATAATGACAATTTTTGCTTAACTCCTCGATTATAACGCTGAAAATATACGTTTATATGCTATCTAAAATGCCTTCTTAATGAAAAAAAATTAAATTTCATTTTCACTCTGCGGTCTTGTTTTCATTTTTCTCGAATTACTTTTGTTGATATTCGAAATTAAGTTTTCTAAGAATAAGTTATTTTTTAAAATTACAACTTCTTGCTGTGCTGTTGGTTGTTTTAATCATTTATCATGGAAAACTTGTATTGAAAGGAGTTGGAATTTCAAAAAAATAACAACTAAAATATTCTTAGAAAACTCAATTTGGCATACCAAGGCAAAAGTAATTCGAGAAAAATGAAAACAAGACCGTGGAGCTGTTTCCAGATCCCTCGTGAAACAAGCCCATAAAGGATAATCAGTAATTTTATTATAATTTTAAACGAAACATTCATTGAAAATATATCAACTGCGTAAATAGAACGTAAATATACCAATGTGTGATATAGATTCGAGCACATTTATAATTTATTTACAGCAAAGTTAAAAATTCGAAATGAGGTGAAGAGCTCATTTCAAATGGCGTTAGGCTGTGTCCTGACTACGACATCAAATGCCACAAATGCAACAAAACTTGGCGACCGCCAAGGGCGCCAAGCTATGCAATAGCATGTGGATGATTCTGCCAAGTCGCCAAGTTTTGCTGCATTTGTGGCATTTGATGTCGTAGTCAGGACACAGCCTTAAGCCAATATTTTTGCATTTCTCAGAAGAGGCGATTTTGTTATGAAAGATTCATTATTAATTTTAAGGAAAAGATAATACTATCAGTCATTTTTGGATTTGTTATATGGAACAAATGTTATCTGGAACAAATGTTATCTGAAAGTTATATAAATTATATGGAATAACACTAAATTATATCGTTACAAAATCCTAACAGCATAGTAATTTAGATATTGAAAAAGAAGAAAATGAGTTAAACCCTTTTGGAATAAAACTCATGCCTGACACTCTTTAGGCACAAACAAATAACGAAATGAAATTACTTACTTCCATTTAAAAGTAGTCCAAGTATATTTTTTGCCATAGACTAGAGTCACTTTTTCTCTTTATCGAATGCCGTGATAATACAACAGCTTCTTCATTCTAATTATCATTTATAGTATTTCTAACTTAACCTTATTCTAAAAAAATAAAGCTGAAATATAACTCTGATGAAAATGTTTTGATCTAAAACTATGCAATCATTCATTTAAATTCAGACGATATTTTTACAAATTAAAATTACTCGCAATGAAAAACAGAAATTTCTTTTTTCTATTATTCTTTTTATTTTCTTAAATAATATTAATTGCACCGTAAAAGTACTTTAAAGTATTGCATTTGTTTCTTAAAAATATTCCTACATACGTATAAATAAGTTTTATAATTTTTATTGAAAAATGTGAAAGAAAACTAATAATTTTTAACGTTAAAACATTTCTTTCGAGAAATTACTGATTGGTGATTAGCAGCAGACGATAATTCGCAGTTTAAGTCACATTCAAATTGTAGGTAAACAGAACATGATATTTCTCATTTTGGCCACTTTGGTCTGAATATCTCTATGCGTTTTTTCCCCTTGGAATGGGAATGTTTCTTATGATGTCTTGCTCTCCATACTGCGATTTCATTGGTTGTTTTGTTTTCTCTCCGTACTTCGTGAAACAAGCCCATTGATGACGATAAAGACTTAAAATCCCTTTTGGCACAAGGTAAGTTTGAATTATCGTCGTACTATTATAGAGCTACACGAGGGCCTTTTGGCACAATAGTTACTTTGTGATTTACTTCTTTCGGGAAATAAACGCGAATTTTACCCACTATTTTTAATGCGACCAAACCCTGTTTGGACCTTTAATTTATTGAAGATGCATTGCTAGCATATGTAGACCTTTTCATTCCGAATTTGAATTTTTGAAATTTTTGACTTATAACGCCAATGGGCATATGTTTCACGGTGTGAGTGGCAACAGTTCCAGCTGTATAGTTTTCATTCATTGGAATTACATTTGTTTTGAACAATACAATCTTTTCTTACTTTGCTGTAATGAATGTTGTGTACAAACTTTTTTTCAGTAGAACTAAAGATTTTCGATTTTAAATGGCTGTCCCACAATTTCGCTTAATTTCTTCGCATACGACAAAAGATCATCGAAACTTAAGTTTCCCAACATTGATGTTTTGGTAAAGCTTTGCATACTTGAAATTTCACAGAATTAAAACGGATAGTTTTATAAATAGCAGGAATAAAAGTAAGTTGTACGAAAAGAGTTCTAAAATAGAACACAGCTGACGAAAAAAAGGCGTTCTTTTTAAAAGTTAAATCCAAACAACCCAACCCATGCAATCTTAGGACAGTCTAAAAAGAAAACAGGAGAGTTACATCACCTGAAACAACTCCATTCGGAATTAGCTCATAAGTTAAAACATTGCAACGTGCCTGTTTCACGAGGGATCTGGCAACAGGCAACAGCTCCGCGGTCTTGTTTTCATTTTTTCGAATTACTTTTGCCTTGGTATTCCAAATTAAGTTTTCTAAGAATATTTTAGTTGTTATTTTTTTTAATTCACTTCTTCAGCAAGTTTTCCTTGATAAATGATTGAAACAACAACAAGCAAGGTTGTAATTTAAAATAAACAACTAAAAAAACTTTTTTTAAAATCATTTCAATACAACAAAGTAATCGGAGAAAAATGAAAACAAGACCGCAGTACTTTGCCAGATCCATAGTGAAACATACCACTACATTAAAATTATATTTGACTTGTAATTATTAAACTGGCAACCATTTAACCTTGAAAACGCACTATGAATCGTCAACAATTCACTCACTCATTCAAGGCTTCGCATCAAATGTACGCATCCAGAACACGAAATGCTTAAACAATCACATCCCAAAATGGCCGAACAAAGATGTCCGCCATTTATGACGATGACGTAACAATCCATTAAGATCGAGATAAAAATCTGAATATTGCGGAAGTCGGGATGGAAGGTGTCACAGAACACTTTAACAACCCGTTCCAGAAGAACTTCGAGCATTCTTCGGCACGGGCTATCCCGAGCAACGCCCCTTAGCCCCACCTCTATTGTTCGGAAGGGAATATTCTTTTGAAAAGATATTTATTCCTGGTTCGACGGCCATCTTAGATGTTGTCAACTCGTTGTTAAATGCAGTATCACTCTTTTTTAATAAATATAAGGCGTTAGTGCACATTACATTTGTACTATTTTAAGTATATACACAGTAATTTATTATATTAAATTTGTTTTTTTAATTACGATAAGGTACTAAATATGTAGATAAGTTACTTATTTTTAAATACACGCGTTGATTATATCATATATGAATAACAATAATAATTTCTTGTTCTGTCAATGCTATTTTTGAAAAAATTATTGCTATATTTACCTTATTATAATAGGCATGGTTCACGTCTTGAGGGGCAACAGTTCCACATAAATGAAAAGAATGTCTCGATTGGTAAATCAATCCACCAATGAAATTCAGGAATGGAAGCAGGAATGATAAAAAATCGTGTTTACAGGCGTTTTCCTTTGAAGTTATTAGTCGTCTTTTTAACAATCAATCACACTTCAAATATGAAATCAGACAATTATGAAATCAGACAAAAGGATACCATAAAAGAGGTTCTAACTAAACTTCAGTTTTAAAATTAGCGGATACAACTCCACGGGCATTCTCTTGTGTTTGGGCGATTCCATGTAAACGCCCCGAAGTTTCAATTGTTTGCTATATTTTTAAGATGTCCTAAAATACTAAAGGGTTTTTAGAAGTACAGCCTATTCTTACATTAGAAGACGAGGGTGTTTAAGTAAATAAGGGTTTGTGATTTCAATTCTTTCAAATAAATAATGTATTTTTAGTAGTTAATGAGATAGAGAATAATTTAAGGACCATTTCATTAAAAATACTCTAAAGAATTAGGTTGATTATACTGAGATTCTAAGTCAGAGCTTAAAAGTTTATTTTCCTAAAACTTATTATAAAACATGCATTTTTATTTACTTAAAGTTATTCCTCATTTTAATTAACTGAAAGTTATTAATTCTTTAATTACTTATATTTCATTTACTAGGGAATAAATTAAAACTTGTTTAATAATATTGGAGCACTTGTTTTTTGAATTCGTTCTAAAAAGTACAATTAATTAAACAGTTTCACGTCATGAGTGGCAACAGTTTAAGCGGGATTGTTTTCAATTTTCATTGTTGGTCGTTCTCATAGATATCATAGTCAACGTTATACTTTAACTATGATATATATGGTCCTTCTAGAATTATTTTGGTTTTGGTTATAATTTGATTTAAATATTTCAATTCATTGAAAAAATTATTGGAATTGCTGAATAATTTCTGTCTGTGCATGTTTCTGGGTTCCTTTGCTCTTTTCCTCTTATTGTTCGTTTCGTTCTTTGTTCTCTTATATTGTTCTTACGTTGTGCAATTTATTGTAGTGCAATCTGTAGAAAATTTTCTATCTATTTACTAAAAAATTTACTATATATAATCTAAATATATCACTAAATATAAAATACCGTAAATATTAAATATATGTGGGTATGTATATACGCATTACGAGTGAAACCGAAACAACCAATGAAAAAGCGGAAATTTAAAATGAAAACTGGAAAATTACATCAAACGAAACAACCCAATTTACAAGTATTCAGTCAAGTTTCTTACAAGTAAATTATTCATTTACATAGAAGGATAATCATAAAGATTTTGACCACCGAAATCTTTCAAGTGACGTATTCAAATTCCTGAGAAATTACCCAGAAATTCCAACCTCACATTCTGGCCGCTAATTCTAAAAGCACGCCAGTCACTTGACCTCAACAAAACAACTTTAAAAGAAAAACGAGCCCTCTGCAGGGGTGGATGTAGGAAGTGTCTTCAAACAGGTTCCATTCTTTTACAAAGAGATGATGTGGTTACTCTTTGACAGATCTCTGATGTTGCCCTAAAAAAAATTGAGATGCGCAAGAAAAATACGCCGCGTTCATTCTTAGTTTGATTAGTTTATTTGAATTATCGTCGCACTAGAGCTACACGAGGGCTATTGGCGACGGTCGTCGTATTTTAGAACCTCAGTCAAGTGACGAGCCGACGTACTTGAGTAGGCACCCAACGCAACCGTTAAGACACAACGCAACCGACATCGTACGCAGTGTTGGGACTTTGAAGCATATTTAACGTGCACTTCCTCTACACGGGGTATTATTCGTCGGACATTTTTGGCTGCACGGGCCGTTTATAGGTCGGCAGTTATTTTGGCGAGCGTTCATTCTTAATATCTACTAAGATCAGAGTAAAAAAGTGAAATTTTTTTTATCATATATTAGATAGGTTTACGAAGGTGGTTCGTGCTGAAAAACATCATTGTACACTCTTAAAACAAACGAGCGTTTTATACTCGTTGACAGCGGAAGTTAATTTCCACTTCTTTCCGGTGCCGAAAGAGCACTTACTCTATAGGAGTGGAATTTCAATCTTCTTTTTCGAGTGGGTAAAGAAATAAAGAATAACATACTGTCCCCTAACACTCTTAAACGAGCGGTTTTAACTCTGTCTGAGTTAATTTCCACTCTTTTTCACGGTGCCGAATGCACTTCTCCTATAGGAGTGAATATCACTCTTTTGTTTTAAGAGTGTAGGATGAATAATAACATTATGACATGCATGTTTAGTTACGGGGTAATTATTGGACCAAGCGGGGAAATTGTTGCTATGGGGTAAGACAATATGCTTAAATTTACTTGGTATAGTTTGTGTGATTAAGAAACACCATCTACGCAATGCTTGAACTTGGAAAGAGCAGAAATTAAAATTTTTGGTAATTTTTACTAGATTACATTGTTATACATTTTTTACAGAAGCCCTAGGGGGTTAAATAATTATAAAATACACAGTACTATAGTACACACCATATCACACAATTTTACGATAGTCTTAATACTGTGCGAAACAGATTGAAAACTACTGTCCAATTGGCGGGGAAATTTTTGGACACGTGTTTATTTTTTTTTAAAAACTTCTACATACTAAATAGTAAATTCCAACAATGGTACCCGACAGATATATCTATAATAGTTAGAAAATTACATAAATGTTGGAGGTAAAAGTTTGGTAAAGTTTGTAAAAATATGGTATGGTTAAGTAAAGGGCTAAGGTAAAAGTTTGATTTTTGTCCAATAATTACCCCGTGTCACGTAGAGTTCATTTATCAGGCTGTTAAATACCTACTGAGTTTTGAGTAACTGAGTAAAAAAGTGAAAACTTTTATCATTGTAAAAGATATTAATTTAGAAATGTACGATATTCTTTATGAATGCAATAAAAAAACTCTTTGATTTGGTAAAGAACTTTACAACAAACTGAGGTCTTGAACTATATTTTCCCAAAAGATTATCTAAGTTACTAACTGGCCATTTTTCACGTTTTGAGTGGCAACAGTTCTACATGAATGAAAATAATGCCTCGTAGGATAATTAATGTAGTTAGCGGGGCTTACCGTTTCAAACAACCAATGATTTCAGGAATGAAAGCAAGAGTTATTTACGTCACCTAAACCAATAAGCTTATTATGTGTTCTTTGAAGAATTCATAACGAAATGTTTTTAAAGAAGTCAAAATTCAAGAAACTTTTTTTTTAATGTCAATTACGACTTTTATTTTTTTTTATGTCAGAAAATTTTCCTATGGTTTTTTTTCACGAGGGATCTGGCAACAGCTCTGCGGTCTTGTTTTCATTTTTCTCGAATTACTTTTGCCTTGGTATTCCAAATTGAGTTTTCTAAGAATATTTTAGTTGTTATTTTTTTTTAAATTCCAACTTCTTTCAATGCAAGTTTTCCTTGATAAATGATTAAAACAACCAACAGCACGGCAAGAAGTTGTAATTAAAAAAAATAACACCTAAAATAACTTATTCTTAGAAAACTCAATTTCGAATATCAATAAAAGTAATTCGAGAAAAATAAAACAAGACCGCATTACTGTTGCCAGATCCCACGTGAAACAAGCCCATTCCAAATCAAATATGTTCATCAAGTAATGTAACTGCATCTAAAAAGACAAAATTGGAACGACGTAAAAGAGTCATTCCACGTCAAATCGCCCAGCTCAAAATCTTGATGTCACAAAATGTAATCTTGATGTTTTTTTAAGTTATAGAGACACATTTATTCCACACGTATTTTTTAATTGTTCCATATTCCAAGAATTAAGGAAGTCATGATTTTTTTGAAAATGAAAAGTTAAGCTGAGCTGTTGCCATTCACGGCGTGAAACAATTCCATTGGCTGAGGGAATATCAAATAATTTATTATGAAATGTGTCTTTAAAAACTTAAAAATGTTCTTCAAGTATTTGAAAGAGACGAAAGACAGCAGAGGCCATCTGCTTTTTAGAAATAATGCATGTTTCTGATCTCTGGCCCAGAAACTTGTTCGAAGATCACGAAGTCGACTTTTTGCACGAATTCAACACATTTAACCTTGTAAGCTATGACATGACGATGTTTCAAGTTTGTTTATATCTGTCTAGGGAATGAATTGTGGTGGATGTGGAATTTATGCAAAAAAGTTTGTTTTTATGAATATGTATGCAGAGACGACATTGTGCTGTAACTTTTTCTCTAAGACAGGAATGTGCACCAATAATTCACTTGGTGAATAAAAAACATTCCTTAGTAAAAGTATTAATGCTTATGCAAAATAGTATTTTGTTGTAGAAGGTTAATGTAGAAGGTTTTTTGCTAAAATGGGTTTGGAAACCTCTTAACCTGTGAATATTTTAAACCTTTGATGATAAAAAAAACCCCCAATTTGTGATGATAAAAAACAGCATTTAATAATTTAGACATAAGATTTCAATTGGAATTTTTTTTAACTGCAACCTGAAGGATACAGAATTATAAACCCGTCAATGGACTTTCAGTTTTCCAGAAATTTTTTAGAATTTTTTCCAGAAAAAATTTATTATTATTTTAAATTTTATTACGTTTAAAAATCATTACATTTCAGCAAACCCACTTGTCTTGGGGATAAATGTGAGTCACCAAGACCAATTTTGTTTGCTTGTGTATTCTTCTCTCTTTTTGAGGCCTGGCGACAATTGGCATTGTTCTGTGAATTTCGGCGATAAGTTGCCATATGTAGCAAACCGTCTCCTCAAATTACTGATTTGGCGAGATTCATATTGAAGACATTTTCGGATTCTGCTTTAGTATTAGATTACAATTTCATTCCATTATTCTCTGGTTAAGGTAGGTCCCTATTGAGGAGTCTAATTTTTTAATAATTTCAAATTAACTAATTTTTTTTTAAGAATGATGAATAATAATGTTAAATGACCAAAACAATTTTAATTAAAAAATTTTTTTTTTTAAATGCAAATTTTTAAGAAATTTGCCTTAAATATAAGACCTACGCAAAACGCCAAAAGTCATTTTTTAAGAGTCATTTTTTAGACCTTCTTACATGTTTTGAAATGTGATTTAAGCAATATTCGTTATATTTTAGGAATTACATAGTATCAAAGCCATGTTTATAGAAATTTTTACAAAAAAAAAGGAAATTTTAATATTAAAAAGTCCATAAAATAAATTCTATCAGTTACTTTACTTAGATCTTATTTTAAAACACACTTGAACTTATAATAAACATGCTATAAAATTTTTATTACATTATATCAAGCAGTTTTTGAGATATCAGGTTTTAAAAAACATTGTCGTTGAAAATTACTGTTCTTCAGAAAACGCGTTTAAAGTTACGGGTTTCAGAAATACAGTGGGCTATGCTTTTTTGAAATAACCATAACTTTTGATTAAATTATAGTAGAGTAAAAATCTCAACAGTAAATAATAGGGCTTCTCTTTAAAACAGTAAAATAAAATTGTAAAAATGTGACGTTTTCAAGGTAGGGAGATACCTTAAGGATAGGGGTACTTACGTATTAACGTCACCGCAGCTTCAGATTTGGCGGTTTTTAAGTACCGGCCAATCTACACCTAAAATACTATTAGCATTTTCGTGTCACTAAAAATGGCGTAAAAATCCACAAACAATGATCAGGAATCCAAAAGATAACTGCTTGCGAACAACAACAGGACTGCTCTATATTGGCGCATTCTGCTGCGGTGGCGTTAATGCGTAAGTATACCAGGAAATAGGAAAATATTTGAGACACTAATGGCAATATAATGCTGTAAGAGATTCATAAGATTTATTGCATAGAGAAAAGTTAATAAAAATTAACAATAAATTATATTTTTACTTACAATTAACCATTGTTAAATATAAGGTAACGAAAGTATTGCGATGGAGTTGGAAATCCGAATGGGAGATTTTGGGGTTTTTTACATCGTTTTGGAGGGTGCTGATTACGAAAAAGTAGTTTTCGAACATTGGTCCGTCTGTCTGTCCGAAACCATTCCACAGCTCCAACTAAAAGAGCTATATTGACTTAAAATGAGGTACACAAGTTCCTAGTAATATACCTGCAGGACGACACAATCAGGTTTTTGAAAAAAATTGCCCATGTACAAAGGATGGCTGCCATATAACTTTATTTGTTTTATTTTTAAGATACAGACTTCAAATGTGCTACATATGTTCCCATCAGTAACTGTTGAAAGTCATAATAAAGTTTTCGAGAATATCGCGCCTGCGCAAAGGGTACACTCTTAAAACAAAAGAGTGAAATCCACTCCTATAGGGGAAGTGCATTTTCGGCACCGGAAAGGAGTGGAAATTAACTCAGCCTAAGTTAATACCGCTCGTTTTAAGAGTGTAGGACGTAGATTGTTTTCTTTTATTTCTTTTACCCACTCCGCAAAAAGAGGGAAATCCACTCCTATAGGGGAAGTGCATTTTCGGCACCGGAAAGGAGTGGAAATGAACTCAGACTGAGTTAAAACCGCTCGTTTGTTTTAAGAGTGTAGCTACGATGGATATTTTTCGGTTTTAAACGAATTGAAATTACTTGTATATGGTTACCTATGAATGCGTGTATTGATTTATTGATCGGTAATTGAAAGTCGTATAGTATTATAGTGGGTTTACAATTATAGTGTCGTGTACACATAAAGGCTTGATTCAACGGCCAGAGGTCCGCCCCTCCCGACTGATTGGTTGATGGGTGGCGTCAATCAACTAATCAATCATTAACCGTTAAACGGACAAAGGGTGGTTGGGTTTCGCCATTACGATTTTATAAAGCGTATGTCTAATTTTAAAATTTAATTTCGAATTTAAAAAAAAATAGTAAATGTACTAGTTTGTAAGAAATAAAAACTGAAATCAGTAATTCACGCTTCATTAACTCTTCTTACATGGCTTTTGTAAATGGTGAAATCAGAATCCCGAACAAACATTTGAGTTGTATTGCATTTCACCTCATTTCAAATATATAAAAGTTCATTGGTATTTTGATCCATTAATCGAAATATTCATTAACTGCAACCATTATGTAGTTCAAATCAATTTCTCCTTTCCCCTTCTGAGGATAAATTTAGAATAGTTCGACAAAGTGGAAACTAACATTTTTGGTTGTCAGAAATTAGTTAGATACACAATTACAGAACCGCATTAATCCGAACGAGGATAATCCGAATGACTTTGCATTCGAACTATATAGAGTTTCTAATCTTGTCGCATTTACAAATAATGTGTCCGGATAAGTTCTTAGCAATTATTCTTAAGAAGAAATTATATCGTTCCACTGTGTTTCGAATGAACGAGGTTTGACCTGCATTCGTTTCGACATTCGAGTCTTTGTAATATAATCTTTGATATTATACTAAAACTTGGTGGTTATTACTTCTTGGAAGAAATGCTAAAAATAATGGGAATTTTTCTTATGACGTCACGCTCCCTATACTGCGATTTCATTGGTTGTTTTCTTTGAAAAAATGTTGAAACAGCTCTTTGGTTTAAAAAAGGTCTCGCGCCCCGAACTGCGATTTCATTGGTTGTTTTGTTTTCTTTGACAAAGTGTTGAAACAAGCTATTGCATGTTTTTAGTTTAATAGTTTTTATTTTACTTCACATTTTATTTCCCAATATTCTCGAGCTTTAGGACCTGCGCACTTGAAAAATTTTCTTTTCCTTCCTTCGATTGGTGACTTGTATTTTGGCCTGGTTCGCCCTAATCTTGAATATTGTACCCCGATATGGGATCCTTACTACGAGAATAGCAATAGTGTCATTGAACGTGTACAGAATAATTTTTTACGTTTTTTGTATTTTAAGAGTTTCAACGCTGCTTCTCGGGAAGTGCCTTCTAGTGTACTCCGTAATATGTTTAACATTTTTACTTTAAAGTCTAGACGTCAAGTTTATTGTCTTTTGTTTTTTTATAAAGTTATTAATAATATGATTGATTCCACTTACATTACTAGTACTATAAAATTTAATGTGCCTTCTAGAGTTACACGTAATCGTTGTTTGTTTTATTTGAGTTCTAATCGGAATAACTGCATTTTAAATTTTTGTCTATATAAATTTTATAAAACTTATAATAGTGTGTCTGAGGAACTTGATATTTTTTGTATGCCTTTTAATGTTTTTAAATCTAATTGTCGGAGGTTATTCTCTTTGTAATGTTTTTCTTTTTTGTGTGTTTTTGTTGTTTTCATTGTCTTTTATGATGTGCATTATAATTGGATTTTTCTGTTATGTGCATCTGAAACAAATAAATAAATAAATAAATAAATAAAATAATAACCAAAGCAAAGTGCCTCAGTGTTAATCCAACGGAGAAAAAATATTTCTCTGCCACATTTCTCCGGCTGTATTGAATATTTTTACGAACAGATTGTTATATGTAGCTGACTTACAGGTTCCGACAATCCCATTTTTTGAAATTAGTTCAAATATTTTATTTAATTATAAATAAATAGTTTTACAAAAAGCATTTCGAAGCAATTTCAAAAAGTGGGATTATAGAGACCTGTAAGTTATCTACATTTATTATTTTGAAAAAACCGTTTGTTAAAATATTCAATACATCCGGCAAAATGTGGCAGAGAAAATAGTTTTTTACCATTGGATTAATACTGAGGCACTTGAGTTTGGAGACCCGCGGTCCAACGCGCCCATTCCCCCTTAAATCAGTCGTGCTCCAATGACAATACATCGCGTAACGATCTCGATGTAAAGTTGCATTGGGTGAACGTTCATTGTTGATCTCGTCACTTGACTACTGTTCTAAATCGTACGCAGCGTCGAGAATTTGGAAGATATTTAAAGTGCCCTTCCTCTACATATTATTCTTCGGACATTTTTGGCTGCACAAGCCCTTTATAGATCGGCAGTTGTTTTGGTGATGCCCGGACCCCCCTAAATGTGAGTTACAGCTTCGTCGCACCAGCGCAAGAGATATTCATTTCATTTCATTTCCGAAACTAGGCCAGCGTTGCCAAATCGAGTTCGGACAATGGCGCGCCGTGAATGGAAAAGCTCAGCGGACGGTGTGACAAGCCATTTCACGCGTCACAATGGCACTGCTCCGACTGTCGCGCGCACAAATCTGCGCTTTTGTGAAAGTCCGTGTGATTGAAAGTTCACTTTCACCGAATTCTCCTAGACCAGGAAGCGCAGACGATTATCACGGGTTTATTATTTGGATTTATTCGTGTTCTTTCGCGGGCTTTCTTCTTCTCATTTCCAGTTGCAGATACAGTTTGTACTACAAAGGGCGGGATTAATTCCAGTCGTTTATAAAAATAATTGTAACTGTTTTCTAACAAATGGGCTTTCTCGCGCCTGCTTCTGCCTATTGTGTTCTGTTATGAATGTAGAACAATGAGAACAATGAATTTGCATTAGCATTATTTCGTATTTTATTCTTCTTAAATAAGGTAGCTCCCTACCTTGAGGGGTCTAATTTTTTAATACTTTAAAATTAACTAATTTTTTAGTGGTAATGATAAATAATAATGTTAAATGGAATATTTGACCAAAACAAATTAAATTTTATTTTTTTAAATAAATAGAAATTTTGAAGAAATTTGCTTTAAATATAAGCCTTACGCAAAACGTCATAAGTAAAAAAATAATTCATTTTTTACCTAAATAGTAGGCAGAGTCATATATTAGACCTTCTTACATGTTTTGAAATGAGATTTAAGCAAAACTCCTAATATTTTAGGAATTACATGGTATCAAAGCCATGTTTATAGAAATTTTTTCCAAAATCAAGGAAATTTTAATATTAAAAAGTTCATAAAATAAATTCTATCAATTATTTTACTTACACTCTTAAAACAAACGAGCGGTTTTGCACTTCCCCTATAGGAGTGGATTTCACTCTTTTTGCGGAGTTGGTAAAAGAAATAAAAGAAAACAATCTACGTCATACACTCTTAAAACGAGCGGTTTTAACTCAGTCTGAGTTAATTTCCACTCCTTTCCATGCCGAAAATGCACTTCTCCTATCGGAGTGAAATTCACTCTTTTTCGGAGTGGGTAAAAGAAATAAAAGAAAACAATCTGCGTCCTACACTCTTAAAACGAGCGGTTTTAACTCAGTCTGAGTTCATTTCCACTCCTTTCCGGTGCCGAAAATGCACTTCTCCTATAGGAGTGAATTTCACTCTTTTGTTTTAAGAGTGTAGATCCCATTTCAAAACACAGATGAATTTATAATAAACACGCAATGAAAATTTTATTACATTATATCACGTAGTTTTTGAGATATCAGGTTTTAAAAAAACATTGTTGTTGAAAAATACCGTTCTTCAGAAAACGCGTTTAAAGTATAAAGTTCTATCTTCCACTTCCGGTTTGGTTTAGGGCAAAATTTGACACACTGTGCTTTACTGAAATGGCCATAAAACTTTTCATTAAACTATCGTAGAATTAAAAAATTTTAAAAGTAAATAATAGGGCATCTTTTTAAAACAATAAACAAAATTTGGGAAAATTGTCAAAATTTGCCGTTTTCAAGGTAGGGAGATACCTTAATATGTAAATGTCAAAAAAAAAGTTTTAGATTAAAAAAAATATCTCTCATGAAAAATGTAAAGCATTTTGTGACGCTTACAAACATATGCATATAACACAATGATCATTGACCCATCAACAACCCATTTGTGAATACCAGTAACCCGTTTTGCCGATAAAAGCGTTAACTTTATAATTCTTTTTTCGTGTAACTTAATTTTCTCCGACATAAATTGTTCAGTACTTTGGTCTTCATATGTCTTATATTTTGTTTATTTTGATTAAGAAAGCTTATTTTCATATAGCAGTTTTTTTTGCCAATCGTCTTTAACGAGTTAAAAAACAAATTCGATATTATTTTTTAAATAACGGTTAATCTTCTCAGTCTTTTTTCAACAAACAATTATGTGTCACTAATTCTATTTCAAAATTTCAAAAACAAATTTTTCTTCTTCTTTAAAAAGAGGTGCATTTTTAATAGTTTTTAACGTTTTTCAGCAAGCTAACTTTTCTTTTTAAGTGTTCCATACATTGCTGGGGAAATTTGGTTTTATTATTTTTGGGTTATTGATTGCTACAGGCTGAGCTTACATTGTTCACCTTAAAATACTTATCTTTAGAATTTGGAACTCAATGATCATATTAAAAAAAATACATAAAAGTTCTATAGAAAAACGATTCTACGAAGATGAAGTGAGGAAATTCGTCCTTCAGTAAGCACCATTCCAAATTATTGTTCTTCAACAATAAAGAAGACTCTTGAATCGATGACTTTTCCCGTGAACAACCATCAAATTTTTTTCCCCCCTCTCTGTAAGAACCTTATTGTTCTTTTTAGAATGGATGACCATACAGAAATGTGTTCTATGAATCAAAGGTCACTCGCGCATTTTGGGGGTTTCTTGTTCTTATTCGTGCTGTACGAAAAAATATTAATATTTTTTTTCTTTTTACAAGGTCATTTGCTTGCATGTGCCGGCTACTGGGTTAATGCTGCAAAGGAGGTTATGATGGGATTTTTGAGTGATGGCGTCTCATGTCCTAAAGGTTTCAGGTGCAAAGAATAAGGACACCTGGAAAAAAGGGAACTGGATTATGTTTTGGGAAATGTGGAGTAACGGAAATAGTTTCACTGGTAAACAGGGCCGGATTTAGTTTTTATGCGCCCCTAGGCCCGTGGTTGTTTGTCGCCCCCTCTTCACACCACCGTAAAGGAGGGAGAAATTTGACCTCAGAAAGGTCTTTGTGAAGATAATTTGTATTTTATTCTAATTCATCGTGAAGTAAAATGAATTAAATAAAATAAATAAATAACAAATTAAATTAAATAAATAACGCGCTGTAGGTACACACTGACAGTTAAGCGAAAGATTCGCCCGTCCAGCGTCACTTATACGAAGAAGGCGAATGGGACTTTTATTCGTGGAGAGCATGTAGATGTAGACATGTATTGTAGTCTATAACATTTTATGGAAATTTTCTGACAAAAAAAATGCGAAATAATTTTAGCGCCCCTCATCATGGTGCGCTATAGGGCCTATTGGCAAATCCAGCCCTGCTGGTAAAGATGAAAGACATGCATTGCACCCCAGACGTTTTCAGGAATTATTAAAATGGTCAGTGGTAAGTGGTGAGGCTTGGTCACGGTCATAATCTAATTAAATAGCATCTTCATTTGTTATTTAAATGCCATTTTCTATATGGAATAAACTAGTTTGTGTGAAAAAAAACCATCGAAGACACTTATTAAATATGTTAATTAGCGTTTATAAGGTTAAAAGTATCTTGTTTTTACTTATTTCTCGTGACTTTACTATTGTTATCAGGAGTTTAAAACTCAGTGGTTCACAACGTTAAATTAAAAAAAAAAAGTTTTGAGGTTTGATCAGATTCTGATTTACGACAAGGTGAACGGGGCATGTGCCCAAAGCAACAAAATCTAATTTACTTGTCCGACATTATTTCAAGTTTTGATCTAAATTTTTAAATTAAACGTTAAAAAAACTATTCTACTACTTCTACAAAATTTTGCATATGTGTTTAGGCTCCTTATAAATGTTCTTTTTCACTTCAGTGACATCTAAAACAATTCTCAAGAACTTGAGTTCTAGTTTGGCCCTGGGTTAGATGGTATTCTGGGGTAGGATACGAGTTAGATTTGTGAGTGCATTTCCCTGAATTAAGGAGCAGATTTTAATAAGGGCAGCAAACAAATAATGAAGAGTTTACTTTGTTCAGTATTGAACATTATTACTATTGCTTATTATTATTACTTTGTTCAGTATTGAATTATTTGTATTTGAATATTCATAGATAAGAAAACATTCTAGGACGTTGTGACACTGACATGCATACCATAAAATAAAACACGGTTTGAACTAAACAAAATTCGTAAAATATTCGCTCCTTTACGATTTGACTTTCCGTTTTTCTGATTCAATGAACAACTACGAGCAAGGTAGACGCGCTTGTTCGAAAAAAACAAATGCTAATATAAATGAGAAAATCTATTTTTATACCGTACATTTCGCCTCTCTTCATGTCAAATTAACCACGGGAATCGCATCAAAAACAAATGGCTATACCTACCTCCGACAAAAAAGAATGTGCGTGTCGAGTTTCTATTTCTGTCTATTTCTTTGTTCCGGTGGCAGCGGTGAGCGACCGGAAGTCCCTCTCCGCTTGCGTGGATGCGACTTTCTATTTTGTGCCTTCTTTTTCTGTCCAATCTGACCCATTTCCCGCCAAAAAAAAGAAAGAATAATAGAAAATAGTTGTTGGTCTTTTGGACACGTGCTGAAGATTCAGTTGTCGTTGTCTTTTCTGGAGAGCATAGAGATAAGAAGAAGATGGAGATGCTTGGCGAGGAAACGAGTGAAGCCGTCATAAAGCAACCGTAGTAAGCCCAAACAAACCGCTCACTCAATTAGCAATGTTAGTTCACGCTGAAACGCATCCTTTTATACCTTAAAGAGCATTCATTAAAATTTTAAAAATGACTGTTTGGGCAGTTGTAGGCTGTAATTCCCTAAATTGCAGTCATTCCCTTCACGGGTAAGAAAAATGCGCTGTAATTATAGTTTACAGTCCCTGGACAAATTATTAGACGCACTGCAAGATTTCATGTATCAATCAATGATGAACAAACTACCTTTAGAAGGACATTTGTGTTCCTAAACGTAAGCTATTGAATAGAAAATAATATCTGTTATACTTAATATATTATCGACATCTTTTTTTAATGATATGGCATTCTTTGGTATGTTTTCATCATTACTAAAAAAAAATACAGTGCGTCTAATAATTTGTCCAGGGACTGTATATTAGAGATTCAGAAATCGCAGAGTCAATATGGTAAGCCAAAACTAACTCCACTGTAGAAATAGCGCCAAATATTCCGCCGAGAGCGTTAGTTTGTGCATACTATATGGCGATCGATGACTTCAATTGGCAAACCATGTTTTGTATTGGTTTTTGCCAGGCAACATCTCCATCTTATTCTTAACTCTATGCTGGATACGCTGGATTAGTCTTGTTCGTGATGTAAAAAAAAATAGTGTGGTCAGTTGTTGATTTCGCCAGCGAAAGTTACACCGAAA
The DNA here is from genome assembly GCA_019343175.1 of Oedothorax gibbosus. Lineage (NCBI taxonomy): Eukaryota > Metazoa > Arthropoda > Arachnida > Araneae > Linyphiidae > Oedothorax > Oedothorax gibbosus. Next base: position 36,400,516 of record CM033278.1, read on the forward strand.
GTGTCGTGACAATAAAATGTTATAGTCAGTGGCGTATTGCTGAGAGGTGATGATACAGTAGGGTCAAACGTCGTTTATAATATTAAGTTAAAATTAAACCGTTTTACTTCAATGAAATAATTATTCATGATATTGTTGTTTATCATTTTAGGAAAAAAAAAACACTTGCCGCACATAAATATTTAATGTTTGTAGTAATTTAAGGAAGGATAAATCCTGGAATTTTATTGTCATTCTTGGCAAAAATAAAAATACAGGGTGGCGCAAATAAAAGTGGCCCTGGCGTGGAGATAGAAATGCATTGAGATGCTTGGCGAGAAAAACTATTGAAGCCGTCTGAAAGCCTTCAAGTCGAAATAAAAGATTATTCAAGCGTGCACTGGCTTCGCTAGGCAAACCTGTTTTTGCATTGGTTGGATTGGAATAGCATCACATTAGAGCTACTCATGGACTATTGGCGAGTTCAGATCTTTTAGTATGTAAGTGTGAGTGCGGCTGTGTGAGTTGATCAATGCGCAGGTAAAGAAAGCGATTTTTCAAATAATGATGCAAATGTTGTGTCTTGAAGTCAATTAAGGTTTTGTATTAACAAAAACAGAAAGGTCCGATTCTCCAGGATAAATAACGGCCGAAATACTCACTAGATGGGAACTTTTATTTCACAGCTGTATACAAAAACCTTCTCTATAAACCTAAGTCTATATTGCTTTCCAACTAGCTTGTCAAACCATAGTGGAGTTGCCGGCAAATATTTCGCCAAGCGTTTATATGGGCTTAATATTGAATCGATCAATAGCTTCACTTAGCAAACCTGGTTTTGACTTGACAACAATTATATCTTATTCCTATCTCCATGTCGGGCCACTTTTATTTGCGCCACCCTGTAGAATGTAGTCTAATAGCTGACAATTGATTTTTTCTCCAAAAATTATTCAATAGATGATGGAGCATCTAAGAATTTTACAGTATTAAATCCTCTCTATAAGATATCTACTACAAATTCCTTTTACGTTATTTTTTTTTATCTCGGCAGGTTACATTTCATAATGCCCTATGTGGAAAGTAAAATGTTTTCACATACAAAAAAGGCTTGTTATATGCAGGGCCGACTTACAAGTTTAGGGGCCCAGGGCACAAGCCAGTTTGGGAACCCCCGCAACATATATTAATCCGTCCATGAAAATGATTTTTTTTTCATTTTGAAATTGTATGAATAAATAACCTTTATTATGTTAAGTACGCATGTAAGCATTGCTTTTTTACATACAATTCTTTTAATACATACATAAGATATGACATCAGATACCTATTTTATCATGTCAAATTTTATCTACATACATAATTTTTATTCACATGATCACATGGCTGAGGCAGTTCATTTATAAAATTAACAAGGAATAAAAAAATAGTGGCTTGCGTATAAAAAATTAATAGTACTTGGTTCAACTGTATTATGTTTATTATTATTTTTTCTTTGTGGCAACTATTTTCCCCCAATATTATTCTTTTAAGAAAATTTGGGGGCCCCCTTGAAGTGGGGGCCCTGGGCACGTGCCCCGTTTGCCCTGCCAGAAATCAGGCTCTGGTTATATGAACGCAAACAATTTTTAAACATGTTTCCCTAAATTGCGTGTTACTGGTTCCGAGTTACTGGATCGCACCTTTTCATAATTTTACCACCACTAGCCCAAATTGCATCACTCCGAATGTTTTCATTGTGATGCTGGCACCCGCCTTTTGGTGTAAGGCCCTGACATCAACGCAGGACCTTCACGATAAAAACCGTTTAGACTACATTGTTATTCTTTCATTGTAACTCATTTTTTTTTGTACGGAAAAATTGAATTTATTATTTTGACTGTGTTCTTGTTTTGGGTCACGGTGGTTACACTCTTAAAACAAACGAGCGGTTTTAACTCAGTCTGAGTTAATTTCCACTCCTTTCCGTGCCGAAAATGCACTTCCCTATAGGAGTGTATTTCATCTTTGTTTCAAGAGTGTATAATTATCTTTACTAGGGCATCGTTTAATTGGCCAGTAAATATCAAATAATAAGGTCATAGTATGTATCCTATAAAGGCTCTTTTTCAAACTCACATTCTAAAAAATATAACAAGTAATCTATTTTATGGGTACCTATTTTTCTATCTTTAAATAAGTACTTTTATTTAAACCTATACCTATCTCCGATCCTACAATTTATTACAGCTTTACCTTTAAATGGTTAATAATAACATAATTTTCCTTATCTAATCATTTTGATAAGAGTTTTTCTTCGCAATTGATTTTATAAGGCCATTGTACGCCTAAGGTACTTCCTGTTAAAAGGCTTGGATTTCTGTTAATTGAATGTAGATAGAATAGTAGAAAATTGAATTTATTATTTTGACTGTGTCTTGTTTTGGTCACGGTGGTTACACTCTTAAAACAAACGAGCGGTTTTAACTCAGTCTGAGTTAATTTCCACTCCTCTCCATGCCGAAAATGCACTTCCCCTATAGGAGTGGATTTCACTCTTTTGTTTTAAGAGTGTAGAAGTAGACAGCGGAAATGTTCAAGATAATCTAACTATACCCCTTGCCAATGAAAGATGATAAAATAAAATTATTCTAAGGAGAGGATCCTTTCCCTGATGTACAGAGTTCCATAAATTATTTTCGTATCCATCTAGAAAATATGTTTGAAACATTAATTTCGTTTCAGATTTAACACACAGAGATTAGAATATCATTTGAGAAAATGAGGTAATTTTATCCGAAAGAAAAAGTGGGAGGTTGTTTTCGTTTTATTGAAAATAGAATGACTGGTACTGAATAGACTGGAGTGGAGTAGGAAATAGACTGGAGTACCCGAGAACTATTGGTGGTATGAATCGTTATTTTTAACCGCTGTCAAGTGATGAAAATGACACCTGAGACGGCACTAAACGCAACTATATAACCACATCGCAAGCATGGCGTAGACTTTGAATCGCAACATATTTAACGTTTGCCAGTCCCATATAAACATCGTTATGTATTGATTAGATTTTTTGGCCCAGCATCACCTCTTTATAAGAACACTGTTAAAAATTTGGCGCTTGTTTTCACCAAAAATATGACTAGTAGCTGCAAAAGCTATATGGTGAAATGTTTCACCCTATTTTCGGGTGAATCATTTCTCAGGTTTTTGCAGCTATGCTATAAACCCATATGTTTGTGAAACCAAGCAAACAAATTTTAACTGTGAAGGATAAGAATCTTGAGAAGGTGTCCTCAGTGACGTGACACCTTAACCCACCCGCTCCACGGCGGCCTTCATTATCCAGAGCAACATCCATTTAGAGTACATTGTTATTCTTTTATTCTAACTGTTCTTTTTTTGCCGCAAAATGAATTTATGATTTTGACAGTTTTTCATGATCTTAATAACGCGCGTAAAGTTTATTGGGTATACAGGTTTTCTAGCGGTTAAGGCCTTGGCATTTGAATATTATATTTCAATTTAACACAGGTTAGGATAATTATGTAAATTTGGAATCAATTATTGGTAACGCGTTTTCATTAACGGGTCCATTGGAATCAATAAAGTCATCGTCCTGTCAACTGGAGTATTACCTTACACGATTTTTCCTTACCTAATATCCTGATTTCGGATTGATAATACTTGAATCATTTTTTAATAACCTCAAAAATCTGATTGATATGCATATCAGTAACTTGCAAACATATTTTATAGTTACAGTTTTCTCCCAAAATTGTATAGTAAGAATAAAATCGCATTTTCCCCATTTCGCGAAAGCAAATCTCTCCAAACAGAATTTTTGGCCACAAACGGAATTTTCTGGCGAGAAAACACAGTATACATAGTTAAAGGAGCACAATATACAGAGTTCAAAGGTTCCCATTTAAATATTCCGGGATTGTCAGTCAAATAGAGCTAATGTATTAGTTTTGGAATCACAACTTCCGCAAAATTATTAATAAGATTACGACGGAGTATTACCATAAGATTTTTCCTTACCTAAAATCCTAAATACGTGGGATTGATAATACTAGAATAATTTTTTAGTAAACTCAAATAATCATACTTATTATCGTAACAGTAAAATATCAAAAAAACTTTTTTCGTTTTTAAAGTTTCCATCCCAAATTTGTACAGTAAGAAAAATGACACTTTTCCGTTTGGCGAGCACAAATCTCGAGAGACAGAATTTTTGGTGACAAAACACAGTATACATAGTTAAAGGAGCACAATATACACAGTTAAAAAGCTCCATTTAAATATTCCACTGCGGTTGTACATTTTCTCCGACTTTATCGCTTGCCCCGTGAAATGGAAAAGTACAGAAAAAAGAAATACCTTATTTTTATACTGTCTTTTTTTTTAAATGACTCGCAATTTGGACATGCACAAAGTACAGTTGAATGCAGTAAAACTTAAATAAACATTTTTTTAGTCGTATTCTCACCGCTTATTTCAAGTTCTCGGAGAGCAGTAGGAATTCCACCGTTTTTCTAAATGGAAAATCTTTAAAAAAGAAAACAACCAATGTATGCGATTTTTCTTTCATCATAGAGAATCTTGTCAAAAACAAAATATAAAAAAAGTTATTCCTAATAATAAAATGATTTACCTATTTCGGCCTTTGTCTCAAAATCAACAGGAATTTTTTTACAAAATGCATTGACTTCCATTTCACTGTTTGTTAATTACGGTTTTAGTTTGTTAACCAAGTTTGTTAATCCTCTAAAAACATGGAACACATTAGAATAGCCTTATGTCTTCATTTCTGACTTAGCAGACAATAAAAAACTTTCCCTTTTCAAATTGTTATCACTAAGTAGCGAATGATATTTCTTTCTCTTTCACCAACAAGGCAAACGCATGCAATTACCTTGAAATGGATCGGTAATTGGAATAACATGCATGTAAAAATAATTAGCGTCTTACTATTTGTACACAAAGGTTAAAAGAAACAATGGTAAAAAGTGAAAAGACACATCTCGCTGCCCATTCATTTGTCCTCTGCTGTGTATTTGTAGTTGTTTGTTTCTTCATATAAGTTACTGATTAAGGTTGAGAGATACATTGTAAGAAGGGAAAGTGGAGTATTTATCAGATTTCACGTATGTTAGAAAACCATGATATAAACTCTTAAAACAAACGAGCGGTTTTAACTCAGTCTGAGTTAATTTCCACTCCTTTCCGTGCCGAAAATGCACTTCCCCACTATAGGAGTGGATTTCACTCTTTTTGCGGAGTGGGTAAAAGAAATAAAAGAAAACAATCTACGTCCTGCACTCTTAAAACGAGCGGTTTTAACTCAGTCTTGGTTAATTTCCACTCCTTCCCGGTGCCGAAAATGCACTTCCCCAGGAGTGGATTTCACTCTTTGTTTTAAGAGTGTAGGTATATTTATTCTGCCGTGGGCAGATCAACTGCAGTATCTCGACCAGGGATTGGAAAACTACTTTTAAAAAAGGAGCTATGTTACTTAAGTAACTGTAACAAGTACAGTTACTTAATACGAAAAGTAACTCATCATAGTTACTTTTAGAAATGTCAAGATATAAGAAAAACAAAAATTCAGTCATGTAACTGTTAACTAGTTTTAACTCATGTAAAGTTTTATAATTGATTTAATTACATTTACAATAAAATATAATTCATTTAAAGTTGTATAGTTGATTTAATTTATAGTTTCTTAAAAAATGTCATTGTTTTATCTTTTTTTGTTTTAATATCTCTGTATGCTTCAATCCTTCATTTTGTAAAGGGTTCGTTTCTGCTTTCAGATAGTGCCAAAAGATGGCAGCACCAGAGAGGCTCCTGCTGTTGCTCTCGTCTTTCTGGCTGTTGATGTGCCTCTGCCAAAGCCGTGAGTAACTTATTTCAAATATTACATTAAAGTATTATAACATTAAAGAGACAAAATGTGATTAAATTTGATCAAATTATATTTATATTGATAATTGTACAATTCGATAGCATAATTTTCAAGTTGCCTTAAAAGTGATGGTCAGTAGGGTGGACTAAAAAAATTAAATTTTGGAATCTTGTTTCCCTCCAAATGTGCGTAATATTTCTCAGTTGAAGACGCCTGTATAAAATATTAAAAAATTTAACAGCGTCAACAGAGGCGTTTGCAGGCGCAATTTTTAAATAAAATTTTATTTTAAGCACAAAAAAAAAAGAATTTAAGAATTAAAAAAAAATATTAATAATTGGTTTTACATATTTAAGAATTTATCACAGGTTATCACTAGAATTTAATAATAATAAATTCTTGTTAATAATATAGATTAAGTGACAAATAAATCGTCTTGATAAGAGCTCTTATCTTAAAGTACTTTAATTTAAAAACAGGATTAATATTAGTTTGAAGTAATTGATAGCAGTACCCTTAAAATATCATAAGCGGGTCTCTGATCAAGCACACAAGCCGGAATATATATGTACCTACCCCTTATAATGTTACATAATATATGTTACAAACAAATAAAGAAAAGTAAAAATATATCATTAAATATGTATTCTGTGTCAATTTTCTATTAAACGGTTGTCAGATAAAATTTTATAAGATAGAATGTATTTCTGTATGTATTTCTCTGTAGTATTTGTGTTATTTTTTTTTATATAAACATTTGATTATTTTTTATTCTGCATTATATTTTTTATAAATGCTTTACTTTTTATATCTAACACATAACTTTTTAATTGATGAATGCAATTTTCTTATAGAATGTGAAATAGAAACAGGAGAAAGTGTCATAATCGTAGATATTTTAGAGAGCAGAGGAAACCGTAAGTACATATTTTGCAAATATTTTATTATTCTAAGCTAGTAGCCAAGGGTAGACTGTAACTTAAACGTGAGATTAACCATGCACTAAATTAAAATAAACTGAGTAGTGCGACAGTCACACTGACAGTTGCCAAAGCCTGCTCTGCCTATTGTAGTTCTCCTCATTAGGAGCTCTACATATGTACGGGTCAGGTCGTCCACCTCACGCGGAATTCCCAGTGTTTAGTTCCCAAGCATGCTTGGTCCCCATTTCATCGACCTGCTAATAGAGGAAAGGCTGAATGAGCCTTGCCCCATAATTCAAATAACTGGCCAATGGGGTTGTTTCACGTCGTGGATGGCAGTAGCTCGAACGGTTTGTTGTCATTTGTTTACTGGAATTACCTTTGTTTTGGTATTCGAAAATGAGTTTTCTTAGAATATTTTACTTATTAAATTTTTTAAATGCCAACTTCTTGCTGTGCTGTTGGTTGTTCAAAAAATTTGTGAAAGAAAGCTTGCATAGAGAGAAAAAAAAAATCTTTTCATACATCGGTCATTTTTAGGGCGATACAGAAGCAAACCAATGAAATCCAGTATGGATACAAATGAAAACAAGAGCGTTACATAATTTGAAACATTCCCACTGAGCCTCACATGCAACACGTTGTTTTATCGACGATATTCTGGAGTGCAAATATACTTGCCGCCAACTAAATTAGAACACGTTAGGGATGGTGGTTTTTCAAAAAACTGGTTCTTCAAAAACCTTAAAAACCGGTTTTGTAATACCGGTTTCCACGAAACCGTTTCAATGGCAATAAAACGGTTTTCCATTTTTTTAAAAGAGTTTTTTCAGTTTCTTATTAATTAATTGAAGAAATCAATAAATTTGTAAACTTTACTTTCGAACATTTTTTTTATAAAAATTATATACAGTAAAATTTCTTTATAACGAATATCATCACAACGAAATATCCAGTATAACGAAATAAATCCCCAGTCCCTTTTGAAATCCCATAAGAATAACGGTTCCATTAAAAAAAAAAAAAAAAAAAAATAATAAAAAAATAATAATAATAAAAAAAATAAAATAAAAAAAATCCATTTTAACAAAATTACTAAAACTCTAAGTTTAATTATAACGAATGATTTTTTACTTAGTTATATTATTTAGTACTTATTTATTGAATTATTATTAAATACAAATATTATAACTTCTATATTAATGAAGTTATCGCATATTTTATTGACATTTTGCAGCATTTTAAATTTAACAAAATTGTTTTTTTTAATGCAATTCCGTTTTAACGAACAATCCATTATAACGAAGAAGTTTTCTGGTCCCTTGCAATTCGTTGTAACGGAAATTTACTGTAATTAAAAAAAAAAAACGTTGATGCCGGTATTTGAGAAAAAAAACGATTTCCGGTTTTTAGACGGTTTTTCCCACAGAAAACCGGTTTAGACCGGCCTCATGAAAAAACCGGTTTTTCAGTCAAAACCGAGGGCAAAAAACCGGTTTCGGTTTTCCATCCCTAAAGTGTAACAAATAAGGGTGGCGGGAACTATAGTAATTTTCTTTTTTTTTTTTGGTGCAGAGATGAACCAGAGCACGGTGCCCGCGGAGCTGCCGATAGGGGGCGCCCCTCCGATGATCTCGCTGGCGATCCAGACGGCGACCGCGGACTACTTCGCGATCGACGGGAAGAGGCTCGCGCTCAAGACGCCCATCGACAGAGACGTGAGTAGCTACTCTTTTTTTTTTTTTTTTGGGGGGGGGGGGGGTAAAAAGATTTTAAGCTTGACATTTTAACTAAAACATTAATATTTAAGTATTTTTAAATAAGTAAAAATTATAAAAAAAAATTATAAATTAGTAATAAATTTTTAAATAAGTAAACTAAAAATTATGGAAAAATGAATTTAAATGCAAAGATTGCAAAAAAAAAAAAACCCAATGGGGTAGAGACATTTTGAAACATTTTAAAGCTTGGCATTCTTAATTAAAAATAACATTTAAACATTTTGAAATGGTATTCTTAAATAAAATAATGTAAAAATGAATTTAAATGCAAAGATTGCAAAAAAACAATATATTTTTTTGTCAAAATTGTTTTTAAAAAATCAATAATGACTAATTAATAAAAAAAAAATTTCAAATAAAAATACTAGAAACTTCATTTATCTCCCGTGCTACATCAATTCTACGTTTTAGTACTCCCAATATACAGTTACCAAAACCAGTAAAAGTTAGAAAATGTTTAAAAATGTGATGTTTCGCATTTCTAAAAAAAATTATAATGGTTGGTTTCTATTTCCTTGAAAATCTTTACAGCTTTAAGTTTTAAAATTAAGTTTAAATTTCAAGTTTTTTTTAAATGACCATAAATTTGGCAAAGGGTGGCAAAGTTTGCCGATGGAGGATTTAGTAGAAAAAACTTAAAAAGCCTAACTTTAGATTGTAACGCATTTTTTTTTTTTTTTTTTTGCCGTTCGGGTAAATTAGTTTTAACATTTTTAAAACAGAGTCTTAACAGCCCTTCTTATATGTAAGTAAAACAAAGAAAATAAAAAAAAATGTATTAATGTGTTGCATATTTTTCAGAATGGTGAGCTGACGATGGTGAGATTACAAATATCTTGTCAAGATACTACGTCAGAAATTCAGGTAAATTTACAACATTACCACTTTGTCACCACTCAATATTTCATAGGGTTCATTTCATATCTTAAATAATATAAGACAATAAAATTTTTAACCCTTATTCTCATGATCATCGATTTTTTATTTTTTTTTTCTAATTTTCAATTTTTTTCTGTTTTTTTAAAGCTAAAATAAAGATTATTTAATGTCATAACCTTTCTAAAATAATTCGTGCAGTAATTAATTAGAGTTTTATAAAAGGTAGCATATATGCAGCCTTCAGTTTTTGGCTTGTATTTTTTCCCAAAACAGTGGTAATCCAACCACTTAAGCAATTTTTTAAAACTACAGAACATAAGAAATTTGAAAAATATTTTTCAAAGTAAAAAAAAAAATAATATGAAAAATAATTCAATGAACTTTCCTTGTACAGACGACGATACATGATGCACAAACACAACAACCCAACAAGTTAACTTCCTCTAAAACAAAAATAATTTTAACTTTGTACATTTTTCACTCTGAACGAAGCTTCTATGCTGTTCTTCTAACAAATAACATTGCAACATACTAGCCGACGTCACTTAACAAACAGAAAGTAGGGGAAAACCCCAATTAGCATATATGCTACTCTTTGAGAATAAGGGTTAAATTACATTTATTTTATAGTTATTTTTTGCAGCGCAATATTCCTGTTGTGATTCGCATCGGAGATCTCAACGACAACCCTCCAATTTTCAAGTCCAACAACTACGAAACAATTGTCTCCGAGGTAAGATTTAGCACTCAATCATTTCAGATTTTTACTTTTACTTCAGATTTTTTTACTTAACGATTTCAGATTTAAAATTTTCAATCCTTTAACGACCACTGCACTCGGACCATTAAGAGGGATTGTTAGTCCCATAGAGCTAATGCATTAGTTTTGAAATCACAACTTTTTCAAAAGAATTGCTCTGCTATGTTATCCTATTTTCACCAGGTATGGGAATCAACATAACATCGAAATGAAACACATTTGAAACGGAAATGTTATCTAGTAATTTAATTATATATATTTGAAGTTTTAAAATGCCAAAAATATACAGCAGATGGCGACACTATTTTAAAACTTTTTCAATTAATAATAACATTAACGGATGTTATTTTCTTTTCAATTCCGTTTTAAATTGATGCTAGGATGATTCCCACACCTGGTGAAAATGGGATAACATGGCAAAGCAATTCTTTTGCAAAAGTTGTGATTTTAAAACTAATGCATTAGCTCTATGGGACTGACAGTCCCTCTTAATTGTTGAGTTAGCCATTATTAGGGGTGGAAGGTTTAGTTTCGTGTTGTGTCCGAAGGCTTTACCTACTGAAAAAAATACATGGATGGAACTGTGAACGAGTTTTAAGTTTTTCGTTATGGCCCCTTTGTGGCCGTTTCGTCCGCCATTAACGACGATTGGCAAGAACTTTTGATGCACGAAAATAAGTTTTCTGCTTAATTTTAACTAAATAAACAAAAGGTAACACAATTAAAGACCAAAGTACTGAATAATTTATGCAAGGCAAATTAAGTGACACTAAAACTAATAAAAAAACAACTTAAAAGTTAACGTTTCTATTCAGCAAGGAAGTTGTTAATGATTTTCATAAATGAATGGGTTAATCTTTTTAATATAAAATATTTCTGCATTTAAAACTTCATCTCTTTACAATGATTGACTGAGAATTATTTCTTTAAATTCAAAGAGTTACCGCATTTTTATATACATCAAGTAAATTTTCCTTGAAGGAGTTTTACTGCAGGCAAAGTACATGAAAGGTGAAGAGGGTTTTACAGGGGCAAATTTTCGCTAAGTAAATGGGTTGAAAAAAATTGTGTCGGAAGAAGTATGTTAAACAACTGTAAATGCCAAGGAAATTTGAACCATCCTTTGTTTTAACATTACAAAAACATCCAAAACTGCTGTTTATAAGTTACTAGCAAATAAATACCCGTTCTTCGCACGGACTAAAAGAATATCAAATCGATCCAAGTACATGTGTCATTTGATTTGCTATAGGATAATAAACTTTTCCTTTGTTCCCGTTCATTATAAAGAATAATTCCCGTTACTTATATTGCTTTAAAATTCCAAAATAAAACGCATCACTATAAAATGCACATCCTCATATCACAAAAATCTTCCTCAATATGAACTTACTGTCATCGCGATTTTCCTGATAAATTCAAAATTAACCATTTTGAATTTCCCCATTCAAATTAATCAAAATTAACCATAATTATATAACAATGTTATTTCACGTCAAAACCTCCTTTCTGGGTTTTTAAAAAAATAAATTAGTTCATTGGCACGTTCAATTATTTTTCAAATCATTAATTTAGTTTTTGAAGGTAATGGCAAGAAAATAAAAGCAATTTCAATTTTAATTAATTTTTGTGTTCATTTTACACTAAAGGGAAAGGATTTGAGCGAAAGTGGTGTATTTTTTTCAGAAAATTCGAATTTTCTCTAAAAATGGAACACATGAAAAAACTAAGCCTCAGGTGCACACGTTGGTATTAAAGGGAATGTATCTTAAAAATTTCGAATTTCTTAGGGCCGTACAAGTAGGTCTTTTACGATCCACAGATAAACAGACAGACATACTCTTTCTTTTATTATTATAGATTAACGACGACAGGGTGACACCTTCAAGGATAACACTTTCATTTTCGAATAGAAACGTTAACTGTAGTTTTTTTTAATTTATTTTTCGTATAACTTAATTTGTCTTACAGAAATTGTTCAAAACAATTTCATAAATTGTATTTATTTGTCTTATATTTTGTTTATTTTGATAAACCTAAGCAGAAAAGATTATTTTTGCGAGGCAAATTTTCTTGCCAATCGACAATCGTCGTCAATGAGTTAATAAGTTTATAATAATCTTAAATTTTTTAAGTTTCTAATAATACACACAAAATACTTAATAAGATTAAAGTTAGTTGGTTGGTTGGTAGACATATATTTTCAAGGCTTGTGTGCTTGGTCACAAAGAGCCGCTTATAAACCTTCGTCCAGAGGGACAGACACGACATACACACACATACAAGACAGATGCTTCTTAGACATGTCCCTGAAGGGGAGGGAAATAGTCTCCAGGGATCTGTATCCGTGGTAAACTGCGCAATGACCTACCACAGGACATACGGACCCAACAGATTTAACGAGCACGTACTCCGCATATACTCGGTGGGTTTTCAGAGTTGTCGAGACTCGATCGCGGGACCTTCCGATCCCAGATTAAAGTTAAATAAGCCTAAAATTATTTTACCGATTCAATCCTAATATCAATAAATAATGATTTATGAAACACAGTTTAGAGTTTATAAATGAGACGACTGATACGGCCATGCCTGCAGTAACATCTTAGCTACGTGTTGTTTTATAAATCCCACAAACAAACGACTAGGCAACTCATTCGTCGAAACTAGAAAAGCTACGCCTACAGTGACGCATGTTCTTACCTCAAGAATTGTCTTATATCGCCCCGCCTTCATCGAATCGTCCATTGCTTCATTTTAAATTTTGGTTTGTATTGTTTACTTTGAGAAATGATAATTAGATTTGACAAGATTTATAATTATAATAGCATTGTTATGATTTACTTGCAAATAACGACATCTTTGGTAGCGCTAAATTTTAGTTTTATTTTATATTTTTAGCAAAGTGCGCTTAGAATACAACCTAAACTATTGCCCATTTTCATTTCTAAGAAATTCTGTCGCACTGTTTCTACACGCAGTTTCATAAAATCTTCAGTCACGCTTTTGGATTGTTTCCACTTTTTGTATTATAATGAAAATTATTTAAAATAATAATTAATATTGAACGGGCGCTTTTTGTGTATTTCTAGTTGACGCCGATCGGAACCACCATTTTCCGAGATTTGGCAGCCACCGATGCCGATTCCGACAGCAACGGACTCGTGGAGTACTCCACTGCTCCGGGAGACTCAACAGAGGTAAACTCATTCAACTCCATTTGCCGATAAGAAAACGATGCCTGAAGCTAGACACACACAGAAAGACAGGACCGGGGACAGGACACGTGAACCTTCTCCAAACATTGAGCTAGAATGGAAACTGGAGTGAGGTGTCAGCGAGCCGAAAACCCACTCACACCCTTTTGAGCGAACAGGGCATTTTCCCTACACTTGTATGCAATGCTTGTATGAGACCCCTCTATCCTATTGACTTGGGCTCCTAAATGTATTTTAACATTTTTAGTTCAAAAGAATTAACTTTCTTTAACTTTAAATTCCAACTTTTTTAAGAAATAACCATGTGGATCACTAACTAAGAACCAGCGAAGATGAACCCAATAGCGAAATAGGCGAGTTTCTAGGTTTTCTGCCCGGTTCGTTTCTGCTGCAGTGCCGTGTATTCCTCCGCGTTTCGTTATTGAACCGGCTCGTTTGCTGCCCTGTTCAGTGAACCACACACCTCACTCCACGTTTCTTCTAGCTCAATGTCTCCAAACATTGCCACTCTTCCTTCAACCTTGCCACTCTTCCTGAAAAGCATTTTTCCTCGTCGGCGATAGGTTTGACATATGTCACGTGGACACACAAAACCAATCACTGACGAGTGAAAATGCTTTCGGTAACGTCTTGGCAGAAGAGTGGCAATACAAATACAAAAAATTTCGACTAACAACAGGCCAGAGGCCCAGCAAGGTTGGTCCAAAATAAATCTAATACATTACCAGTTTCCAATGACCGCCAAGTTTCTTCTTAAAATCTTCTACTCTCTTCGAATGCACAACATAATCTGGTAAAGCATTCCACTCATTGACAACTCTATTGTAAAAATAATGTTTTCTTACCTCCCTTCTAAAGCTCGATTTATTCAATTTCTGATCATGTCCTCGGGTCCGGCTAATTTAAGGTAAAACCTTGTCTCCCTGTTTTATGAACTTGAATAACTGTATTAAATCACCCCTAGCTCTCCTGTTTTCCAGGGAATACATGTTTAAAGATCTTAATCTGTTATCATAATCAATACCAGATAGACCCTTAATCATTTTTGTAGCCCTATGCTGAACTTTTTCAAGCAACTCTATATCTTTTCTGAGGAAGGGAGACCAAAACTGAACAGCAATGAAGGTTCACATATCTTGTCCCTCCATGTATGCCTAGCTTCAAAGGAGTGGTTTTCATTGCCTATACATTTTCAAAAACCATGCATATTTGAAACAAGACGGACATTGAATTTTAAGAACATGCATGATCGCAAAGCTATTGCCACTCATCTCAGGTTTCTCCCTAAGTTTAGGAATTGCATGGATGTTTTGCAATTAGCAACAGAATTCAAAGATTTTTTTATTGCAGAAAGACGGTTATCCGTTCTTCTCCATCAATCTTCCTCACCAAGGTCTGGTCACGGTGCAGCGGACGCTAGATTTCGAAAGATCCAACATATACTACCTCACAATACTGGCCACGGTAAGTGTGAGATTTTTTTTCTAAATAAATATACTTAAAGGGTTTTCATAAATAAGGTACTATTTCATAATGTATTTTTTTCTTGTAAAGCGAAAATTCAGCACATTTTAACGCACTTTAAATTGCTACTACTTGATTAAAAGACGCAGGTAAAACCGTAAGTACGGTTTTCATCCTTACGAAAATTACAGAGCCGTTGTATGTAATGCGGGTGTAAATGTATTGCTATATATTTATAATTTAAATTAACTTCTTAGTTAGCGAATTCGTGGCAATTTTCAAGTAATCGCTTTGTACGAAATTGAACCAGAACTATTACAAAATCTTGTAAATTTAATCGGAAATTAAGTGTTCAAAGTTCTTGTATCAAATGCGAAATGAAGTCATTAAACATGTATTAAGTTGATTTATTTTGGTATTTTTCCAAATACAACTTATTTATCGTTACTTTGTTTTTGGTTATCAATTATTTTATTATTTATTTATACCGACCTGGATCCCATTATCACTACTTTTTTTTTCCTTCACACCTTTTAAGTGATATTATGTTTCTTTAAATGTTTTTTTACAAACCTTTGAGACAAACTATATACATCAAAAACAATAATCGAAAACTATTAATAATAAAGCTATATTCCTCCAATACTACCATCACCCTCTTAGGACAAGGCCTCTGACGTCGCACTGCGTATGACGTCCACCACCACTCTGACCATTCACGTGGCAGATGGGGATGACCAAGACCCCGCCTTCATCTATGACGCGTGCACTCTGGTCAACGGCGCATGCGTCAACCCCGAATACAAGGCGCACGTCACCAGTGGCGTCATGGTAAGTTTTTTTTTTTTAAACTTTGTGCAAATTTGTGCATTTTTAATTTAAAGTTGTATTACCATTTTATTGTAACACTTAACATGGTTAAACATAAAATATTATTAATGCTAGTTTAGTTAATTCTAACTTTCAACTATGCAAATAATCTCCTTTTTATTCAGAGCAACTTAGTTAAGAATAAGTATAAATTATTAATGTAATATTTCAAAAATTCTAGCAATATTGAAAATAATTTTTTTTAAATTAATTTGTTAAAGCTTTAAAACACAAAAGGATTACCTTTATAACTGTAAACAATTTCGATTATTTTTTTACACTGTAATTTACGAAATAATTTAAATATGTATAAATTTGTAGTGATTATACTATAGAAGTTTAATAGTTACGCTAATTTAGTTTCTTTTAGTTTTCTTTATGTCTTTACCAATGCTATATCCATATTTTCAAACGCATGGTAAATGCATATTAATATCTTTTTTTATCATCTTAGTCTGGACTTCTGAAAGTGATGCCTGAGTCGATATTGGCCAAAGACAGGGACTCTCTCAATGCCGCTATTCGATATTCATTCGTCAATGGTGAGCCATGCATTTAACTCTGCTAGTTGTTGACTTAAAAATCTATGTATTCAAATTTGAATAAGAATATTTTATATAAGGAATAAAAAAAAAATTACTTTTCCATTTCGAAGGCGCAAACGATAAAGTCGCCAAAAATGTACAACCGCAGTCAAACGAAATATTTCCAATGGTAACCTTAATCTGTGTATAGTGTATACTGTGTTTAGTTGCAAGAAAATACGTTTGTCGCCAAAGATTCCTTTTGGCGAGATTTGAGCCATGGAAATGGAAATTTAGCAAAATTATATTTAGTAATCAACTATCATTAAATATCCAATAATGAAATTAATATCGGCTTTCGTAAAATTGATTGGAGATGTTTACAATTAAAACTCCTGACTTGGAGGATAGATATCCACAAATTCCAAAATTAATATTTAAATTTTAAAAGTGACATAACTCTTAGTCGAGAAAATTCGATGTCCGCTTTTTTATTTAATCTTACTTAAAGAAAATGAACCACCAGATATAGTAAAAGCATAATTTGGACCACCACCATATTATTATATATACAGTAACCCCTTGCTATATTGCGCTTCGTTACATCGCGCATTCGGATATATCGCGCCTGATATCATGTCTCCCAATTTTTCAACCGTTTTTTTTAATGCGTACTTTCCTTAAAATCGACATGAGACACACTGTCAAGATAGGCGAGGCTATTTTCTGTAGCACGCAGTTAAATTCTAGACTTTATTCAATTTGGTTTATGTATAGTAATTCCAAATTAAAAGTTAAATTCTAAATTTCGTACAATAGTGAAGTCTACTTAAAGAAAAATTGCTTTTTTAAACTTACTAAAGAAATGAACACAGATATAGTAAAGATAATTGACCACCACCATATGTATTTATAATTAATAATCCCCTTTGACTTATTTGCGCTTCGTTAATAATCGCGCATTCGGAATATATCGCGCCTTATCATGTCTCCAATTTTCAAACCGTTTTTTAATGCGTACTTTCCTTAAAATCGACATGAGACACAGTGTCAGATAGGCGAGGCTATTTTCTGTAGCACGCAGTTAAATTCTAGACTTTATTCAATTTGGTTTATGTATCAGTTAAAGTTAAACTGAACGCAATAGAAAAAATTAAAAAGGGTAAGGATTCTACCCAAATTTCAGTTACTAATGAGTTGGGAGTAGGTGCATGAACAGTGAAAGAAAAAAATGCTTTTTTAAAACTAGAAAACGAGTGAAATATGTATATAGTATTACATGTACAATAATGTGTAATGTTTATGGTAATTAATAATGTCCTTTCTAAATTGTTTGATTCTTTTTTTAGGTAGTAGGAGTTTTATATTAATTTAATTTTAATTTTTGTTTTATCTTTCAAATACATACTCTGCTTTAGTTTAAAAACTTTACTGAGAGCATAAATACATCAAAAGTACAATATTTATCAAAACGCTCGTTATATCGCGCATTCGGTTATATCGCTTTTTTTTGCTTGTCTCCCGGGAAGCACGATATAACGAGGGGTTGCTGTAATTACATCTATAATAATAAAAGAAAGAGTCTGTCTGTGTTCGGATCGTAAAAGACCTACTTATACTGCCCTCAGAAATTCGAAATTTTTAAAATAGATTCCCTGTAATACCAACGTGTGCACCTGAGGCTTAGTTTTTTCATATTTGTTCCATTTTTTGAGAAAATTCGAATTTTCTGAAAAAAATACACCACTTTCGCTCAAATACGATCATTTTTTCTCTTTCCTGATGCCATCGGCTGAAAAAATTAAATAAAACTTTTAAGGAAAACATTTAAAATTGAAAATGTTTATTTTATTCTTTTGCCATTACTTTCAGAAACTAAATTCATTATTTGATAAATAATTGACATGTTTCAAGTTGCGTAATTCCGCCAGGACCATTCCCGGATTTTATTGTGGGTTTATTTGATGATTTTTTCATTGATTTTTCTGTTGACTGCATGTATGCATATTTAAGCAATAAATGTATACTTAAGCTATTACTGAACTATGATGGTTAATAAAGGCCATCGCACTAGAGCTATTAGTGTTTTATGTCTTTATTTTTTCGCCAAAGACGTTGCTAAACTAGCCAAATTATTAACTAAAATTCGTTAAATAGGCAATTTCTTTTATAAATAATTTATAAGCTGGTCGGTTGTTCGAAGGTCATTGTGTTAGAGCTGTATAATGGGTGTGGGTAGCTATATCTATTTTCTCGCCAAATTATTTTCCAAAACGCGCCAAATGAGCTAAAAGGTTTTATGCATTTATGAGGGAATTGTGATGACATTTATGAGTGCATTTTATAGCGTATTTTTCATTTTGGAATTTTAAGGCAATGAAACGGGATTTTATAATTTATAACAAGTGGAAACAATAATAAGTTTATGATCCTATAACAGGGTATATAACAGGGTATATGGTACACATATTTGGAATCTATTTGATATTTGTTTTATTCCGTGCGAAGAACGGGTATAAATTTGCTAGTATATAATATAGTAAATTTTTGGTGAAATATTAAGCTCACGTGTATTTTCTTACAAGTATAAAACTGTTTTCGTGTTTTAGGAACTCCTCCGATGTACGACGAGTACTTTGAAATCGACGCCAACACGGGCAAGGTGCGCCAGATAAAGGCCTTGGACAGAAAGATGGTCAAATCTTTAGAAATCATTGTCAAGGTATGAATATGGTGTGGGCAATGCAAGGGCTATTTATATTTGGGAGTTCATTATTATACAGGGAGTCGTAAAAGTCCGTAAAATGTCCGAGTTTCAAATTGTAATAGTATTGTGGTTGGAGTGTAATTGTACACTCTTAAAACAAAAGAGTGAAATTCACTCCTATAGGAGAAGTGCATTTTCGGCACCGGAAAGGAGTGGAAATTAACTCAGACTGAGTTAAAACCGCTCGTTTTAAGAGTATAGGTCGCAGATTGTTTTCTTTTATTTCTTTTACCCACTCCGAAAAAGAGTGAAATTCACTCCTATAGGAGAAGTGCATTTTCGGCACGGAAATGAGTGAAAATTAACTCAGACTGAGTTAAAACCGCTCGTTTGTTTTAAGAGTGTAATGTGGTTGAAGGGGACGAATAAAGAGTAACTCGGGTCTACGTTCCACCCCTACCCCACGATTTACCAACCTTGAAAGGTAGAATTGTACAGGCTGTAGCTTCCATTACTCCGGACTTGCTGCAGACAGTATGAGAAGAAGAATTGCATTTTCGTTTGGATGTGTGCCGTATCACTAAAGGCGCACACATTGAGCACTTATAGGAAAAACTAGGTTAGTTTTCCTTCAATGTCATGTATGATGTGTTATATTTAGTATAAAATAAACTCCTGTAATATACCATTAAAACTCGGACATTCTTTTACGTACACCCTGTATTTTGTTATATGAAAATCTGGTGATGCAAGAAAAATACCTATAGGTTACTTAAAAAGTAAACTTATAACTTTCATAAGTTGGGATACTAAGCTTTTCATAACATTTCGAAAAAGCGGGGTCGAGCTCTGCACACAGAAAAAAATATTTTGTTGAAAAAACAAAAATTCTGTTGTTTCAACAAAATTTTTTGGTCAACATAGCGCCAACAAAAATTTTGTTGTCAATGCCAAATTATTTTGTTAAAATTATTTTGTTGATTCAACCAAATGGTTTTGTTGATTCAACCAAATGGTTTTGTTGATTCAACCAAAAATGCGCCAAAGCGAAAATGCGCAATGACCGACCACAGGACTTTCGGACCCAACAGATTTAACGAGCACGTACTCCGCACATACTCTGTAGGTCTTCAGTGGTACCGGGACTCGATCGCGTGACCTTCCGATCTCGAGACCGAGACGCTGACCACTAGGCTTACTACGGCCCCAAGTTACTTTTGACAATAGCAATCAAATCCTTTTACGAGGATAATGGCAGAATGGCGCCCTTAATTTTCTTCGATTTGCCGTTGATGACAGGCGCCATGACGTCACAGTTAGAAACAGCCAATAGCAGGCCGAGCTTACCTCAACCAAACGGGTTTTGTTGTGGTGAAAATACTCGCTTTGTTGGGACAAGTAAAATATTGTTAAGTCAACAAAATTAGTCAACAAAAAAAATTTGGTTCTCCCAACAAAACATTTTTTTCTGTGCACTGTTAAAAATTTTGTGCTTGGTTTTACCATGATATTGGTTCCTAGTAGCTGCAACGGCTATGTGGTGAAATGTTTCACCTTTTTTCGGTGTTTGGTTGAACCATTTTTCTGGATTTGGAAACAAAAACATGAGAAATGGTTCAACCGAATACCAAAAATATGGTTTAACGTTTCACCACACAGCCGTTGCAGCTACTAGGAACCATATTTTTGGTGAAACAAAGTGCCTAATTTTTAACAGTGTGTAGCAGTGATCATTTACGGAGTAAAAACTAAATATTATTTTTTATGAAATTTGTTGGAATGCGTTATTATACTAGTCTTAAGTCTATTCTCCAGGGAATAGTACTATTAATATACGCAAACAATTCCATATCAATCAGTTCATTAGTTCTTAAGAAATAAGATTTGTCGAGAAGAAAAATTTCATTTTGCAGTAAAGCATTTAAAAATGAAACAGTTGATGCTTGTTAACAAAATTTCAATAATTCTCGTTACATTTTAGGTAGCGTCAATATAAAGACAGTTTTGGATTCGTAAAAATCTCCTCTATAATTAAAAAAAAATTACATTTTGTCAAAAATTGTCATTTCAACGTATTTGAATACCACCTACGTCAGTACAGGGATTGAATTTGGCTACTAACGGGACTCATTTGTACCAAACAAAAGTCTAAAAACTTCTAAAAGCACTTAGAAACTCATTATACTATGTTTCAGTCTTAGAAAAAGAGAAAAAAAAAACTTTTAAAATTTGTAGTCAATGGGTTAAAAAGCATATTTTTACAGGAAAATAAAATAAAAAATATCCTTATTTTTCTCAGGGCCCGACTTAGTGGCCCCATCTTTAGTGGCCAGCCAGTTTGGGGGCCCCCGCAACATAAGATATGACATCAGATACCTATTGTATCATGTCAAATTATTTTATCTACTTACATATTTTTTATTCACTTGATCACATGGATGAGGTAGTTAATTTATAAAATTAATAATGAATAAAAACTAGTGGCTTGCGAATAAAAAATTAATAGTACTTGGTTCAATTGTATCATGTTTATTATTAATTTTTTCTTTGTGGCAAATATTTTCCCCCAATATTATTCTTTTAAGAAAATTTGGGGGCCCACTTGAAGTGGGGGCACGTGCCCCGTTTGCCCTGCCAGAAATCAGGCTCTGATTTTCTGTATATTTTTGTTCTGTAAGATATATTTTCAGTGTAATTATATAAGTTATTTTAACTCACACCCTCTTCTCCCCACTAGGCCGAGGAAGTGAGCGACGGCCGGCGCTTCTCCACCGCCAAGCTCCATGTGGAGGTGGAGGCGGTGGACAACCACCCGCCCGTCCTCCACCCGGCCGCCATGGAGGGATTCGTGGACGAGAACGCCCCGATAGGGACCACCGTCACCGTGGACATGGAGGGCAGGAAGCCGCTCGCACTCACCGTCACGGACGCAGACATGGTGAGCACGGTTTCTCAAACAGGGTTGTAAACGGAGCACTAGGGAAAATGATGGACAATGGGGCGAGAATATTCGCGGATAAATGGGATTTCATGGATAAAAAATAATGATGGAATTTCGTGGATAGTAATAGTGGAATTTCATGGATAGTAATGGGAAAATATGGAATGAAATTTCATGGATAGTAATGAGAATATATAGAACGAAATTTCATGGATAAATATCTCCACGTGGAGGTGGATGCCGTGGACAACCACCCTCCCGTCCGCCGTGGATGGATTCGTGGACGAGAACGCCCCTAGGGACCACCGTCACCGTGGACATGCAGGGCAGGAAGCCGCTCGCACTCGCCGTCACGGACGCAGACATGGTGAGCACGGTTTCTCTAACAGGGTTGTAAACGGATCACTAGGAAAAATGATGGACAATGGGACGAGAATATTCGAGTCTTAAAGGGATTTCATGGAAATGATGAAATTTAATGAATAGTAATGGGAAAATTTAGAACGAAATTTCATGGATAAATATCTTCACGTCGAGGTGGATGCCGTGGACAACCACCCTCCCATAAATGATTTAAAATAAGATTTATATTTAAGTAATTTATTAATATTTATTAATTTCCGTTAAATTATTGATTCTATTTGTTTTCAGAGTGGCGAAGAGGGCGCCATTCCGTATACTTTCGAAGTGACTACTCTCTCCTTCCGTGTGAATTCGGACGGATATTTGGTGGTCAACGAACCCAATTTGGATCGAGACCCTCCCAACCCGAGTAAATACACATTTCAGGTAGGTTATTTTGCTAACTTATATATCAAGTTTAGTTTAGTTTAGTTTAAATTATCGTCGCACTAGAGCTACACAAGGGCTATTGGCGACGGGCGTCATATTTTAGAACCACAGTCAAGTGACGAGCCGACACCTGAGTCTGAGTAGGCACCCTACGCAACCGTTAAGGGCGACATCGTACGCAGCATTAGGACTTTGAAGGATATTTCACGTGCACTCCCTCTCCACATTCGTCGGACATTTTTTGGCTGCACGAGCCGTTTATAGGTCGGCAGTTATTTTGCGATGCCCGGACCCGAACCTGGGACCTTTCGCATGCTAGGCGAATGTCTAACCGACTGGGCTCCCCAGCCCCCATTTATATATCAAGAAAACTTATTGCTTCTATTCAACTTAACTAGAAAATTGTTTAGGTCCGTAAAGTAATTTAAAGGACAAAAATGGAACATTTCTTTTAGGGATAGCACTTACTAAAATCCGCACTTAGCTGGCATGCAATTTTCTTTTATTTTTTTTTTTAATTTCACGAACAATTAGGGAAATTAACAGAAACATTTCATTGAAATTTTTTTGATAATTGTATAGTGAATGGAAACAAAACCTGATTTCAAACAAGAAGTACTGAAATAAATAAATTACAGTATTTTAATGGTACTGAAACGCCTTGAAGACGTTTTTTTTTAGTACGGACCCACAGATGAATGGATGGACAAACTTATATAAAATACACTGTTAACAAGAAGTTCATAAAGAACTAAAATAGCCTACTTTCCTGTTACTTAAATACTTACTGAAGTTCTAATCGGGAAAAAAACTAGGTTCCTAAAGTAAATATCATCAACAGCCGTTTCTACACTAGATTTATACACATTAGAAAAAAAAAATCGAAACACAGCACCCAGCTATAATTTAAACTTCTAAAAGCCAAAATCAACTATTTTCCTTAATATTCGTTCGCAAATTAATTAAATATTATTTATCATCTGCTCGTGATTTATTTGTAGTTCGAAGAATAAATATTTATTAATAACAAAAGTAATGAAACTACTCCGAACTGCATTAAAAAACAAGAAATGTAAATTAAAACTAAGCATAATTGCATGCAAAAGTATGCCTTGCCGCTTTCTTGGTAGATAATTAATGAATAATCAAAGAATCAAATTGTTCTACATTTTATGACGTCATTCCAAACTGATTCATGAAAATATTATTTTGCTTCAAATATGTTTAAATAAAGTTTCTCATGCCATTGTTGATTTGGCAACAGTGATTTAAATGACTCAAAATTGAATTTCAATGCTAATTCAATGGGAAATTCGCCGACAGATAGTAGATTTATGTCCGTCCGGACGTACAGACAGACGGACAAAAAGTATGAAAGTTGGGTATCTGAGGTCATAGCTTTCTAACAAAAAAGAATTTTTAAGATCCGATGATTAGAACCGATTTTGGAAGGGGGGTACAGACAGACAGACAAACGGACAGACAGGCGGACAGACAGACGAACAGACATACGAACAGACAGATATATGGACAGACAGACAGATGGATAGACAGACAGACAGTTGGACATCAACCGCATTTCCATACCTACAGTGATTTAAATGACTCAAAATTGAATTTCAATGCTAATTCAATGGGAAATTCGCCGACAGATAGTAGATTTATGTCCGTCCGGACGTACAGACAGACGGACAAAAAGTATGAAAGTTGGGTATCTGAGGTCATAGCTTTCTAACAAAAAAAGAATTTTTAAGATCCGATGATTAGAACCGATTTTGGAAGGGGGGTACAGACAGACAAACGGACAGACAGGCGGACAGACAGGCGGACAGACATACGAACAGACAGATATATGGACAGACAGACATATGGACAGACAGACAGATGGACATCAACTGCATTTCAATACCTACAGTGATTTAAATGACTCAAAATTGAATTTCAATGCTAATTCAATGGGAAATTCGCCGACAGATAGTAGATTTATGTCCGTCCGGACGTACAGACAGACGGACAAAAAGTATGAAAGTTGGGTATCTGAGGTCATAGCTTTCTAACAAAAAAAGATTTTTAAGATCCGATGATTAGAACCGATTTTGGAAGGGGGGTACAGACAGACAAACGGACAGACAGGCGGACAGACAGGCGGACAGACATACGAACAGACAGACATACGAACAGACAGACATATGGACAGACATACAGATGGACATCAACTGCATTTCAATACCTACAGTGATTTAAATGACTCAAAATTGAATTTCAATGCTAATTCAATGGGAAATTCGCCGACAGATAGTAGATTTATGTCCGTCCGGACGTACAGACAGACGGACAAAAAGTATGAAAGTTGGGTATCTGAGGTCATAGCTTTCTAACAAAAAAAGAATTTTTAAGATCCGATGATTAGAACCGATTTTGGAAGGGGGGTACAGACAGACAGACAAACGGACAGACAGGCGGACAGACATACGAACAGACAGACAGATGGACAGACAGACAGATGGACATCAACCGCATTTCAATACCTACAGTGATTTAAATGACTCAAAATTGAATTTCAATGCTAATTCAATGGGAAATTCGCCGACAGATAGTAGATTTATGTCCGTCCGGACGTACAGACAGACGGACAAAAAGTATGAAAGTTGGGTATCTGAGGTTATAGCTTTCTAACAAAAAAAGAATTTTTAAGATCCGATGATTAGAACCGATTTTGGAAGGGGGGTACGGACAGACAGACGGACAGACGGACATCGACCGCATGTCAATACCTACTTTTTCATTTTTTTAATTCTTTCGAATTAAAAAAAGAAAAGTGGGCTAAAAATTGTGTGCTTGGTTTCACCATGATATTGGTTCCTAGAACCTGCAACGGCTGTGTGGTGAAATGTTTCACCTTTTTTGGGGTTTTTCTTTGAACCATTTTTCTGGATGTGGAAACAAAAACCTGAGAAGTGGTTCAACCGAATACTAAAAATAGGATGGAACGTTTCACCACACGGCCTTTGCAGCTACTAGGAATCAATATCATGGTGAAACCAAGCACGAAATTGTTAACAGTGTAGGTCTTTAAACAAATAGGATATAGATAAAAAAAAAACATAGAATTAAAATGGGACTTTTCGAAAGGTTTCTGCTGAAATAACATCGAACTAGATAAGAGCTAGATGAAGGCTATTGGTTAGAACGAAACTTGAAACGATTGTATGGGCATGGAAATCATCACCATATTCTTTGTGACTTAATGAAAAAAAGTAGGCCAAATTAGGTTTAACCACGGCCAACTTCAATAACAAGGCCAGAGAAGCTCTCTCAAACATGAGCGTAGACGGAAATATTGACGTCACTGTTCCCAGTGCCGAAGATCGAGAAACTAGTTCGGACTCTTTCGGAACCCTGAAATTGTGGTCAGCCGTGAACGAGTGGTTCCGAACAGGTTTCGAGACAGGTTGTCTTCATCTTCGGAACAACGTCACTCGGAACTATGACGTCAAAATTTCCGTCCACGAGCTTGTTTGGTAAAGCTTCTTCGGCCTTAGTAGTTGAGTAGGCCGTGGTTTAACACATTAATGACGATTCGCAAGAAAATTTGCTATGCGAAAATAAGCTTTCTGCTTAAGTTTGCTTAAATAGCAAACAAAGAATATTAATACTGAACTATTTATGTAGGACAAAATAAGTTACATGAAAAAATAAATTTAAGCACTTAAATTTAACGTTTTTAGTCGGAAAAGCAAGTGTTAATACTATTCACAAATGGGCTTTCAGTGGATTAAGAAATAATTAACATATATATGACATATAAAACCTTAACCCCTCAGAATCTTATATTTTGTACCCCAATTAAACTTAATAACTTAAATTACCTTTTTAACATATCTTTAATATCACTTATAAATATCTTTAACATCCCAACAACAGCGTCATCGAGTCGCACCAAGTAACAGTTCCCACAGAAACTGTTTAGTCATCAAATATTTTACTGTGGCCTTAAACCTCTCTCATAATTCATCATCAACCCTGATTGGTCAATCGAAGAACAAACCATAATAATCTGTAGCTGTGACGCACTTTTTAACTAGACTCCGACATGTAAAGTTGTGTGCTTTTGGCGGGCCGAGCTACGGCTCCGGACTCCGTCCCGTTAAATACTCTAAATGATCTCTTTACAATAAATTATCTTGGACGTCCAAGCTATCTCCTTTTATTAGAATGAACTAAATAATAATTATACTCTCCTGTATAGTGGATGTCATTCTATTACATATATAAGAGGTGTTTAATGCAACTGCTTGTTCGCGACAGGTGATCGCTCGTCAAGTCGACAGCCTCCCTGGCAAAGGAGCAAGCGCCCCGGTGGCCATCAGCGTACACTTGAATGACGTCAACGACAACTCGCCCATCATCGCCCCTCTCCCCACCGTTCAGCTGCCGGCGGGTGACGGGCTCAGACCCGTGGCTAAGGTAAGCAAGGGAACATTGTACGCGGGTTTTTATAGTAAAAATTGTGATGCATATTGAATAGTTGGGGTTATAGCATAGATATCATAGTTAAAGTATTAGATTGGCGGATCACGTGACCTCCAATGCTAACGACGGGACGCGCATGGAGGCCAGAATAAGAGGGCAAAATGGCCAGTGTTGCTGCCACTTTAAGGAGAAAAATACTACGAAAAAATACCATTTAATTCTAAAATTACAAAAAAAAATATCGTAAAAATACTAGCTGCATTTTGGAATCTTTTTAGTGACTTGAAATCCTTTTCTAATATATATTTTTTTAATTTTAGAAATAAATGGTATTTTTTCGTAGTATTTTTCTCCTTAAAGTGGCAGGAACACTGGCCATTTTACCCTCTTATTTTGGCCTCCATGCGCGTCCCGTCGTTATCATTGGAGGTCACGTGATCAGCCAATCTAATACTTTGACTATGATATCTATGGGTTATAGTGAAAAAAAATGAAAGTTGCTTCTTAATTATTGGGATTTCTCACGTCAACTGGTACTACCTTGGCCAAACTGAATAGAGTATTAGGCATGGACATCCCAAAAATTAGCATTGCATTTAAACTAGTCGCATAAATTTTTGTACCGTATTTGTGGTATCACAGTTGAATTTGATTGGACGGGTCTTAATTGTACTGAACGCTGACTCGAGAGAAGCGGGGAAAATCGTTACTATAACTCAAATAAAGAGTTTTGCTCATTGGATAAATATTTACAACTCTCCTCTCGAATGGCGTATCCGAAGGTGTCCATACACTGTCATCAAGAAACTTGTTATCGGGGCGCCTGATACTCTATTTTACTTAGTCTTGTTTTTACTTCAATTCATAACTAACCCATATATTCATCCAATATGGAAAGGAAGACGGACAGAAGAGTGACAGTAAAGTGGCAAGCGACAAGCTAGCAGGCCCGCATATTACGAAAAGACAACCAAAGAATTAGCACTCAACATATTACGAAGTGGCCAGAAATCGAAAAAATACAAAATATCAACCCTCCAAATTTGAGGGGTTACTAAATTTTAGTTTCTATTATGCTAAATGCTGTAGATTCCCGAAATTTCAGTAAATTAAAAATTTTCCTGAGTCCTTATTTGTTTTTGAGTGATTGGTTCGGTCGCTGTTATAAGGAAGCCGATAAAATTGAAACAAAAAAATATGATACATCGGCCAACTAGCACCAGCATTACTAAGGGCAAAACATTTTCCGTAAAGGGGCCCTCCGAAATTCGATGTGCATGTAGTCTGCGTTTTCCTAGATCAGACCCTTGTCATGTCTAATTCTTCAAGTCGTACAAATTGAGACCCCGCTCTTCACACTGTTAACAATTTTGGTGCAAGATTGCACCATAATTCTGGAACTTTCTAGCTGCCACCACACTCTTAAAACAAAATATTGAAATCCACTATCTATAGGGGAAGTGCATTTTCGGCACCGGAAAGGAGTGGAAATTAACTCAGACTGAGTTAAAACCGCTCGTTTTAAGAGTGTAGGACGTATATTGTTTTCTTTTATTTATTTTACCCACTCCGCAAAAAGAGTGAAATCCACTCCTATAGGGGAAGTGCATTTTCGGCACGGAAAGGAGTGGAAATTAACTCAGACTGAGTTAAAACCGCTAGTATGTTTTAAGAGTGCACTATTTAGAATGTGAATTTACCAATTCTGTGATAAGACCCTACTTTTGATACACCACAAAAGTGGTAAATCAACGCTCCAATGAGTGGTGGCAGCTAGAAAGTTCCAGAATTGTGGTATAAATCTTGTCCCGAAATTTTGAACAGTGATAGTTTCCTCCTCTCACGTCGGGTACTTTCCGTTTGGTAGGTGGAGGCGAAGGACGCCGACGACGTGGAGGGGTCCGAGCAGGTGGTGTTCTCCATCTACCACGTGTCCAACGACGGCATGTCCAAGTTCCGCGTGGACAGACGGACGGGCAGTGTCCAGGTGGTGGACAAAGTGGCCGCGGGGGAGCAGTACAGCATCACCGTGCAGGCCACCGACCCAGGGGGCAGGTAAGACGCATTTAGATATATAATAGCCAACTAACATACACTGTAAAAAAATGTACAGTCCCTGGACAAATTATTAGACGTACTGTATTTTTTTAGTAATGATGAAAACATACCAAAGAATGCCATATCAGTAAAAAAGATGTCGATATATGTATTAAGTATAGCAGATAGTATTTTCAATTCAATAGCTTAAGTTTAGGAACACAAATGTCCTTCTAAAGGTATTTTGTTCATCATTGATTGATACATGAAATCTTGCAGTGCGTCTAGTAATTTGTCCGGGGACTGTACATTTTACGAGCATTTGCCCTTCAATTTTTATGGGCAAACAGCCTTATTTGATTTAAAACGGTCTGACCCACTCAATAAACGGCCATATCCTTTAGACTGTTAGAAAGTGAGGGCGATTCCCGTATTTTTTACAGTTTGGGCTCATCTATTTTCTATAGGAAATGATGGACATGAATGTGTTTTTAACGGGGTGTGACTGGAATCTTTGCTGCCGTTCCCTGGCCGGTATTTTACAAGGATTACGAAGGAAACACCGAAACATTTTGTGTTAACCGAATTTCATGTTAACCGTCAGGAATTTTTTTTACATTGGACCTATGGAAATTAACACCTAAAAAATATTCTAATTTTACAATGCAACACACTGTGTAGAATTAGTAATTCAATTAATAAAGTTCATTTGGACTAGTACATACTATAGAAAATTAAGGAAATTTTTTAATGAACAGTGATTGGATTAATACTATTAATTTAATACTACTACGAATCATTTTAGATGTCATGATATTCTCAGAAATAGAAGACAATTTATTTTTTATATACAAGAGATGAATTTTACATCACAAGGAGTAGTGAACACTGCTGGACATTAGAGATCTTTATTTTAGGTATCTTCTACAGCAGAGGCCAAGAACGGCCCCTACAAACACAGTCTCACATGTCGAGGTCTAGTTAGAAAGTGCGCAGTTAAACTCATCGAATTGTTTTATTGGAGACTGATCACGTGTTCAACTTTTCCATGGGAACTCGGCTGAATAAGCGGTTTTTATCTGCGCGTGTCAAGGATACAATTAACTGAGAATGGCAAAGTTGTATGATTTTATTATAGTATTTTAATAGTGGGAATATTGTCTCATACATAGTTCACTTTCCGCTTTTTTTAAAAAATGTTTTGTTTCATTTGTTCTTCGAAACTTTGAATTACTAAGAAAAAAGTCAAATTCTCAATTTTTGTTCGGGTTAAGCGGGATATCACCTAAAGCGATTTCGTGTCAATAGATTTTTTAGCATTACCTCAAAGCTTTATAGGCCGGGGAATTGCTTTGAGTTCAGCTTAAGCGAAATTTCATGTTAAGCGAGTTCGCGTTAACGAGGTTCGACTGTAGTATTTCATCTATTGAAAATCTTGTTCATATAGTCTATGTAAATATCTTCCTACAAACTTCTTTATAATGGAATAATTTCAGGTTCAGCCAGGCAATCCTGGACGTGAATGTGGTAGCAGGAGCAAATGCGGGTGGCCCTGTATTTGCTCAAGATAGGTACGACGCCCAAGTGAGCGAAGGGGCGGCTGTCAAGTCGACTCTCATCACACTAACGGTGCGTACTTGAGAGATACACGAGTGATATTAGGAAAAAGTACTTGAGATATACTTTGAATCTCATCTCACCTGCATTTAAAAACTGATAACTTTTTATAGAATTTCGTGCGTAAAAGTTGAAAAAGCAACGTATGAAACGCTAATGAAAAGTTAAAAGATCTTACAAAGCATGCAGCCGTTTCGGGACTTGAACGAAATTCTGTCTTCAGTGCATAAAAATGATGAATGAATGACATTTCATTTCATTCATTTCAGTTCATTTCAATTCATTTCATTCATTTCTTTTCAGTTCATTCAGTTCATTTCATTCATCGTGTTTATGCACTGAAGACCAGCTTTTTAAGATCTTTTATCACACTTTTATTTGCGTTTAATACGTTGTTTTTTAAACTCTTATTAATAACGCAAAAACCTTTTACATAATTTCTTTTGTGTCTTCCGCCACTTGGAATACCACAAATACCCTTAGGTACATTCTGTTAAAACTATTCCATTTTACAATTTCGGGTTGACATTTATCGACGAATTTAATTATTCCATGATGATCATGAGAATATTCTTAAAGGAATAAAATGTTTTTATTTAAAATAACTTTTAACCTTTTAATATATCTAAGTTCTTGAATGATGATTTTCGCATTTAAGGCGATGGATCCAGAGAAAGACGAAGTTACCTACTCCATTATTGAAGGAAATATCAATGGAGACTTTTCCATCGATCCAAAAAGGTAAAAGAGTAAAGTTTTATAACATATTTAGTAAATGCATTCATTCGCAATGGAAGTTTTCATATTGAAATTTTTTTGATGTATTTCTAGCGGTGTTATATCGGTGGCTAAACGTTTGGACCGAGAAGAAGTGTCAGCGTACGCACTGCTGGTCAGAGCAACTGATCCTGGAACTCTTGTAAGTAAAATTCGAAAGACATCACTTGTGTTTTTACCACTCAGCAGCGAATAATGTATTTACATGAACTATTTGTTTTTTTAAGCTCAAACACAGCATTGTTAGTTGTCGTACATTATTGCATTATCCAGTATTAAACATCCTACATTATTAAATATCCTACATTAATCCCTACTCATAAACTCCTAGATGCGATACTCATCATGTTACAAATTTTTACATTGTGAATATTACATTGGATTCTCCTTTTAATTACGAATATTATATTCTCTTTCTAATTACGAACATTACATTATATTATTCTTCTAATTACGGATATTACACTATATTCTCTTTCTAATTGCGAACATTACATTATATTATTCTTCTAATTACGGATATTACACTATATTCTCTTTCTAATTGCGAACATTACATTATATTATTCTTCTAATTACGAATGTTACACTATATTCTCTTTCTAATCGCGAACATTACATTATATTATTCTTCTAATTACAAATGTTACACTATATTCTCTTTCTAATTGCGAATATTACTTTATATTCTCATTCTATTTTCCTATTTCTCTTTTTCAGTTTTCAACTACGACAGTGGACGTCAGGGTGACAGACATCAATGACCAGAACCCGGTCTTTTTGCAGTCAGAGTACACGTTCCGAGTCGACGAGGGCAAAGCAGACGCCTATGTTGGAACTGTGCAGGTAGGCTAACTTCATTTTTGTCATTTTCTCAAGTTCAATGTTCAGAATTTTTGCGTTCGTTAATAGTTTTAATTGTTACTAGTATTGTAGTTACTGTTTCACTGTTAGTGGTTAAATGTATTTCTATTTTCAGGCTAGAGATGAGGACATTTCCATGAATGGACTGATTACATATTCTTTGTCAGGATCTAAGTAAGTGTCTTAAGCTGCATCTCAGACAAGTAAACTAGTTTGTCAAATTTTTAATATTCTCAGAAAAGTTGAGCAATAATATTTTAAAATCTTAATTCAACAATTGAAAAATAAAAAAAGAAGATTCAGTTCTAAAAATGTTTGATTCAGGACGTACGCAGCGTACTGTACTATTTTGTGTTTGAAGAACTGCTCTTAGGGCGAGACATTTCTTATTTAGGACAAACACAAACGTACAAGTCAAAACGGTAGAATTCTGTAAGATCCAGGACAAACAATGTTAAACAGTCACAATCTCAGCAAGTTCTGCCAAACGGTCGAAAAGGCAACTACGAATTTTATACATTCTTCACTTCACTACAGTTCAATTATTAAAGTCAGTCATTACGAAAAATATTGTTTTTCTTTGAGAAAGTCACTTCACTACAGTACGTTCTTTCAATTCGACTATCAACTACCAGGACGTACACTGCGTACGTCGTCCCCTCTACCAGTAAACAGCTACCAGCAACAGCTTTTGTAGCCTGGTCTATAGGATCTTACACGAGAATTTAAGCCTATGGGAGTGAAGGGGTTAAGCTAACTTTTATGACATTTAGTAGCGACGTCCGAATTCTTACTTAAGTTAATGAATCGTACAGTAACTAATGTAAAGTGTAGCCTATTAAGTGGTTTCAATCGCTCGTGGTCTTTGAAAAAATCCATCCATTTTCGTATCTTTTCAGCCCTGACTTTAGACTGGATCCGACAACGGGCGAACTGCGGACTTCTCGTCCTTTGGACTTTGAGTCTCGCCACGCCCACAAGTTGACCGTCATGGCTCGGGACAGCGCCCCGGACTCCAGATTCGGTACCGTGACCGTCACCGTGCTGGTCAACGACGTACAGGACGAGAAACCCCTGTTCGAGAAGACCGGCTACGAGGCCAGCGTGCCGGAGAACAAGGCCAACCATGTTGTGATTCAAGTCAAGGTACAGTTGGCGACATTATTTATCGTAGAATTAACGTTTAAGGTTACAATTGCGCAACAAAATCAAGTTTATTTCTTAACAAAATGAAGTTTATTTTGTTCCCAATACTAGCCCTCGGGATAGCATGATTACTTTGGCGGTTATGGTTAAGAGTTGCTGGTATGTAAGAAGTTTCGGGGTCCATTCAACGATTCCTATGCTTCCCTTTCACCCGTCAAACCTATTATACCCCTATAAACAAGCAGGGCCGGATTTAAAGATTTGCCGCTTGTAGCCTACGATCGATTTGCCGCCCTTGACACAATGTTCAATCTTTTTATTTATGCTTATGAATGGTGTTTTTCCTTCCCCCACTTCCGTTGTAAGATATCCCAGATATAGTTTGCTTGGCTATTTTTTTCCGTCTATATATCAGAATCATCTATGTACCTTTAAACTCTAAATCGAAAACGAAATATTTGGCGAATTCTTTAAACTGTTCTACTATTTTTCTTTAAACTTACAAATCCGGGGGGAGAGGGTGCAATTGCCCTCGAAGCAGCCATGTTTCCCCTACTAATTATTAGTACAATATAAACGTTTACGGTTAACGCTTTAATGTAAATTATTTTTCTTACTTAAAAATATTAGTATCTTTATAATATTTTTTATTACGATGCCTCTTTAATAGGTCGTAAAATTTGCTGAAATTCGCCGCTCTGGGATACAGCCTACTTAGCTTATTTATAAATCCGGTCCTGTAAACAAGTGCATAAAGAGTCTTTACACATTTTTATTAGTCTAACAGTTAAAGTAGTACTGCTTTTTATATAAATGATTAAACTATATATTTCAGAAAAGAAATATTTTAAAATAATTGTTGAATTGTGAGTATATAAATCTTAGCGATCGTATTGTTCAATTTTTTAATGCAACTTATTTAATAATATTATAAAATGATTTATTATTAAATGTAGTCTTATATATAAATTAAAGTCCCATTTTTTCGTTATGACGGCATCACGCCCGAACGGCTGGACCGATTTCACTAATTCTTTTTTCGTTGTGTTTGTTATTGTCAGGAGAAGGTTCTTAATGAATGAGGTATTCGAAATTCGAACGGTTGTAGGAGTGCAAAACGTGAGCCGTTTTCTCCATAGGAATAGCATTGTTATGAACTTTTAATTTATAAATTTCGTTTTCTAATTTGAAAAAATTTCAGCGCGTTCAGCGTGAGCGAAAATTAAGTATAAACACGTCAGAGCACGTGAGTTTAATTTGTAGGATTTTTATTTGTATATCATTATTTTATTTATTGAATTTAAATCTTTTGATTTTTTTTTGTTTCCGAATTTAATTTAATTGATGTTTATAAATGGTAAGAAGTGAAGATATTGCTACAATGCATCATGGCAGTAAAGGCGATTACTATTCTAGATCTGATGAATACTTCTAAGAAATGTTAATTCTCTCTACGTATATAGCGTAAAAACTTTATTTTTATGAAACTGTCAATTTGGTACAGCTATGATATGGTCAATTGAATGTTGGCATTGGCGGCTTTTGGCAAAGTTAAAAATTTAGCGTAGGGTAGCTATTCCCATCCAGTTGTATGGGTTAGGGTTAGTTTGAATTATCGTCGCATTAGAGCTATACAATAGGGATATTAGCCGCGGGCGTCTTTATTTAGAACCACAGTCATGTGACGAACCAACACCTGATTAGGCACCCAATGCAACTTTTACATCGTACGCAGCGTCGGGACTTATATAAAAATAAAAAATAAATATTTAACGTGAAAAATATTTAACGTGCACTCCCACCACATGGGGTATTATTCTTTGGACATTTTTGGCTGCATTTGCCAAGGATCGACGGATTTTTCGATCAACCTTCAATTAGAATTCAATATTCATAGTAAAGACAAGACAACTTCTGTCGGGTCCAATTAGAATTCAATATTCATAGTAAAGACAAGACAACGTCTGTCGGGTCAGCTAGTCTACAATAAATATTAGACAATCACGACATTATTTGTCTTTACATTCATGATGCTTAACAATTCTGTGTTAGCTTTGCAACTTTGGTAGCAAACCCATATTATTTATGTCCCAATACATTCCTTTAGAAACTGAAGAGTACATCTTCATATAACTTATTGTTTTAAATGTATAGGCTCGTGACCCCGACTCCGTGAGCAGCGTGACCTACGTCATCAAAGAAGGGGGCGATGGATTGTTCGAAATCGATTCTTCCACCGGAATCATCCGAACCCTGAAGCCCCTGGACTACGAGCAACAGGCTTCCTACAGTCTTCTGATAGGAACCACGGAAAACGAAGGCCCTGACCCAAGGGCAACGGCCACCGTGGACATCCATGTCACTGTAAGTACAGCTTAGGATGAGGTCAAGGAAGAGTAAATTGGAGGGAAACGTTATAGTCGTTAATCTGAACATTAACGACTACAATGTTTCCATCCAAGATGCAAATGTAATACACTGCTCAAAACATTTAGGGGAGCACTTTCCGTACTTTTGTTAATCCTTTCAATTCCAACTTTTTATTTTAAAAATCTAAAATTTGTGAAATAGATTCATTATGCATTTAGAATGAAATGGCAAAAACAGGGGGGGGGGGGGGAAATCTTAATTTTACTGAAATTTAAGGGGAGGGGAAATTGGAATAACTTTTGAATAAATTATAACAATAATAAAAAAAAAAGTTAAAATCAATTTATAAACTTCTAAGAATGCAAGCGTGAAGAATTTAGGGTTAATTTATTTCATAAAATTTTTTGGGGGTGAGTTTCATTTTACCATGTTTTTCATATTTTCATTTAATTAAAACATTCAATTCTCCAAAAGACATGATTTTTCCATCTAACGAAGAATAAGTGCGAGCTCGACTTAGTGAGGAAAAAAAAACGCAAGCTGATGATTCCAAATGGAATCATTGGAGGTGAAAGGGTTTACACCATGCATTCCCCTAATTCTTTTGAGCAGTGTAGCTAAATATAAACTAAGAAAAAATCAATTCCAACGAAACACTTGTTTGAAATATAAATGCACAGATGAGATTCACACACTATAGCCAGGCTGAGAACCAACCATCACAGAGGCACGAAGATCGACATAGAGGACAGGAGACTCTACAGGAACTGTGATAACTTCCCAGTTACGCAGCTGACACTACGGAATATCTTTGAGTATCCAGCTATGAGTGTTAATCTGAGATAAATGGGATTCTTGCCCAGGGCCGGATTTAAAGATTTGCCGCTTGTAGGCTGTAGATTTGCTGCCCCTGTCACAATATTCTCACCCTTCGGGGAAAGATAGCTGGTTAGGTGCAAAATAGGGTGGTATAATGTGCTATTTAAAATTATCCCACGAATATAAAAGAGGGAAAATAGGTTTAGTTGAAATACAATATAATTAGATCATTTATAATATCCTCACTTAACCTAGGTACGATATCTACGCTGTAAACTGCTATGTAACGTACACGCAATGAAATAGTTCATCAAAAACTCAGTAAATATGTTGATGCTAATGGTCGTAAATTTACGCCAAAATTGTTGTCACTATAGATTTAAATGCTGTTTTGCGAAACTTAGTCATCTAAATGGTGTAAATTATATTTTCGTCTTGTATCACAAAGAATGAAATTATAATTTTACGATCTCTGAAAGCCTTTTTAAACCCTTTTAATTAACGCTTAAAGAAAAATCAGTTAAAAAATATCTAGATTTGTTTCTGTTATTTTCCTATAGAAATTTTCCGTTTTCTTAAACTGCTGCAGTTTTCTGTAAAATTATACCTCAATTTGTCAAAATAAATATTTTCTCTGGGAACAGATAAAATCTGTAACCAACTATACACTTGCCGAGAACAGATTTTTTTTGTTCGTAGGATAGAGCTTGGATAGAATGTTTGACGTAGATCTGACTTCACTATAGGCTTTGCCGTTATAGTTTAGAAAAGCTAGCTGCCGGGTAATTTGTTTGTGAGGTTTAAGAAAACAGTGGACGTCCCCGTAAGCGTGGATGTTCCAGTCGACAGAAGGAAATATGATGAGTATGATTGTAAAAATAAACTTTCCAAGAGTATGAAC
The DNA here is from genome assembly GCA_019343175.1 of Oedothorax gibbosus. Classification (NCBI taxonomy): domain Eukaryota; kingdom Metazoa; phylum Arthropoda; class Arachnida; order Araneae; family Linyphiidae; genus Oedothorax; species Oedothorax gibbosus. The sequence continues at coordinate 36,438,245 of CM033278.1, forward strand.
TATGAAGGACACATGGGATATTCGCATGTATTTTATGCGTATTTTATAGTTATTTTTTTTAATTTAAAATATGTTTTCCAGGACGAGAACGATGTTGCTCCTACCTTCACCAGCGTGCCTCTTCCGATTCGTCTCCAGGACACGGTGCCGCTTGGGACTGTCGTGACGACGATTGTAGCTTCGGATGCTGACGCAACGGTACGCAAAGTTAATGTAGATATACAACGCAACAGAACAAATGTTTCTGATCTATATCATTTAGCCTACACAATGAATAACTCATTTTACTGAATAAATTGTTAGGTCTGGGAAAAAGATTTTGGATTCTCTACTTAATTGGAGGAAGGCTCTGCTATATGAGAGCTATATTATATACTATCTGCTATATTCTCTCTTTATATCTGCTATCTGAAGAATCTATGCTCGCAATTTCTTGGAATACTTGACCATCCGTAGAGACCTCGGATAAATAGATACGTTGATTAGCTGTTCAGACCTGTTGATATGATAAAATGTAATATGAGGGTTAAAATTCGTACACTTAAAAAAATCGGCGTAACTGTACTCCATAAAACTATGGAAACTAATTTTATAGAATCCACAATTATCTTTTGTATGAGAAATAAAAAAAAGATTAATTTTCCACTTGCCCAATGTAAAGCACAAAATAGGAGAAAGCATTAATCCGATTTTGTGCTTTAACGTTATTCTGTAAACATGGTGGCAGCACATGCTGCCACAGTCTTTACGGTCACGTCACTTTTTTTAAAAAAGTGTAACGAGAATCGTCCATAGAGGGTACCACGAAAAATGGCTGTGGGTATTTGCAGACTTGCAGATTCTGTAAAAAACTAACTGGTCAGTTCAAAGCTGGATTATTAGAGGAGAAAAAATGATTTCTAACTAGAATTTTACAATATATGCCTCATTTTTTAAAATAAAATGTATTGATTTTTATCGTACAGGCTCCCGGGAGCGAGATACGGTACGAGGTGACCGGAAAGGACAAGTCCCCGACCTACTTCTTGGTGGATCCCGTGTCCGGTCTGATTTCTGTGAAGGACGACTTGAGGAAAGAACCGGACTCGGAGTACAGGGTATGGCCAATTTAAAACAACTTATACACACACCGTTCCATCGACCGGTAGGTCAGTACGATTATTGCTATTACGTTTATAACCAATAATTGTTTGTAAAGGATGATCAGACAGACGTACTGCATTTCGCAGTAGTAAAGTTTAGTTTATTATTAAACTAAACTGTACTACTGAGAAATTAATAACTAAAAATAAATATCTAAACTTTACAAAGTCCAAATTTAATTTTTTTTAGGCAACGTAAATAAAATAAGATCTATGAAAATTTAGTGGTGATTTCATAGTCGAAAAGTTAATCACTGAAACAAATATAGTCGGGCTACGTTTCTAACTATGTGACAAAAAGGCGAAAACGAGAACATGAGTTTCAAAGTTTTTAACTTTCACTTAGATCACGGTACTTGCAAGTAGTAAAAACTATACTTAACTTTAAGTTTATGAAAAAAGGGAAACTTAACATCTTTAAAGCATGGAATGATTAAAGAAAATCACAACAAAGACACACAAATCTCTGTTGTTTTTTTTCCAAAAATGTCACATAGCACGTTCTTCCATACGCACAACTTCCATATAGCACGTTCACATAGCAAGCTCTTCCATTGTTACATTCGCAGCTGGAATGAAACTTTTTTCTTTGTTTCAGATCGAGGTGACGGCTCGCGACCTGGGCGTCCCATCGTTGTCGGCCACCGCGACGCTCACCGTGTATGTGGAGCACATCGCCTCAGTGGCCCCCGATTCCGGCCTGGGATTTGCGGACTCGCTCTACAAGTAAGCAAAACTGTCTCAAGAAAAATGTTCGATAAATTAAAGTCTTAGTGCCTTTTCCCTTCGGGGAAACATGTTTAACACTTTCAGTCCCAGTAATGCCATTTGGCATCATCATGTTTCTGAGCGTAATTAAAAAAATAATAGGGCTGACATCTATTGGGATTAATAAAAATATTTTTTTAATAGAAAAAAGTTTGAAGAATCGAATGATGTGCTTTTTGATATCATTAATGGCTATTGGCGATCAGAAAAAAAATTCTAAAATGATTATGCCAAATTGTCATTGGGACTGAAAGGGTTAAATTATTGATTTGAAAAAGCAAAAAGATGCGTGGTGGTTCACCAAGTACGCAACCTCAAAATAATACAGCCTCGTTCGATGGCGCTGGTTTACCACTGCGTTCCTACCAGTATTCTAGCCAACAACGAAAACAGTAGTATAAAAGCCGAAGTAACTCATCTCCACCTTGAGGATCCTTTTAGTAGACTATGGTTACTGAGGCAGCTACAGAGGGATGGATGGATGTTTAGGTTTAATGGCGCCAAAGGCCATACTGCGCCAAACACTAGGTTTCAAAGTGAAAATACCTAGCCTCTTTTTAACAAGGTAGTCTGTTACTTGTATGTCTTGATCATACACTGCGACAAAAGACACAAATGATTTTGGTGTCAATATGTATCTTTTCAATTAGGATTTTCAGTTGATAACAGACCGGTTGATGTGGGGAAATGTGATTTTAAAACCTCTTCCCTCACACTGTTTTTGTCACAGTATTTCTTGAGCAAGGAAAGTCTTTTCGGGATATCAATAGGAGATACACTAAGTTGATGATAAGACCTATAGTACAAGAAATGACTATTAGTCGTTCATGGTGCAAAATGTGAAAATTACTACTTATTTTAAACCTTAAATAATAGTCAATGTGATGTCATTAATTTGTATATCAATTTGTAAATAATTGTTTTAATTTTGAACAATGTTCCATTCTGTCTAGTGTGGAGGTGTCTGAGAACTCCCTGGCCAATACGCTCATCAAGAGTCTCCCTGTCATCAACAAGCCGCGCGGAAACTTTCCCATCGGCTGCCGAATCGATCGGGGAAACGATGAAGGTGGAATTTCTCTCGTTATTTTTAATATTCACTGAACTGGAGATTTGCTTTTTTTTGTCCTTACAGAAACTTTAAAATTAAACTAATAAATAAAAATTTTTGTTTTGTACATTTTGCTTTGAAATTATAAGCTTCCTACAAATATATGCCTTTGACCTTTCTAATAAAAAAAAAGCCGGAGTTAAGAAATCTGCATAAAAGTAGTGGTGGTCTGAGGTGTCAACAAATGAGTTATCCAATCTCTATTGGCTTGATTCAGGGGATGTCCAGTTTTCATTCCGGTTTTTCCCTAGATCGGTGTGTTGATTGGTGCTCTGTTCCCATTGGTTCACCAATTTAGGCTCGAGAAAGAATTTTTTTATTCGGCATTTCTGTTGCCCCTTAAGACTTGAACCATGCCCCATTGACATAATAGAATTGTGAAAATAGGCACCAACAGGAATTGGAAAATTGTTGACGTCATTATTTTTCCTACTGACCGCAAACATGTTATTTTTTTTTAATACTGGATTAGTATCTTAGTGAAGAATGCAATATCCCTTAATCTGATATATACTCTGTGAAATCAATGAAGTTATTACAAGTTTAAGCGTAAGAGGATTATGTTAAAATGAAATAATATAATCAAACCTACAAGAAATATTTATTGGTTTGCCACACAGAATTTGCATTAAAATCTAACCATTTCATAAACAATTGTAAATTTTTTCATTATCTTCGCCATTTTTCACTAAGCTTATTGGTCCTACTTGCGGCTCAAAATCCCATTTACTTGAAATTGCGCATTTTGAGCAGTTATGTTTTTTTAATAGAATACATAAAATAATTATACCCAATTCGCAGGTCTGTTTTACGTGCTGGAAAGATTTACTGTACGGTCGGTCCCCCTTCGCGCGATTTTTTCGGATTTGGCGTTAAATAATTTTTTCTGGCAACCTGTCTGACTTCAACTGAAGATTCGAATTCTATGACTTCGCACCGATGACGTTTTCCGGCAACCCAATCGGACCGTTGGTTGAGTTTTCATAAGAAATATTCCCATACGATCTTTTCTTTGAATCATGGTTTTTTTTTAAAGTCGCCAAAATATGGACTTTTGGCTTGATTTTGGAAAGTTCGCCAAGGGGGACCGTACAGTCAATCTCTACCTTATGTTTATCTATAGAATATATTTCGACCCACTTCGCAGGTCTGTTTTACGTGCTGGAAACGAACCACCGCGACTGCGAGCTTCGTCTGCGTAATGGAAACTTGGACTTCGAGCGGCAGAACAGATACGTCGTCACAGTGAGGATAGTCACTGTTGGGGGCCTATTTAGTGAGTATACAAGTTTGTTCCAAAACCATCTTTGAAACATGGAGACTAGAAATGACCATTGGATGAATGATAAGCCCCATTTGAAGAGTACAGGGGAAGAACCGCTTTATTTATTAGGAGTAGTTCCGTAATTGTATCTGCTTGGCGGACATTGGCGACAGGAAACCGGGTTTTCTCTTTCTGTTCTTCTTTCGCGGTACAAACGTGTGACTCGTGTCCGCTGATCTCTGGCGTAAATCAGGGTTGCCGCGAGAGAAAAACAAAGTGAGTAACCGATTTCCTCACACCAGTTTAGGCGATGACTATCGCTTTCATCGCCAAAGAGGCCAGATGAGGAAAGTTTTCGACGAAATTAAGCGGTTTTTCCCCTGTACTCTTCATTTGTAAATACCTTTAACACCTTCATTACCGAATTAAAACGTTAACTTAAAAAAAAAAAAATTAAAATCCGTTTTCTCGTGTTACTTATTTACCCCGTATAAATTGTTCAATTTTATGGTCATTTGTCTTAAATTTTGAATATTTCGACACACTTTAACTATGGAGTCATATTGAATCAAACGCCCTTTATTTTATCTACTATGCATAAATGGGTTAAAGAAAATCTCTGTCTAAGTCTCCGATTAGGTAAAAGGTCCAGTTCTATGGTCATTGAACATCTATGATTTGAATTTTTTTTTACATATACCAACAAATATTATTCTACATAATTCACTCTAAAATTCTGTGCGCGGCCGCATGCAGATTCCCCACGTTTGCGCATTGACGAATCCGTTCATTGTGCTTACAACATTAACCCTTATTCTCATGATCATCGATTTTTTTTAAAATTTTTCTAATTTTTAATTTTTTTCTGTTTTTTTACAGCTAAAATAAAGATTATTTAGTGTCATAACCTTTCTAAAATTAGTGCAGTAGTTAGAGTTTTATAAAAGGTAGCATATATGCAACCTTCAGTTTTTAGCTTGTATTTTTTCCAAAAAACAGTGGTAATCCGACAACTTAAGCAATTTTTTAAAACTACAGAACATAAGAAATGTGAAAAATATTTTTCAAAGTAAAAAAAAATTAATATGAAAAATAATTCAATGAACTTTCCTTGTACAGACGACGAGACATGATGCACAAACCCAACAACCCAACAAGTTACCTTCCTCTAAAACAAAAATACTTTGTACATTTTTTCACTCTGAACGAAGCTTCTATACTGTTCTTCTAACAAATAACAATGCAACATACTCGCTGACGTCACTTAACAAACAGAAAGTAGGGGAAAACCCCAGGTAGCATATATGCTACTTTATGAGAATAAGGGTTAACAGCGACATTGTACCGTGCAGACTAATTAGATACTTTTAGATTACAATATTGCGAAACGATTATAAAACAATACTGTTAGATTACTAGTAATATTGTTTAAATATAATTAAATAATAACCTAAGAATTGTTACAACGCGATTCTCTTTGCGAGCACATGTAAGCACTAATATTACGCACTGTTGCATGCAAGTTTCCGTGCGCCTATGCATCGACGTGTCCATTCAACAATGTTGGACATTGTGCTAATAACATTAACAACAGCAGAGCCTGATTTCTGGCAGGGTAAACGGGGCACGTGCCCAGGGCCCCCACTTCAAGAGGGCCCCCAAATTTTATTAAAAGAATAATATTGGGGGGAAATAATTGCCACAAAGAAAAAAAATAAACATAATACAATTGAACCAAGTACTATAAATTTTTTATACGCAAGCTACTATTTTTTATTCCTTGTTAATTTTATAAATTAACTGCCTCAGCCATGTGATCAAGTGAATAAAAATTATGTATGTAGATAAAATGATTTGACATGATACAATAGGTATCTGATGTCATATCTTATGTATGTACTAAAAGAATTGTATGTAAAAAAGCAATGCTTACATGCGTACTTAATATAATAAAGGTTATTTATTCGTACAATTTTAAAATGAAAAAAAAAATCATTTTCATGGACGGATTAATGTATGTTGCGGGGGCCCCCAAACTGGCTTGTGCCCTGGGCCCCTAAAGTTGTAAGTCGGGCCCTGAACAACAGAAACATTCTACCGTACAAACTAATAACATGCTATTGTATAAATAAAATTGCATACTACTTAACCATAACCACAAATAATATTTGAATGTACTGAGTCATTAACTTTAAAACTAACTTTCCGTGCGTTGCCGCATGCAGGTTCCCCGCGTCTGCGCACAGACGTGTCCGTTCACGTGTTGGATGTGAACGACAACCGTCCGGAGTTCCTGTTTCCCCAGCGCTACTCCCGCGTTTTCGGGGACAAGTATCTGGCTGCGCTGGCGCACGACGCACCCCTGGAGACGGCATTCGCACAAGTGCAGGTGAGTGCTGTTATTGTTCATCTTCTTCCATTTAATATCTTTTTGACATAAGGCCCATTGAGAATTCTGTCATAGATTAAGTGTAGCCTCGTCAGCAAAATGATAATAGAACTACAATCCTACATGTGAAAAAAAACTGTTGTTTTCACAGGAAAAAAAACTATCATCTGTTAACAAGAAAATAATTTCGTATAATTTAGAGAAAAAATAATGTACAAAGTATGTCTATTAATTATCCTAATTTTCCTGTGTTTGTCAAAAAGAATAGACGCATAAAAGGCAATTTAAAGGATCTTCATGCCATAAAATCGCGAATGAAGATGTATTCTCTGTTTATTGTAATATAGTACAAATTTGGCGCAACATTATACAAATAAGATGTTTACTCCCGTAATAAGGTGACAGCAAGTGCTACCTCCATCTTTATATAAGTTATGCAACTCAATTAGTAAAAAAACGTTCAACAGTAACGATTAGAGCTCTGGACTGCAACGATGTGGTTATGGGTTCAATTTTGGAGGTAAGACTGACATATAAGTGTTATTCTTACCCAAAGACTTTGGTGCAAATAATAACTTCGAGTCTTGTAATACTGTGTAAACATCTTAGGTTTGTTTAAAAGTATAAAATATACAAACATGTTTTTTTTATCCTTGAAGGCGGTCGACGCTGACTCCGGTGCCAACGGGTTCGTGACGTACGAGATCAGTCCGGAGTCGGACCCTTACAAGCGGTTCCGGATCGAGCCCCAGTCGGGGTTCCTGAGCAACATCAAGTCCCTGGAGGACGTGAGGCAAGAGGAGCTCCCGATCCGGCTGAAAGTGGTGGCCAGGGACAACCCGGAGCTGAGATCGGCCGTCAGGGCGCAGACAGCACAAGTACTGGTGAGTTGGCACATATTGGGTGAATTATTCCTTATGTAGCAGTCACGCAACCTCAAATAAACAACTACACTAGAAGTTTTTACGCTCAAAATAACATCCACGCTAGATGTCGCTGATTTACTACTGCGTTACAATCAGTCATCTAGATTACAACAAATATTGCAGTATATAAACCGAAGCTACTTGGTCATACCTTTTGGTGGACGTTGTGCAATAGCTTCGGCAACACTAAACATAGTTGGGTGAAGTCGTTCATTTCCAATATGGCCTAACTGCCTATCAATAATATGTCCACAATCAATAACTGAATTTGGCGAACGTTAGCAGACCAATGTTGTTTATGGTTATATTGCTGGGAAATTATGCCCATTTTTAAAATGACCCTTCAGAAACTCTAGTATTATTCCTAATTCATACGTATATTTCAAAAACGATACTAAATATTGTCAAAATAAAAATGATAGAATTGATAATACATAAACTTAAAAATTGTGATGTATCCAATTAAGTAAAAGTGTTTGCAAACCAATACAGCATAAAGTTTACTCAATTCCCTTATGCTTTATTTAGATAAATGTAATTCGGGACGAAAACAGAATGGCAGAAATACTGCGTTACAATCAGTCATCTAGATTACAACAAATATTGTAGTATATAAACCGAAGCTACTTGGTCATACCTTTTGGTGGACGTTGTGCAATAGCTTCGGCAACATTAACCATAGTTGGGTGAAGTCGTTCATTTCCCCAATATCGCCTAACTGCCTATCAATAATATGTCCACAATCAATAACTGCATTTGGCGAACGTTAGCAGACCAATATTGTTCCTGGTCATATTGCTGGGAAATTATGCCCATTTTTAAAATGACCCCTCAGAAACTCTAGTATTATTCCTAATTCATGCGTATATTTCAAAAACAGTATTAAATATTGTCAAAATAAAAATGATAAAATTGATAATACATAAACTTAAAAATTGTGATGTATCCAATTAAGTAAAAGTGTTTGCAAACCAATACAACATAAAGTTTACTCAATTTCCTTATGCTTTATTTAGATAAATGTAATTCGGACAAAACAGAATGGCAGAAATTCGTTACAATGTCATCTAGATAATACAAAATATTAAAGTTATACCATTAATAAAAGTGTTTAGGTCCATACCATTAATGTTGGCTGCAATTCTTTCGGCAATATTAACCATAAATGTAATGGTCGTCAAACCCAATATGCAATGCTGTCATTACAATGTCCACATCAATACAACATTTGGGATTACAGACCAATTGTCCTGGACTTTGTGGAATTATGCCTATTTTCAAACCCTCAAACATAGTATTAATTTCAATTCCCCAATTAAATACTAATCTAAATATTGTCAAATCAATAAGTAAATTTATGAATAAATACCAATATGTTCCAATTAATTAATGGATTTAAACCATAATTAAAATGCCTCAAAAATTCCAGTATGCTTTATTATAGCATAATTAAAATGAGTATAAATATTGGCAAAATAAATGGTAAAATTGTATCATAGCTTAAAAATATTGTATAATTAAGTCAGAAGTGTTGTAACCAATACACTAAGTGACTATTCTATATTTCGCATAAAACATATTGGGACGTTAACAAATGCCAAATACTGCTACTACTGTCAATAATATTCCACAATATGAGTATTTAAACTCAGAAGATCATATTCATTCCTTTTTGCGGGAAATACCATTGCAAAATTAACCATGGAAATCTATATTATTCCAATTGATTTCCAAACAGTATAAATATTGCCAAATAAAAATAAATTGATACTAACTTAAAAATTTGTTATGCATATTGGAGAAATTGAAACCATATTTAAATGCTTACAATTCTTATATTCTTAATTCAAATGTAATTCGGACAAAACAGTTAAATATTGTGAATTAAAATGTCAAGATAAACAATATTGTAATTTATATCCCAATTACTAATGTTCAATCTAATAAGTTTAACTCAATCATTAAGCTATTGGTGAAATTCATTCGGGCCAAATATGGCTAACTGCTTAAATATGTCCAATATAAACAAATTGTAGTATTACAACCAAGCTATTTTCAGACATTTTGTGGAAATTTGCAATATAAATGACCAACTAACCAAATTGTTAGTTCAATTCAGCTAATTTGCAAACGCTATCAATAATATTTCCAAATCAATAACTGATTTGAAGTAATGACAAAACTTAAATTGATGATGTGAAATTATGCCATTTTTAAAAGACCATAAACATATATTATAATTCTAGTATTTAAAAAGTTAATTTGTCAAAATAAATGTAAAATTGTATACAATAATAAATCGGTAAATTAAAAAAAGTGTTGAAACCAATACCAAAAGTTACTTGCATAATTTCCTTATGCTTGTTTGAATAATGTCAATTCGACGAAAACAAAGTTGGTGAAGTCTTCACCTCCATTCGCAATGATAATAATATGTACATAATATATTCGATTGGAACAAGTTTTGTCATATTGTGGGAAATTATGCCTTTTTAAAATGACCCCTCAAAATTAGTATTATTCCTAATTCATGCGTATATTTCAAAATATTAAATATTGTCAAATAAATGATAAAATTGTATAATACATAAACTTAAATTGTGATGATCCAATTAAGTAAATGTTTGCAAACCAATACAACATTAAGTTTACTAATTTCCTTATGCTTTATTTAGTATCAATAATTGGGACGTCATAAATTGCAGAAAATGTAAAATTATAACATAAACTAAATAATTTGAGTCATTAAACGAATACTTGCATACCTTTGTGACACTTGAATTTGCAACATTACCTAGTTGGTAATACGTATTCAATATCGAACGCCAAAATTGGCAAAAAATGCTTTACAGTTCAGATACAATAATTGTCGATAGTTATTGAATTATCACCGATTAAAAGACTCGAAACCTGTTTGTTCCTAATCAGCTTCAAAACAGTTTAATAGTCGAAAAAATAAAAATGTTAAACTAAACTTAAATGTGATTCCCCAATAAGTAATGTTTAATAGCCAATACAATAAATTTTATTCCACTTTTTTAATAACATGTCATTGGCAACGTACAGACAATTTGATTACTCGTTCATCTGGGAAATTAGATTTTTAAAAACTTATAAATTTATAATCATTCTGTCAATTATTTTGAAAACGTAAATTGTCTAAATGACTTGATAACATAACTAAGATGTCCATAGTAAGTCGTTTGCAATCCATCAAATCATTACTAATCCTTATGCTTTATTAATAAATATTGGAAAAAGTATCAAATCATTACTATTTGACTTAGAACAAAATATTGTTTTAACGAAGTTTTGCTATTGGTGGACGTGGGCTGGAACATTACCATTTATCTATCCAAATCCCTAAACTGTAATATTTCACAATATACGATGCGAACTTTCAGACAATATTGTTTTTCAATGGAATTTGCCTTTTAAAAATGACCAAATCAAAAATTATTCAATCACAATATATTAAAAAATATAAATGTAAAATCAAATTAAGTAAAATGATTATAAATTGAAAACCTGAATCCAATGAAAAGTGTTTGCTCAATTACACATTACATACTTTATTAAGAAAAAACTAATTTGGTAGAACTATTAATCAGAAAACTGGTTTATATCTATCCCCTAAAAGTGGTCATAGGGCTTAATAGACAAATACAATTAAGGGATGTGGGTTTTTTTTTAAGAACTGGCGATAGAAACTCTATACTGTTGTCGTCGCCACTGCGAACAACAGTTTAGCAGCGGACTGAAACCTTTCTTGATTATAGCCCTCTGACGGGTGTATCGTTTTTGGGAAAATAGTTTTTAAGGTGCACTTATAACACTATCCTTTTTAGCCTCTCTACTGCCTCTCCTCTATATTCTCTAAATTTCGCTCCTTAAACCAGGTCCCTACTCGAAGAAGGTCGCACAGACAGCCTTCTCTCTGAGGTCTCCAGAACTCTCGGGGTGCAGGCGGTTCAAATCCGTCCACCAATCCTGACACCTCTGCCAACTCCCCCTGCAGAGTCCCCACCTCCCGCAGTAGTTGTGAGGACCGCCACCGGGGGCGGTGGGATTCCAAGGCTGCCCTCTAGCGGCGGCGATGTGAGCAATCTGGGGGCAGCGCTCATAGCCCTGGCCTGCATCATCGTGGTTCTGGGATTTGTCGGGATCGTGTACCATTGTTGTATGTGGTCGAAGTAAGTGGACATACATTGTAAATAAAACCATCCCGTATCATACCATATTATATTAGTAAATCGTTACCCGTTAAAAAAAATATGGTCAAACCCTTTTGTACTGTGGTACTGTTTGTACTCTTTCTTGGTATTTACCGTATTTCTGAGCGAAACCAACAAATATACTGTTAAATTCACACTACGAAGAAACTCAGCGTCTCATCCTTGATTGATATGAATGACTAGGAAAGGTCATGTGGGATACCCACAAAAAGACCACCGGTAAAGGGTGCCGCTCATTCCGATCAGAAATCTGATTAACAACGAAAACGGTTGTATAAAAACGAAAGTACACTCTTAAAACAAAAGAGTGAAATCCACTCCTATAGGGGAAGTGCATTTTCGGCACGGAAAGGAGTGGACATTAACTCAGACCGAGTTAAAACCGCTCGTTTTAAGAGTGTAGGACGTAGATTGTTTTCTTTTATTTCTTTTACCCACTCCGCAAAAAGAGTGAAATCCACTCCTATAGGGGAAGTGCATTTTCGGCACGGAAAGGAGTGGAAATTAACTCAGACTGGGTTAAAACCACTCGTTTGTTTTAAGAGTGTGACTCATCTAGTCCTCTATCTCCGATAAAATTCTGGGGAGGGAGTATTGTGGTACATCCGCAGAAAAACCACATCTGGATGGCGCTGATCATTTCTACCAGTAATCTGCTCAACAACGAAAACAGTAGTATAACAGCCGAAGTGACACATTTCCACCGCGCTTCACATAAATTAAGAGGAACCGCCAGTCCCATATAGAGCTAATGCATTAGTTTTGAAATCACAACTTTTGCAAAAGAATTGGTATGCCATTTTATCCCATTTTCACCAGGTATGGAAATCATCATAACATCCATTTAAAACAGAATTGAAAAGAAAAAAAAAACACCCGGTTAATTAATTATTAATTGATAAAGTTTTAAAATAGTGTCGCCATCTGCTGGGCATTTGGGGCATTTTAAAACTTCAAAAATATATAATTAAATAACTAGATAGCATTTTCGTTTCAAATTTGTTTCATTTCGATGTTATGTTGATTCCCATACCTGGGGGAAAAGGGCTAACATGGCAAAGCAATACTTCTGCGGAAGTTGTGATTCTAAAACTAATGCATTAGCTCTATGTGACTGACATTCCCTCTTTATAGGCTACGAGCAAAACATTAATTTATAGGTACTGCGTGAGACTTTTGCCGGCGGCTTAAAAAAACGTATACTATATTTTTCTTGGAGTGTAAAGCAAAGTTTTATGTTGTTAGGTATTTCTCTACTTGCCCAGTTATGCCTTCAGTAAGATTGGTAATTTTGATTTAACCCTTTCAGTCCCAATGACAATTTGGCATCATCATTTTAGAAATTTTTTCTGATCGTCTATAGCCATTTATGATAACAAAAAGCACATCATTCGATTCTTCCAACTTTTTTCTATTAGAAAATATTTTTTATTAACCCCAATAGATGTCAGCCCTATTATTTTTTTAAAATTATGCTCAGAAACATGATGATGCCAAATGGTATCACTGGGACTGACAGGATTAAAAATACAATTTTATTTACTAAATAATTGTTTTATTTCAATTTTTCAGGTACGTTGCGTATCGCGAACGGGTGAAGCGCTTGTACGTTGCGCCTAGGTACGAGCCCGTATTCGTGGAGCCTAGTCTCAAGGAATACGAGACTCAGGTAAGATTCTTTCTGTAATGTCTTAATGATCCTTAAGAGTGGTGAAATTTCAAAGGATATAGACAATGCAAAAATAAGGACCATGTTGCGTACTTATGTACTTAATTACAAATGAAAACCCTCAATTTCGATAAAACCTTTAGCCATGACTTGGTACCCGTTGCTAGGGGTTGCACAAAATTTAATAGTTTTCACATTCCTAAAAGTTCTGCGCACGATTTTTTGCAGTTAATTGATTGAAGAGCTTAGTGGAAGAACGTGCTATGTGACAAAAAGGCGAAATCGAGGAAATATGAGCTTTAAGAGGGATTGTCAGTCCCATAGAGATAATGCATTAGTTTTGAAATCACAACTTTGGCAAAAGAATTGCTTTGCCATGTTATCCCATTTTCACCAGGTATGAGAATCACCAAAACATCCATTTAAAACAAAATTGAATAGAAAATAACATCCGGTTATTTAATTATTAATTGATAGTTTTAAAATAGTGTCGCCATCTGCTGTAATTTTTGGCATTTTAAAACTTCAAAAATATATAATTAAATAACTAGATAACAGTTTCGTTTCAAAATTTGTTTCATTTCGATGTTATGTTGATTCTCATATCTGGGAAAGAAGGGCTAACTTGGCAAAGCAATACTTCTGCGGAAGTTGTGATTAGAAAACTAATGCATTAGCTCTATGGGACTGACAATCCCTCTTAAAGTTATTCGTTTGCACTTAAATTCCTTAAAAACTATACTTCCAAACGTTCAAAAAATATATTTAACTTACTTTATGAAAAAGGGGAGTTATCTTTAACTCGGGAATGTCCGATGACACAAAAATTTCACATAGCAAGTTCTTCCACTAAGCGCTTCATTAGCATCGATTTCTGGTGCAACATGACTCTTTACACTCTTAAAACAAAAGAGTGAAATCCACTCCTATAGGGGAAGTGCATTTTCGGCACCGGAAATGAGTGGAAATGAACTCAGACTGAGTTAAAACCGCTCGTTTTAAGAGTGTAGGACGTAGATTGTTTTCTTTTATTTCTTTTACCTACTCCGCAAAAAGAGGGAAATCCACTCCTATAGGGGAAGTGCATTTTCGACACGGAAAGGAGTGGAAATTAACCCAGACTGAGTTAAAACCGCTCGTTTGTTTTAAGAGTGTACTTTAAAATATTTATAACAATTATGTTAGTTAGCAGCACCGTCCAGAAATCAATTTGTTGCGAGTGACGTTGCCACCTCTTACTGGTCACACAGGTCCTCCAGATGAGTATCCCTCTCGACGACGAAGGCGGAGGGTGCGCCACCTCCTCCATCCCCGACCCTCACCTGTCCCTCACCCTCCGCGGTATGGAGGGCATCGCCTACATCGGCAGGGACGGCTCGGCCCACGCCTACGGGGGCGACCACTCCTTCTCCACGGGCGCGGGCTCGTCCCTGGACAACGAGAGCCGCAGCTCTCTGGGCCACAGCAGCAGCACGGCGAGAGCCACCTCCAGCGGGCCCTCGCACCTAGAGGTGGAGGGAGGATTGATGGCGCCGGCCACTAATCCGCTCTTCAGCGACAACGAACAGTGAGTATAATCCTTTAAGAATCCGTCAGGTGGCGCTGATTTAAGTTTATGAGACTAAATTTTAAGTATTTTATCGAAAAAGTTGCCTTAAACAGCATCAATGCCAGCAACTCCTTAAAAACCACGTCATTTTTTATACAAATAACGGATGGTACAAGTCAGCTGCTTTGGTATCGATATTTTTGAAAAACTTGAACATTCTCTTTTTTCCCGCACGATCGTGATATCTCGGTCGGAAAGGGATAAACATGTTCAGAATTGTTTGGTCTGTTTCGAGGATAAATGACAACGGGTTCTAGTGGGTTAAACCTACTGTATTCTTATACCTGGCAGTATGGTAGACTTTGGGTTAGAATTATGGTGCCCCCTACCAAAGTACTTCTCT
Source organism: Oedothorax gibbosus (assembly GCA_019343175.1). Classification (NCBI taxonomy): domain Eukaryota; kingdom Metazoa; phylum Arthropoda; class Arachnida; order Araneae; family Linyphiidae; genus Oedothorax; species Oedothorax gibbosus. Next base: position 36,453,701 of record CM033278.1, read on the forward strand.
TTTAGGACAGGTAAGAACATCAATTACAGGTTAGTTAGAGGTATATCTTCCAGACTTTGACGAGGTCCAGCATTCTAAACTCTTGGCCACAGTTCGGGTTACTATAAGCATATCGTAAATATTTCTCAACAAGGACATATTATGAAAGTATTTTAGCCAAGCCTTACAGACAGAGAACTTACCCTAGTAGACAGAGTAAACAAAATCGAGCCAGTAGCTTCGTTTTTCAATAAATATCTTGTTCCTTTTTCAATAAATATCTTGGGATTCATCAATCCCAAGATATTTATAGCCCCAAGATATATAATTAGCCCCCGCCACCAACCCGCTCTTCAGCGACAATGAACAGTGAGTAAAGAATTATTTGGATAGATATTCAGAAAATTTCTTCAACTTTGCGCTGATATATGAGAAGATACATGAAGAAAACAACGCAGATTAGTGACGCAAATAGTTTATTCAGTGAAAATGTTTTTGGCAACTCAAGAGGCCCCCACCTTCATCAGAATGGTACACGACTCAATAAACTATTTGCGTTAATACTCTACGCTGTTTTCTTCATGATTTTTCTCAAGTGAGTATAAATAAATGTTGAGAATTATTTAGTTTGTTTCGGTGGTAAATAAAGCCAGGATCTTGTACGTCAAACGTAGTCCAAACGGCCACGGAAATTAGTACCAGGTTAAAGTTCTATATTATACAGCGTTAGCGATGGTCCACCATTCTTAGCTACTAAGGATGCAGTATCTTGGCTTATCCAAGTATAAATATATTATATATGGCCGTTATAAATTTCTATGATTAGCCATATAATGGTGTTCTTTTCCAGGGACGATTTGCCCGGTTCGTCTAAAGACTCGTCAGAAGGGGGCGAGGTAGCTCTAGTGGAGACGCACGAACCCCCGCTCAGGGCGAAGTACACAGCCGAGAACACGACGGAACTGTGACTGGTCGGCCAGTACTGACCACTCCCAGAGACATTGTACATTGTTATAAACGGCATTTATCTACTTAAATATGGAAGACTATTGCAAGTCGGAGACTTTTGTTTGTTTATAGCGACAAGAACGTGCTCAGCTGGTTCTTTGTTTAGAGACATTAAATAAGGTCACTGTAACGTCAAAATTTGGTCGTCATGGTGAAAATTCCGTTGAAATTACGTCATTAAACGAGGAAAAAATTATACATAGTGTTGTTTTTGTTTATTTGTATCGAAATTAACGTGCGCAACGGATCCTTTGTTTGTTTAGAGACGTTAAATAAGGTCACATGAATCGTCTCGAACGTCGGAATTTTGTCGTAAGGGTAAAAAATCCGTTGAAATTACGTCATGCGAGGGACGAACTATTTAGTGGGATATACTGACAGGCGTCTAGACTAGCCTTCTTTTTGTAGGTCAACATGTCCTTGTTCATTCAGAGATGTCGGTCGTAAAATGACCGTGATTGGTAAAATGTGGTTGTATTCGTGAAAATACAGTCGAAGTGAACTTCTTTTAAACCAGATAAAAAACGTTTTGACACATTAACAACAAAATGAGCTTTCTGCTTAAGTTTAATTAAATGAACAAAATATAAGTCTAACGAAGACCATAGTCAACAACAATTTATGTCGCACAAATTAAGTGGGACACGAAAAACGAATTTAAAAAACTTAAAGATAACGTTTTTATATTCGGAAATATAGGTATTAATGGCATACACAAAGTCGGCGTTTATGGCTTAATGTACTGATGTCACTTCTACATCTTTTCGACATTATCTTTTGTGAAAAATACTAGTTTTCGAATGTTTTCCGCTGCTTGGAAAGTGTTTTGAGAATAAAACGAATCTACAATTAGAAGATGAAATGAAACATTATTCAATTAAAAGAAACTATTTGAATATAAATTGTTCGGTGTGAAAAGGTCATTTATTGATATTATTATAAATTGGTTTCTTTGTTGTTAACTTTAACATGGTTGGGTAGTTGGCGGGTTTTTTTTTATCAAGTCACTGTTTTTAAAGTGAGCCTCACATTTTTTTTAGTTGAATTATTAAGGGGATCCGGTACCTTGCATAACTTTTTCGTTATTTTTGCACTTACGTCGAAAAAAATTGGATTCAGTAAGCAACATACATAAACAATACTTTTTAGCCCAAAAAAACTTCAAATTATGTGCAAAATTTGACAAAATTTAATTTTTTTTATCAAATGTTTGCCTTTTTTCAAATTCCTACTCCTCTCCGATTTTTCAATTTTGTGTGTTTAAAAATGTATTAGAGGTTCTTTATCCTAATAGAAGTATGCATTAAAATTTTAGTTAACACACTCTACTATTTTGGAAAAAAATATTACTGAAAAAATCACAGATTTTTATGGAAAAAAACGAATTTTCAACTTGGGACATTGTTTACGAAAAATCAAATGAAAATTAAGCAAAAAGAATGCATACTTTTATAATAAATATATTTAAAAATGTGAAGAAAGCAGTTTAAAGTGCTGTAGTTAAAAAGCCTTAGCATTTTGAAATAGATCAACATAGGAAAATCTCGTCCGGAGATATTTGCCTCTTAAGTTTCATTTTAACGTTACCAGAATACAAAGTTTTTGAATGAAATTAATCATAATACTTTTGGTATTATGAATTTTGTTATCTGGTTTGCTATGAATTGTAGACTATTGGCTATATTATGTTTCCATACAATAAAACAAAAAAAGTGCAATTTTACCAATTTCAAGGTACTGGACCCCCTTAATTCCCAAATCAAGTTTTATATATAAAAAAAAGAAGAAACAAATGGGAATTATAAGTTACTTATTTGTGGTAGTTGTGATGTGTTTCATTGTATAAGAGCTTAATATTTGTCAAGATACTATAGATATTATTTATATATTGCTCTTCTAGCTGTACAAATATAGAGCATTAAAAAATAGATTGATATACACTGCTCAAAACAATTAGGGGAGCACTTTCTGTAATTTTGTTAACCCTTTCAGTTTCAACTATTTATTTTTTATTTTAAAAATCTTAACTTTGTGAAATAGATTCATTATGCATCTACAATGAAATGGTAAAAAACGGGGGTACAAAATCTTAATTTTTTTAAACTAAAATTTAAGGGAAAAAATTGGTATCATAACTCTTGAAGGAATTATAACAATAATTTTTTCAAAACTTTATTTATTAAAAAAAAGTTAAAATCAATTTTTAAACATCTAAGAATGCAAGCGTGAAGAATTTAGGGTCAATTTATTTCATAAAATTTTTTGGGAGTGAATTTTATTTTACCATGTTTTTTCATATTTCCCCCCAATGATTCCACATGGAATCATTGGGGGTGAAAGGTTTTAAACTATCTAACGATACGTTCCCCTAATTCTTTTGAGCAGTGAACAATGGAATTTATGGTAGTGTGATTTGAAATTTGAGGCTACTACTAATTATTTTTCAAAAATTAAAATGAAATATTTACAACTTTCATTTTATTACGATTGACTTTTGCTATCATAAATATATGGAACATGATATAAAAGTAGTTATTAAATAATTAAATACAATGTTACAAAGACACTGCAAGATTCAACTTTTAGAATTTAAATTGTCGCCTGCTGGTTAAAATCGGTTTCAGATGGTTTTAAATATATTCGTGTGTAATGAAAGGTTTTTTTTATAAATATTTTGTATGTACTATTATTGTATATAGTAATTTTGTGCCGTGCCATAATATGTAATACAAAGTTTTGCCAAACCACATCTTGTAATTTTCCTTTACCAATAGCAACTTTCTTCCCTTAGTTTTAAATGCAGCAAATGGCTATTAAAAACAACTTAAATTTCAACTTTACAGTAAAGTTGTAAAGTTTTGAAACTTTACAATGCATTATTTGTATAAATGAAATGATACTTGGGATTTACATTATCAATGCATGAAATATTATTTTAAAAAAAGAAAGAATTATTCATATAATTTTTAAATATCGTCATTCTAAACCATATCTAGAAAACGAAATTATTTTAAATATTTTTTAAATATTAATAGATTTTCGAAGTATTAAATATATGATGTTATAATACATAATTTTATTATAACATAAATAAAATTGTATGTTTTTTAAATTCTTAGTATACGCAAGTAGCTATATTGACATTTTTATTATAGTGATTATAGTGACTATTTATATTGTGATGAATATAGGAGATACTTTTATTAAAAGTTCATTTTATTGAAATATAGAGATGTTATATTTCAATTCCCTATCTGGGCAAATGTCATTCGAGATTAAAAAATTTGTTTGTAATTTTCTTTTCCTTTGTAAATTAAATAAATTATTTTTTGAATAAGTTTCTTTGCGTTAATTCAATTTCAATGCAATAAGTTACAGTTTTTCTAAAGACACTTATCAAAAATATCTAAAATTATACCTGTATCTCTGTCTTAAACAAAAAATTACTTTTAATTAATAAAATATTAGTTTATTTGTAATTTTAAATCCTTAACATATCTTTAAATAAAGCAGTCACCCATAAAAAAAAGTATTTAGAATATACAAATAAAAATTACAACTAAATGGTTGTGATTTGCGTTTAAATGACTTAAAATTTTTTTTTTCGCATTCTAAAGCTATTTAATTAAATTGGCTTGATTGAGGGGACAAATATTCTTATAGCTCTCATTCCTGCATTTCCTGTGATAGGTTAACGGTTCCCACGTGATATTGATTATCCAGTCGAGTCTCAAGAAATCATTTATTTTCATCCAGCATTTCTGTTACCACTCAAGACCTGAAACATGTCCATTATATTTTATCAAACTTTTTTGAGCACAAAGTACGTAAGCAAACTGACAATATTTCAAACTTTCTGTTAGGCAGAATTGATTTAAATTTGGTAGACAGCCTATTGGGGAAATGCAGGGCCGGATTTAATGATTTGCCGCCTGTAGGCTACGATCGATTTTTCGCCAGATATAGTTTTCTTGACTTTTTTTTCTTTTTACATATTAGTATCATCTACATATGTACCTTTACACTCTAAATCGAAAGCGAAATAATAAGCGAAATAATTTTTTTAACCATTCTACTATTTTACTTACAACTTCCAAATCCGGGAGAGAGGGTGCATTTGCCCTCGCAGCTACCATGTTTACAACTAAATATTAGTACTATATGTACGTTTACGATTTACGCATTAATTTAGTTTAGTTTAGTTTGAAATATCGTCGCACTAGAGCTACACGAGGGCTATTGGCGACGGGCGTCGTATTTTAGAAACACGGTCAAGTGACGAGCCGACAACTGAGTAGGCACAAAACGCAACCGTTAAGGGCGACATCATACGCAGCGTTGTTACTTTGGAGCATATTTTAACGTGCACTCCCTCTACACGGGGTATTATTCGTCGGACATTTTTGTCTGCACGGGCCGTTTATAGGTCGGCAGTTATTTTGGCGATGCCCGGACCCGAACCTGGGATATTTCGCATGCTAGGCGAGTGCCTAATCGACTGGGCTCTCCAGCCCACGCATTAATTTAAATTATTAGTTTTCTTTCTTAAAAATACTAGTATCTATATAATATTTTTTATGCCGAATGCCTCTTTAATTTTCGTAAAATTTGCCGCCCCAAAAACTTTGCCACTCTAGGCTACAGCCTACTTAGCATATTTAGAAATCCGGCCCTGGTGGCAAAGATAATCCTTTTGAAAAAACAAGAGTTTCTAATTTTTAGATATTTTCAGCGCTACTTTGTGTATTTTCGAGACAATATGTCCTTTAAAAACCAATTAAAAAAACCCATCAAAAACCCTCATTTTTGAATCCAAGTTAGCAATTTTTATTTTCTATACCCGGAATTAAACCCAATATTCTGAAATGAGTATTTTGGCTTTTTTTCCATCAGACTAAGACCCAACATCCGCACACAACTTGTACAACTTTTTCTTTATTTTTACACTTGCCAACTGCATATTTTTTTTTATACTTAAGCAACATCTTTTAAAAATACTCTTCAGCAAAAAGAGTTTTAAATTCTGTGCGAAAATTTGATAAAATTTTAATTTTTCATCAAATTTTTAACTATTTTCAAATTCCTACTTAATTTTAGTTTTTCAATGTTGTGCAATAAAAAATTTGTAAGAGATTTTATATTAACATCTTAATAGAACTATTCTAATTGTAGTTCACATACACTCCTTTTTTGTAAAGAAATATATACGAAAAAATCATCGAAATTTTCATTTAAAAAAACGAATTTTCAACTTTGAATATAGTTTGCAAAAAATCAAAAATGAACAAAAAGTATGCATACTTTTATTTAAAATATTATTTTAAATTTAAAAAAGTAAAAAAAAAAGCAGTTTAAAGTGCCATAGTTAGAAAACCTTAGCATTTTGAAATAGCTCAAAATATAAAAATCTCATCCGGAGATATTAGCTTCTAAAGTTTCATTTCAACATTATGGAAATACCAAGCTTTTGAATTAAATTGCTCATAGCTTTTTTTGTAAAAAAGATTTTCGTTGACTGGTTTGCTGTGAATTGTACACTATTGGCAATATTATATTTACATACAATAAATCAAAAAAGTGCAATTTTGCCAATTTCAATGTACTGCCCCCCCCCCCTTAAAGTTAAATAAGCAGGTTCAGTTATGCCTTTGAATAAATGAGACACTAAAAAATCAAACAGATTTTACTCCATCAAAATATACAGAGTTCAAAACACATTTGCCAACACTTTGTACAAATACAGTTAAATATTTTTTCCGGAGTATATGCGCGTGTGAAGTCTGCTTTCTGTCCTTTTACTCTTCGTACTCGGCGTCGACGTCATTTTGTCCTATCTCTTCTTCTTTGGGTGCTTCGTCAACTTCTTCATTCGACGATTCTTCAGCTGGAAAAAATATATGCAAATGTAATTCTTTAAGTTAAGTCAGCTTGATTATGAAGAAATATCAACTCCGCTTTTTTTCTTGAGCTGGGCCATGGTCTACTCAACTTTAAGGACACAGAAGCTTTTCGTGACGTCACGCTATTCGGGGGTACATCGATTTGAAGGGCCGTGGATAGCCTAGTGGTTAAGGCCTCGTTCTCGGAATTGGAAGGTCCCGCGATCGAGTCCCGATACCATCTGAAGACGACCCACCGAGTATACCCCCGGAGAACGTGCTCGTTAAATCTGTGGGTCCGAAAGTCCTGTGGGCGGTCATGGCGCAGTTTCCCACGGGTACAGGTCCCTGGAGACTATTTCCCTACCCTTCAGGGACATGTCTAAATTGCGGATTTGGTGATAGATAGCAAACTCAGCACGATGCCAAGTCGGATTTCTGCCGTGTAGTCTCTACACGGGCATCTCTCCTCAGGAACCGCACCCATTTGTTTAATCCTTGCCCGCTCCGCGGGAAGAGCTTTGGTTTCCCAAGTAGCATTAGTAACAACAACGCTATTCGGCCGTTTAGGATCGTCGACTTTTCCGGAGAAAAATATGAAACTTATTCGCGCATGACCGACCATACTCTTCAGGTTGCGAACGAGTTACGTTCCTCTCTTTCGGAAACAGCCGACACATCAAACCGGATGGATGTATTAACGTCGCAGAGAGCTTCTCTGGCCTTATTAGTTGAAACAGACAAGGTTGGGCTGTATTTTTCAATATTTTAGTTTTGGCGGGAATTACAAAAAAAGTCCGTCCCCATTTAACTCCATCTTTACTCAAGAAACCGTTGAAACTATACCTAAGCAACTTATCATTCCTGAAAATTATTTGTGCCGTATTTATGGTTGGTTGGTAGACATATATTTTCAGGCTTGTGTGCTTGGTCACAAAGACCCGCTTATAAACCTTCGTCAAGAAGGGCGGACACGACATACACACACATACAAGACAGATGCTGCCATCTATCGCCACCTCCACAATTTAGACATGTCCCTGAAGGGGAGGGAAATAGTCTCCAGGGACCTGTACCCGTGGTAAACTGCGCAATGACCGACCACAGGACTTTCGGACCCAACAGATTTAACGAGCACGTACTTCGCATATACTCGGTGGGTCTTCAGTGGTACCGGGACTCGATTGCGGGACCTTCCGATCTCGAGACCGAGACGCTGACCACTATAGGCTCACCACAGCCCCTTCTGGGATATAGTCAGGTATTTTGTAAAGCGTACCAATGCTTATTTCTGACCTAACTTAGTTATTTAACGCAGCTAGTATTTTCCTCTTAATTTGGTATTGCCAAAACGAAATTAATTTCAGTGTGCAAAGAACTTTAGTACTTCCAAATGAAGTGAATGATAGTTCCTTCAGTGAAATTAAGTCAAATTTGGCGTGGGTTGCGAAGAACAAGAGGGGGTATCCCACCTACTGCCAGTCATCCTATAAATCGGATCCGTGCTGGAAATAGTAGAAAAAATCCTCATCACGGATGGGCCCGAGTACACAGGACAGACGTGCTCGTTAAATCTGTGGAGTCCAAAGTCCCGACGGTGATAGCGTACGATGTCGCTCAAAGTTCCGTTGGGTGCCCGCTCAGGTGTCGACCTCGTCACTTGACCAGGGTTCTAAATTACGAGGCGTTATTGGCTGTGTTAAAGCTCCTGAAGGAGGCTAGAAATAGACAGCCGGAAACGATTACCTCACCTCACCAACAAGAGGGTTGCGCCCATAGATATCATAGTTAAAGTATTAGATTGGCAGATCACGTGACCTCCAATGCTAACGACGGGACGCGCATGGAGACCAGAATAAGAGGGCAAACGGGCCAGTGTTGCTGCCACATTAAGGAGAAAAATACTACGAAAAAATACCGTTTAATTCTAAAATTACAAAAAAATACCATAAAAATACTAAGCTGCATTTTGGAATCTTTTTAGTGACTTTAAAAAAAACGTGAAACGCTTTTTTAGAATTTTTATGGAATTTTTTTGTAATTTTATAATTAAACGGTATTTTTTCGTAGCATTTTTCTCCTTAATGTGGTGGCAACACTGGCCCATTTGCCCTCTTATTTTGGTCTCCATGCGCGTCCCGTCGTTAGCATTGGAGTCACGTGATCTGCCAATCTAATACTTTAACTATGATATCTATGGTTGCGCCGAAAAGGGAATACCGACATCTTGGTTAAGAGGTTAACGTCTTTTCAAATCAACCACTTTAGACGCTAACTTTCATTTGCGTCGCGTCGGCGAGACAGCCCTCTAGCCCATTAAGAATAACACAGAAACCTGGATCTGAAATCTAAGGGACCGTCAATTAGTGCGTTTCAAGAATAAGACAAGATTTGACAACCCGAAAATATAACAAATAAGATGGGGAATGTAATGTAGTTAGAAATCGAAGAAATTCGGATAATCAGTGTTCATATTAATGCGCTTCGTCTGTATTTTCCTACCCGGCTGATCCTCGGCGCTGCCCGTCTTGGGAACATCGTCCCCTGTCTCTTCCTTCCATTCGTCTTCGTTCTCAGCTACCGCATTCTGTATCTGCTTTGGCTCATCTTTTTCTTGAGCCCCGTGAACTAAAACGTTAAATATATATTCTTTCAATACTCAACATTATGTTGTATGTGTATGTATGTATATGTTGTATGTATGTATAATGTGTACCGGTATTTAGTAAAAATTGGTACTTTTCCATTCCGCGGGCGTAAATCTCGCCAAGTGGAATTTTCTAACGCCAAAACGCAGCACGCGCAGTTAAATGCTACCATTGAACTACACCGCAAATATTCCGTTTGGCGTCGGTTGAACAATGTTTGCGACTTTATCACTTGTGCTCGCGAAGTGGAAAAGTACCTAATAATTGTATGCGTCTTGTTTCTTAGAAGCCAGCACAGTAACCAGCATTTTTTGGGTAACTAAACAGAAGCGCCAGTTCATTAGTCTACTAACAACTTTATATGTAAATTGGTAAGTTTTAACAATAACTTATGATTGCACGATATGTTTATAGTGGCGCAGCATAGCAAGCTTAAATTGGTAATTCAAAAAAAGCTTTTTTTATTAGCTTTTAAAAGATAAATAGTAACTGCTGCTTTACTGAACTTAAATGCCATATTTTGGTGGGACTATAAATGTGCACATTTCTAGGTAGTCTCACTAGAATGTAGTCACAATGTTTTATTCCTTAAAATCATAAATTGGCGACTTTATTCGAAAATGTAAACACCATTTGTAATCGAAAAATTAAACTCCCCTCAACTAGAATGATAACGCCTGTTATAATTAATTCAAAAAAATTATAATTAAATTATATTTTTTAAATTACATTTTTCGGATTTTCTTAAAATTATATTTTTCGGACTAGTGTTTGTTTTAAAAGTGAAATTGCGCTTTTTCGACCAATATTGAAACATTAGTTATAAGTAAAACTCTTTTTTTATAATATTAGAAAAATACACTACAATGCCTAACCTTTAAGTGTATCATCAACCTCTTTCTGATACTCATCCTGTTTCTTGACCTTGTTTTGATGAGCTTTTTTTCTCTTCACAGATTTTGACGCCGCTGCCCCTTCATCCTCATCCTGACCGCCCATTTCTACACTACTCTTTCCATCATAATCTTCTTTGTTACGATGACTCTTCTTTTTGTGTGCACCCGTCTTAATAGGAACATCTGTTAGAGGCACCTCTTCCTCCGCCCCGCTCTGATCACGAACTCCCATTTCTCCACTACTGCTTTCAACGTAATCTTTGTTGTCGTCCTCGACTCTTGGTGGTGGCTGGGGTTCTTCTTCGTAGTCGTTGCCGTCGAGTTGCTTCAGCTGTACTTGGGTGTCTTCAGCTGGTTCGTACTCCGGTCCCCCCCTGCACGAAACCATGGACGGCACCCACGTGTTCTTGCTTCGCTGGCAGGTGAAATACCGGCTGGGGCTTGTGTAGCCGTTGTGGCATATCAGCGTGCAAGTCCTGCAAGAAGTTAATGCAATTACGGTTATAATGGGTATTATGACAAACCCATCTTTTTACCTTTAAACTACAAATCGAGGTAAATATTAATCCCTGGGATATTTTATATATTAACCGCTGGGTAAAATTGTTCTAACAGCAGCAATTTGACATGGCATTAAGTACATGAATTATATTTATCTTTGTTTTGTTTTTTAATTTTTACATATTTTAAGCATACTTACTTTTTATACGACCAGATTGTGCAGTCCAGATCTCCGTTTCGGCTGTCTTTGGGTATAGGGCAAAAGGGGGTGGCCTCAATGTCACGTCTGGATCGGCGTCTATTCGATTCAGAATCTGGAAATCAAAAAATATATATGATTTATATCGTTTTACACGCAACAGTTTCCAGCATGTGAAACGAGCCTAAGTGTTCAACAGAACTCAAAGCTTATTAAAATGAAGAAGGTCTTGAAACATAAATTATGTTTTTTTAAAATGATGTTTGGTCTAAACACTTTTTAAGCTTTAAATGTAACTGGTCACGGTAAGACGATAAGTTTGAGTTGGAAAAATTTCGTGACATTAAACCTTAGATTGATTGAAAAATTGCACTTTTGAAGTCAAATACTTTCTGTGCATTAAAATGGGCTTGTCTCAACACTTTATCAAAGAAAACAAAACAACCAATGAAATCGCAGTTCGGAGAGCGTGACATCATAAGAAATATATTCCCATTAATCTTAATATTAGATCTAGAAGCATGTTTTTTGTATGGTCTAAATCTCTGCATTTACACTACCGATTGGTGAAATTTAAGTCTTACCCTTAAGGTAATGTCACATATGTGCCAAAATAAGCCCAAATAAAATTATTTAGTAATTTTTTAAATTGCGAACTATCGATTTTCCATGCTATGTTTCAAGCTGCCAATTTTTTTTAAATATATTTTGTAATGAGAGACACGTGCGAAATGTTGGGTTACGTTTACAAATGACTTTTATTTCCTCTATTTTGAAAGCTTTTGCTTATTCTTTTATGAAAAGAATTTAAGATTTGGCTTACATATAATTCGGTTAAAAATTTACTTTTTTTAAACTTTTTTTTTGCTTCAATTGAATTCCGTCTGAATAACAGGATAAAAAAAATTATTGTTGAAAAAAACTTATTCGTAGGTGAAATCTTAAAAAAAAACTATTAAAAAATCGTAATTTTTAAAAAAATTATATTTGATTGCAGTTTATTTTTTTTAGACAAAACTCGTATAAATTGCTCTATGTCTTCAAATAAGAAAAATAAAGTCACAAGTAAATACCTGAATTGGCTTCAGAAGATGCTTGTAAAGTCTCATATTCAGCAGTCAAGTTTTCCATTTCATAATCCATGTCTTGTGGGTCATATACAAGTGCTTGCGAGTAAACGGGCATATTCTCATTTGACATTGAACTTTCCGATATCTCTGAAGAATCATACATAGGTTCGTAATCGTCTTTTACATATCTAACGCGTACATAGCCTAGATTGTTCAGATCCTTTCTCGAAGTTTTGGACTTCATGGCGTGATTCGCTTTCCTTCTAATATGTGTTTGGGTGATTTTACCGTGAAGAGTGGGGCAATCTTCCATCCATGGATCACATTTGCTGAAATCATTTTTCACTCCGTTGCGTCTGCGTTTAGTGTGAAGACTTCTAAAACGTCCCGACCCTTTGCTGTACTTAGAACGGTCCGTTTTCTTCAGATATTTAGATTCTTCCGAATCTGCAGAAAGAGAAGGAATTTCAAACTCGAAATCTTGGGTGAGAACCGATCCGGGCACTATCCTAGGATCTGTGTTGTTTTCGTGGTTAACGTTGGCAATCAATATTTGCCCTTTGGCAACTGATTCAGTTGGTAAACCGTTCTTTGGTTCTAAATTTAATGACATCATAGAAATGCCGCTGATCGGTTTTTGCAAGCCATCGCCTGTTACCACTCCAAAACGACTGGAAGTATCAGCAGGATTGAAAAGTAAAGGTACAACATATTTCATCGTATTCATCGTTTCAGATTGCTGAACTCTATTTTTTTCTGAATTCGATCCGCCTCCTTCATAAGCTGCAATGTGGCGTCTGAGCATGTTTGCCAAGTAATTGAATAGAGGTGGAACTCTATTTTTCTGAAAGCTCTGAAGTGCATCATTTGTATTTAGTGGTTTATAATGCCTATGACTATGCGGGCTTGCAAAAGACGGTACAGGATTCCTCACATGCCTTGGATCAAAATAAATAAAATATGAGGGATTGCCCGAGGAATATTTTAAAATACCAACGTCTTTTGGAATAGGTTTGTGAATGTGCTCATGATTTTCGAAATATTGATCATTCTGTTGTTGAATAGTGTCCAAGCTAGTCAATGGTTGTTCTTTTTCCAGATCAACAGCTCCATTCTTCTGTACTTCGGAATATTCTTCATTGGTTTGTTCGACATTGTCCATTGCCGGATCGCTTTCAATATATGTAGATGGGCCGTTTTTTTCGGTATTGTGAAAAAGTTTTTCACCTGATATTTGTTCTTGCTCGGACGATTCATATTCTGAATCAGGATATTTCGACTCGTTATCCTCATTCGCACTGATGTATACATACTTTGTCTCGGCTGTTGTTTTCCTATCGATTTCTGGTTGGGAACCCTTATTTTGCGAGTCAGCCTTGTTTTGTCTCTCGCTAGCAGCGTCTTGACTACTAGAAATCGCTGGATTTTCGGGATAGTCTGGATGATAAGCATCAGACAAGTCTTGTTCTGGACTACCCCCCTGTTCAAGTTGATCGCGCTCATTATTCGCTGATTGTTTCAATACTTGTCTAAGAAACTTGTCGACTTCTTGAATTTTGTAAGAACTCGCATTGACTGAATCCTTGACGGGGGGAAGTGGATCACCAAAAGTATGAAACTCGCCGAAGGGAGTGTCATTCTTTTGGGAGTCTATCGTATCGATTTTATTCCCGAAGTTAGTTTCATTATTCGATAGAACATCTATATTACTTTCCTCGGTACCAATCAAATCTTGATTTTCCATATCATTCGAGCAATTCGTTGTACATATTTGTGGGGCATCAAGAATGTTTTCTTTCATGTTCGTTGAATTATCTTTCAAAACGTATGGCGCATTCTCGGGAATTAATTCAACTATGGAGGTATTTCCTACATTAAATTCTATGATATCCAGTTTAATTTCTGGTCGAATATCATCTGTTGCTGGTCGAAAAGAGGAATTTTGCATTTTATTTAGGTGAAGTGCTACTACGTTTGGCATTGGTTTGTCGAATCCGTATTCAACAATTTTAGCAGGGTTCGCATTTGTCGAAGATTCCGATTTTTCTGCGTTCTGAACTACACTATTATTGTTTTCTGTCGAGCTGTCGTCGTCAGAATAAAGCAGTTCGCAAGTTGGACCTGTCTTACCGATTGGACAAGATAGACATTCGTGTTTGGAACACTTTTCGCAGTTGAGGAACAAATTGCAGGATCCTGGACATGGCTGGCAAGGAAGCGAATCATTTGAAATGACTAAGCACCTAAAAATAAATTTTCATAATATCTGCTTATTATTTAAAATTGAATTTTAAATTGTTATTAAAAATGTCTGTTTTTTACTAAATGGAAAATATTTTAACTAGCTGGAGAAAATTATTTCGCTTAATGATGTAATACGGCTCGATTGAAGTGAGAACTTTATTTTTTACATTTAAAAAAAATTAAAGAACATTTCTAAAGATGTTTTTGCCCCATCATATTGAGAACGTTTTCAAAGCATAACACTATTTAAATGTTTAGTATTGAATTAAAACCTTGGATACTATTCGATTAAAAACTCAGAAAAAACTTGTATTGATTCCTTAATTTTTTTCCCTCGGTTATTTCAAATTGTGTTGCGTCGACACTATTGGGTTGACACAACACAATTTTCGTGCTAACTATGCAGTAATATTATAATGCATGGTTAGCACAAAAATGGTTTTGAAGGCGCAGCACGCATGTTGTAGTTGTTGTTACTAATGCCACTTGGGAAACCCAAGCTCTTCCCGCGGAGCTGGCAAGGATTAAGGCAAATGGGTGCGGTTCCTGAGGAGAGATGCCCGTGTAGAGACTACACGGCAGGAATCCGACTTGGCATCGTGCTGACAAATGTTGCCCTCTATCGCCACCTCCGCCATTAAGACATGTCCCTGAAGGGGAGTGAAATAGTCCCCAGGGCCCTGTACCCGTGGGAAACTGCGCCTTGACCGCCCACAGGACTTTCGTGCCCACAGTACTTTCGTTTTTTTTAAATGAATGTTATAATTATGTTATACAGTTTACAGTTTTTTTGTCTGTAGCGCATGGATATAGTAATCGTCTCCCTTCGCGATCGTCAGTGGTGTTGGAACAGCACAAATCTGTGTTCGCATGTCAACAACACAATATTGTTAATGTTGCCATTTTTACACAATATATAGGGGGAACCAGAGACATATGACCCAACTCTAAGTATTTTTGCTTGTAACTTTTAAAAAACACTAATTATGAATGTGTAAATGCAGCTAATTCATACTTCATAAGGTAGTATCAATATATATTAGTATTTTTCTGTAGTATTAACTGCAATAGTAGTAAAATATAAATAACTTAAAACTTTAGTTTGGGTCATGTATCCCAATTCATAGGGATACATGACCCACCCATTAAGGATACGTGACCCAACCCAAAAATTTGTTAGTAAGACTTAAAATTATCAAAAAAATTTACCTAATAACAAAACTAATATCATATTATAAAGTTTATATAGATTTTATAGTATTTTCTGACAAAATTATTACTTTTTATTTTTATTACATTAATTATGCTTATACTAACAAAATAATCAAATTTAAAAGTAAATTCTGGTCGAAATACAAAACTGAGGCTTCTTTTATTTTGCAGAGAAAACACAGGTGGTTGAAGAATTGCTACTATTTGATCAATATCAACTTGGGATGTATTATCCATTTCAGGCCATTTAAAACATTTTCCATCGATTCTTTCTGCATATTGAATTGTAAGCTCGTTAAAAAAAATTCCCTTGTACCTTCCCAACAAACCTTATATTCCGTTAAGAACCCAGTCATTTACTTTTGGGACTCTCGTGATTTTTAAAAAAATTTACTTGGTCTACTTCTGTCTACTTTTGTGTTGTTTACTTGGGTCACATATCCCCAATTGGCTTAGGTCAATTATCCCTAGTTGCACTTTTTTGTTTAACCCCAAAACAAAATCATTTGCGAATAATTACATTAGCACTATTATGCACGTAACTGTAGTTAATAGCATGAACTAAACAAGTAACTAATTGAAAAAATCTTTCCTTTAAACCAAAAAATGTAGACCGAAAAACCTTACGGCCTCAAAAATTTACTTTAAGTGCATGAAAACGTATTTCTTTGCATAACTAAACACATACGCAATGATTCAGCTCGTTTTTTTCACCATGTGATCAGCTGGCTGAAAGGAAAAAAGTGATGCCACTTTCAACTCATAAAACTTTTCCATTGCTGAGAAAAGGGCATTGGGTCATGTATCCTTATGGGTCAAATGTCCCTAGTTCCCCCTACTTGTGTTCTACTTGATCTGATTGAACACTATTTTTTCTTCTGAGTGTACATAGTCAGATAACGTACCCATCAACGTAGACATCGGTCAAGTCTCCCCCCGGACCGCACGGGCATTTGGAGATCACCCGTTCCTCGCACCGTTGAAATTCAATCGAGGTTTGTCCACTTGCACAGGCTGCTAAAATAGCAACTGCAGACATAGAAAAAGAAACACTTCCGATTATTTTGTGCGCGTGGATATGTTTTCAAGTATAGCTTTTATTCAGGAAAAAAAAATCTAAAGGTTATCTTTCCGTCACTTTTAAATAGGTACTGAGTAGGTTTAGAACTAATACACAGTAGGTTTGAATTCGCTAATTACAGTCTAATAACTCTACTTCAATTCTAATATACAATTTATGGGTTTCCAGACTTCATCTAGGGCCTCACGACTAGTCAACTAGGGTCTAAACTAGGGTCAGTCAGTTTTACAACACACAAAGCTATTTATATTTAGCTTCCACACTACGTTTATAACGTAAAAAGTGGAAGGTATTATAATCGTTCAGTCAGTCTGTCTGTCTGTCCATCACCCACTTTCATAGCCCAAACTACAAACGCTACGGACAAGTGTGATGCGTCAAAAAATTCAGCGCATCGAAGTTAGAATATATTGAAATTTTCAGAAATTTTTTCGAATTCTAAGTACTTCAATTATTTAAAAACCTGCAAAATTTAATGCTAATTTAAAAAGCATAGGAAGCCATTTTTATTAGAATTGAATCACCATAGCCATTCGCAACAATCGCTCGAGAAACTAATTCTTTTAGACAATAAATTAAAATAAATTTATTTTTGCGACATTGATCAGTTTGCGAGGAATATTACATATTTATTCTTTGAAATATAAATTAATTTTTGCAAATGATAAGTAATACAGTAATTATTGAATTTTCAGAATAAAATAAATGAAACTAGCCAAATTTAGCATATAAATGTTTCGTATAGAATATCAATGCTGTGTTTGTCGCATTTTTACCTGTTAAACACAACTGTTGTGTGGAAGCGAGTTAAGTGACAGATTCTGTTACAAACCTACTTGTTTAAATTATAATATTTGTAATTTAATTGATTTTAATTTAATTTAAAAATGTGCAATATCAAAGATCTATTTACTATTAAAGTTAATCTTTTTTTTTAGAGAGTTGAACGTTTTAACTTCAATGTCATGCAATGAAGACCCAGTAACATTTTTACCCATATAGTTATCTCCGTCAATACTTTTGCATGTCAGAGATAGTTTTATTGAATTACAATTTCAAAAATTTTGTTGCATTTTGGATTGCAATATTTCAATATTATTTAGCAGAAAAAAGTTCATTTTATTCAAAAATTTAATTTAACTGTGCAACTTAATTATATTTTAAATAATAATTCCCTGAATAAAACTTTCAATTCTTTCAACCTTTTAAAAGCTTATTAAATATTTTAAAGACTTATTAAATATTTCAAAAAGTATATCTTACTTAGAATATATTCGAAAATGGAAGACATAGCTGCATGTAAAAGGTCCGATCAGCAAATGATCTAAAATCCTGTTCAACAACTGATTTTGAAATGCAACAGGATCTACACATGCTTAAAACGAACAATTTTCTGAGAAATTTTTAGGATTTTTAAGAAATAAAAATGAGTTTCTATACAAATTACTGTCTACTGCGTATACAAATAGTAAGTTCAATATAGTTAACATAACGAGCAGTATCGTTATAACTATTTTATTGTTAAATACCTTTCAACTTATAAATATTCGTTTTAAGTTTACATGGTCTGGTTATTTTTTACATGAAATCTTAAGAATTATAACTAACTAGCTTTATAAACCAGGCATTGCACGGGTGCACCCTTAGTAACGGTGATTGTTTTTTATGTAAACTTTAATTTATACAAAATGATACCTCCCATTCTGATATGAGGGGTTGTCCGATTGTATCCAGGCCCTTCGAGGAGTTAGAAGGCTTTCCCATAGGCCCCTGTTAAAATTGTCAGAACAGCTACGTAAAATATAATAGTCGGTCACAATTTGGCGATTTAAGTTACTTTTCCAAGCAACAAAAAAGCCCAAATATGGTAAACATTCCACTCCATATTTCCTACAACTCGATATTGCTGGGGAGCCCATTTGGTAAATTCGTTCTCCTTGCATGCGGAGGGTCCCAGGTGCGGGTCCATGCATCGCCAAAATGACTGCCGACCTATAAACGGCTCGCGCAGCCAAAAAATGCTCGACAAATAAAGTGCATCAGTTGCTCCCTTGGTTCTTCTCTAGCGGTACACACGTGGGACTCGTGCCTGGCGTGGGTTGCCGCGAGAGAACCCAGGGAGAAACCGGTTTCCTTACACTAGTTTAGGCGATTGCTCGCTGTCGTCGCCAAAGAGGCCCCTTTCGATGAAGGGTTTTTCCTCCTGTACTCTTCAGCTCAGAATTACTTAGAAATCATTTACGCGAAGCCATATTCCATCATTTCTATACAATAATGCCCTAAACTTAGTGAAAGGACAAATCAGAAAAGATTCATACACAAACAATTTTATTAATCATACAATGCAAATTTACAAAAGAATTGGAAGTACATTAGTATGCTAAATAAACAATTTCCGCAAATGGCAGAAGTAGCTTACTTCATCTTCAGCCCTAATAAAAGATAAGAAAACAATTCAGACAAATAGCACACGGTCGTGAAGACCTTCACAGCTCTTGAACAGCGAAAATGTTAGATACTATACAGAATTCAATAGGTAGTCATTTAAATCCAATTAAATGAGCCGAAGTCCTGTAGTGGGTCATTTAACCAAATAAACTATTCAATTTACATAGGCTAAAATCAGTCGACTTTTTCCCAGTTAACAAAAATATTTTTCAAAGTAGTTTAGAAAACTAGCATGCAACTTAGGTAGTTTAATATCAATGCAAATTGCACTTTTAGAACAGATACATAACTATTAGTTTTCATCATAAATATCATAGTTAAAGTATTAGATTGGCAGATCACGCGACGTCCAATGCTAACGATGGGACGCGCATGGAGACCAAAATAAGGAGGCAAAATGGCCAGTGTTGCTGCCACTTTAAGGAGAAAAATACTACGAAAAAATACCATCTATTTCTAAAATTACAAAAAAAATATCGTAAAAATACTAGCTGCATTTTGGTGACCTTTCTAGTATTATCCTTTTCTAGTATTTTTTTTGTGATTTTAGAATTAAATGGTATTTTTTCGCAATATTTTTCTCCTTAAAGTGGCAGCAACACTGGCTATTTTGCCCTCTTATTTGGCCTAAATGCGCGTCCCGTTGTTAACATTGGAGGTCACGTGTGTGATCTGCCAATCTAATACTTAACTATGATATCTACGGTTTTCATAAGTATTGATTATTTTGAGAAGTCGAGTTGAGTTGAGTTATCGTCACACCAGAACTGCCCGAGGGCTATTTGCAACGGATGTCGCAGTTTAGAATTAGTCAAGTGACGAGCCGACACCCGAGTAAGCACGCACGAAAAAAACGTTGCTATACAAACCAATTGTACCAAAATACAATTTTCGGATACAGTGGAACTGGATTGCTCTTGGCGTTTAGAACACACCACTAATGAAATGAATAGCCTAAAATTACTTCTCTGCAACAGAAAAAAATTTACTATAGAACCAAATAACAGAGCTCAGCAAGAACTTCATTAAAGCCTGTAGAAATAATCTGTGATCCAAGAAAGAAATTAACTGGTCGAGTATCAAGGCTATCACATTTCATAAAACAGATTACAAGTTTACGAAAAGTCAACGCTTAATAAATAAAAACTGATGGGTTTAATCACCTTTGCGGTCTTAAATAAACTTTAACTACTATTAGTAAAAATTTAATTTGTATATAAAATTCTCTCTGTATCATTGTGCACACTATATCTCTACATCGTGAAACACAAAAAGGATACAAATTCAAAATTCAACCATAGTTGAATTTTGAATTTCAATTCATTTTTTTTTCAATTCAGCCATATAGTGCATAGGCATGCCTAAAGCTACACTACCAAAATTATTAGTTAAACAATTCTCTGTCTAGAATCAGTTTAACTAAAACTTATGCCGATTAGAAATTGCTTAATCCTTAATAAGCATAAGATTTTAGTTAAATTGCATATCAAGATTGGGCGAATGGTTGGCGAGACTGGCTTGAAGGCCAGTCTCGCCAACCATTCGCCCAAGTGGGATGGGCCACAAGGCCCATCCCAGTGGGCAAGTGAATTTTACAAAGCGACACTTACCCAAGGAACTTAGCCAAGGTCTTCACAGGACGGAGAAGTACCTAGAAAATGGAATGACATCAATGGTCAGGATTATACGAAGTTATAAAAACTGATTCAAATTATTCTAACCGTTAAATTAACCTCGTTTAACACATTTATATTCAGAGCTAGATATATGGGGACGTACATAAATTACGTCACGCACGGAGGGGGGGAGGGGTATGCGCCATCGTGACGGATCGTGACATGGAGGGGGAGGAGGAGGGGTAATCGCTTGCGTGACGTAACAATTAAAAAAAAATAATTTTGCAGGGAAAATTTGTTTACATAAAATGTAGTTTGAGAAAAGAAATCTGAAATCTTTTTATCATAAGAAACACTTTAGTCCAGACAGTTTCCTAGACAGTTAAGATTACACTTAGACCTTTTTTAGAAAACATTAGCAGGTGGTTAGTTCTTCCTTAGGCAACGGAAATGTAAATACAATGTCAGTCTATTCCCATGAATAAATTATTTAGCCAAGCTAAATTTTACTTTTCTTCTTTTCAAGTTAGTTTTTTTAAAAAATATTTAAGTATGAATTTTTTTTTAAATTCTCAAAATGAAAAAATTAGACTTCCATTGTGAATTGAATGCCTATTTTTAAAGGGGTAATTTAATAGTTTTGATTTGCTATACAACACTAACTTGTTTCATAACAATATTTTAACTTAAGAAAATTGAATTTTAATTAATTAAATGTTTCGTCACTATAAAAAAGCTAAATTTCCTTTAAATTAACTAATACATAACTATTAGACCCATGAAAACGATTTTTAGTTTTATATTAAAAAAAACGTGGTAGTATTTCTTCCTAAATATTGAGAGAATTATTTTTAGTTTTAGATTTTAAAAAAAGTTAGATATACGATTTTTTATGAAAAATTGATAATTTGTAACTAACAGAAATTATAAAAATTAAATTGGAAATCGAATGGAAAAGGAGGACAATTATTTTAAAGTTATTTAGCCAAGCTAAATTTTACTTTTCTTCTTTTCAAGTTAGTTTTTTAAAAAAATATGCAAGTATGAAATTATTTGAAATCGAGTTTGTATTTTTTTTAAAAAATTGACATGATGGATAACCAATGTTAGTACCAGAAAAAAATTTCAGGAAAATGACAAATTCAATACAAATTGCCAAAAAAGTGATAAGGCCAAACGTTACTTGAGAACTGTCCAATCAGGGTGCTTTATTTTATCGCGGTGGACGAACTGAGTAGGTATTGTGAACATGCGAGCCGCATATACTAAATCCATGTCAGATGATTGCTGAAAATTGCATCAATAGACTTAAATTTGAATTTGTTCTTTGGAATCTATTTCTCAGCTTATTCAATAACCACCTCTCGTAAAACAATTTCCATAAAAGCTTAAAATTGGCTTCTTTCAACTGATAGTTCCTTACAGCTTTCATTCCCCGCTTTTCGATGGCTGTGTCCTGACTACGACATCAAATGCAACAAAACTTGGCGACCGCCAACTGCGCCAAGCGATGCAATAGCATGTGGCTGACTCTGCCAAGTCGCCAAGTTTTGTTGCATTTGATGTCGTAGTCAGGACACAGCCGATCGGTGCTCTGTTTCCACGTGGCATTGATTCACCAACCGAAGATAAAAAATAAAAAAAAAAAAAAAAAATCTGTTATCACTCAAGTTCTGAAACATGCTCCCTTAACGATTGTAAAAAAGTTGAGATTTCCTTACACTCATTTAGGATACAGAAAGAATTTACGCAGCCGCAACCCCATGTAGGAGTTTCACTAACAAGTAAAACAAACAATGAATAGTTTTAAAGTGAATTAAAATACATACATACCCAAGGAACACAAGACAAAAAAAAAAAACTCGCGACGATCCACAGCAATTTTTGCGACGAACTCACCAACAAAATGGTTTCACTTTGATCCACGAGCTATCTCTTATATAACCGGGGCACTCCTGCCTACTATTTATACACGAGACCTAAGTGGTTGGTTGGTAGACATATATTTTCAGGCTCGTGTGCTTGGTCACAAAGACCCGCTTATAAACCTTCGTCAAGAAGGACGGACACGACATACACACATACCAGACAGATGCTGCCACCTCTACAATTTACACATGTCCCTGAAGGGGAGGGAAATAGTCTCCAGGGACCTGCTTTCGAGGTAAACTGCGCAATGACCGACCACAGGACTTTCGGACCCAACAGATTTAACGAGCACGTACTCCGCATATACTCGGTGGGTCTTCAGAGGTGTCGAGACTCGATCGCGGGACCTTCCGAACCCGAGATCTTAACCACTAGGCTCCCCACGACCCCAAAACTTTAGTGTCCTCAGCCAGTAGTATATGTTCACAAGAAATTTGCATATCCCGAAATGTGTAGTTCAGCTATATTTCAAGTGTGTTTGGTTTGTTTGGAATAACTCTATGACCTCCTATGAATGGACGATTCGTACGAGGCGGGTTTCGTTTGTGTGGCACAAGGCAATGTTGGACGTCACCATACAGTCGTGGCCTCGCTGAATTGGACGAATTAGCTGCCGGGTGTTTTTTTTAAGGGGCGACAACGTTTGACTTAGCTATGACATCACCGCAGGGGTGGCCGTACTAGTTGTCCAATGGGCTTGTTTCACGTGGGATCTAGCAATAGTTGACGAAGGTTTATAAGCGGGTCTCTGACCAAGCACACAAACCTGAATATATATGTCTACCAACCAACCAACTAGCAATAGTTATGCATATTCTTAGAAAACTCAATTTGGAATACCAAGGCAAAAGTAATTCGAGAAAAATGAAAACAAGACCGCGGAGCTGTTGCCAGATCCCTCGTGAAACAAGCCCATATAAGGAAAGTCGGAATTTAACATGTCATATTTCGAGTTTGGTTTGGTTGAATTGACATCGCAATAGAGCTAAAAGAAGACTCTTGGCGATGTGCCTCGGGATTTTGAAACGAGATCAAGTGGCGAAGCCGACACCTGAGAGGGTACCCAACGCAATCTGATAGTAACATCGAACGTGGTGTCAGGACTTTGGACCACATCAGAATTAACGTGCACCAGTCCCATATATTGGCGGGACACTGGATATTTATAACCGCGGGGGGGGGGGGGGGTAATTTTCACCCAACATGACCTGTTGTGTCTTTACATGTTACGTAAGAAGACAATTGATGCCTCGAAACTTTCACAAACAACCAGCTATAACCACTCTAACGGGGCCCGGATGGCCTCATGGTTTGAATCGCAGACCATTACGCTATAGCAGTCTGCGCGCTGTAACGGGTACAGGTTCGATTCCCGCCTTCGCCCTGGGTGTACTTCCTTTCTCTGTTTCAGCAAAAATTCTTTCTGTGTGTCTTACTTGACGACGGCTTATAAGCTTGTCTCTGATCAAGCACACAAGCCGGAATATGTATGTACCTACCCTATCACTCTATTGTCTTGTCTTATTTAGAAAACCGCATTAATGTCTGTCATTCCATTTATTTAACCGCAACTTGGCACTGTTAGTCTTTCTCTTTGGGATGAACGGGCATGTTTCACTTCTTAAATTCTCTTTCCACAGGAATAAAAAATAAGGTCTCGATTGGTTAATCAATAAAGTGGGCGGGGCGTTCCGTGTCATACCCACAATCACGGAAACCAACAATGAAATCCAGGAATGAAAACAGGAATGAGCTACGTCACGTAAAACCTGTCAGTAATATTTATTTTTTAAAATTGTATGTAAATCCTCAACACAAGGAAAAAATCTTTGTTATTCTCAGCAGAACTTTACTATGATAATTAACTGAAACGAAAGAGTTGTATCTTCTAGCTTGAGAAATATACTTAATTTGCTTTGGTTGAAATAATGTCACATTCGAGCACCACGAAGGCAATGAAACACGTATCTATTTGGTAATTTTAATCGTTTCAGGCTGTTTATTTCCAGCCTCCTATAATATCTATTGAAGATATTACAACTTTTTGTAATGACCGAGCAACGAATACTCATAGTAAAACTAAATTAAATATTAAAAAAAACATGAACTGACTTGATCAATATGTATTAGGGGTTGGTTTGTATTTCACAATCATACTGAGAGAGGGCGCCACTACATATCTGAAATACCAAACAATTATTTTGTACATTCAAGAAACTTATTTAATGTTTGTTTTGAGGTTTTAAAAAATTTCTTCTCTTATTTGCAATAGAGTATTTAATATAATATTCCCAGTATTTTAATCTTTAAAACACCTCACTTATTAAATTTTAATATGTATGGGCTCAATAGTGTCTAACTTTTGTGTCACAGTGAACCTTTAATAAAAAAATATTATTAAGGGTTTAAATGTTATATTTTCACTCAAAAAGAAATTAAAAAAAAAGTTTTTACCCATAACAATTGCAATTCAATTATATACATATTTTTCAAAATATTGTTGAACGTCATTAGAAGAAATAACTGTTCCAAGTAGATTGCAGTATCATAAAATTATATATAAAAAAAAAAAAGATAAGATTTTTTTTATTTGTGAGACAAAAAGTGTGTTGTATCCAATGTTTTGTCATTACTGCTCCCACTTCTAGGGTTGTCCTAAGGGAAATTAATTGACGGTACAGCTTATCATATGATTTTTAATAAAACATTTAAAATTGGAGCTTTTTATGATGAAAATTAATTTGAACACATGATTAATTGAACCATTGAGCTAGAAGGAAAACTGGAGTGAGGTGTGCGAGTCACTGAACAGGGCAGCAAACGATCCGGTCCAATAACGAAACGCGGAGGAATGCACGGCACTGCAGCAGAAACGAACCGGGCAGAAAACCTAGAAACTTGCCTATTTCGCTATTGGGTTTGTCTTCGCTGGTTCTTTATAGTTAGTGATCCACATGGTTATTTCTTAAAAAAGTTGGAATTTAGAGTTAAAGCAAGTTAATTGTTTCGAAGTAAAAATGTTAAAATACATTTAGGAGCCCAAAAATATATGATAGAGGGGTCTCATACAAGCATTGCATACAAGCGTAGGGAAAATAGTCCTTTTCTGCCCGGTTCGCTCAAAAGGGTGCGAGTGGGTTTTCGGCTCGCTGACACCTCACTCCAGTTTCCCTTCTAGCTCAATGAATTGAACATACATGGTATAAATGTAATAAACTGGTGAAAAATGAACATGAAAAAAATAATTAATATTGAGAAAAACACAGAGTGTATAAATTTCTTAAAAATAACATTGAGACCAAACAATGAATAACACATAGGTTTATTCAAAACATAAACAAGTTACAAAACAAGATCAGAGCTGAACCAAGGACATTTAAAAATAAAAACAGTTTATGAAACAATTTATATTTAATAATAAAGAAAGTATGCTACATATACCACTATTTATTTTTATGTACAAACTGAAAAGATGGACAAATAAAAGAGAATCAAAATTATCATACACACAAAACATGCAGCACTGTTGGTAAAACTTGCCTTCTTTTCAATTCACTGGAAATGCTGTACACAACACCTGAAAGAAATAAAAACATTTTCTCCCATAAGAAACTTAAGAAATATTTCCAGAGAGCAAAAACCTCTTTACTCAAAAACCCCCTCACTCAGTCCCATAGAGCCCAGTCAGTCCCATAGAGCTAATGTACTAGTTTAGGAATCACAACTTCTGCAGAAGTATTGCTTTGCCATGTTAGCCCTTTTCCTAAAGGTATGGGAGTCAACATAACATCGAAATGAAAAAAATTTGAAACGAAAATGTTATCTAGTTATTTAATTATATATTTTTGAAGTTTTAAAATGCCCAAAATGCCCTGCAGATGGCGACACTATTTTAAAACTTTATCAATTAATAATTAAACAACCGGATGTTTTTTTCTTTCCAAATTTGTTTCATTTCGATGTTATGATGATTCCCATATCTGGTGAAAATGGGATAACATGGCAAAGCAATTCTTTTGTAAAAGTTGTGATTTCAAAACTAATGCATTAGGTCTATGGGACTGACAGTCCCTCCGCATCTGAAATTTAGGTAAAAAAAAAACGTCACCCATACCTTTTTTTTAGTTTACATTCAAAGGCATGAAAACAAACATTAATTTATGTTACTTAAGCAAGAATAATTTGGATAAAAATAAAACCAATTTTTTTTAGTCAATCAAATTATTGGTTGTAACTAAAGATGGATAACTTTAGCAACCTACCCAAAAATATTTCCAATTACCCAAGTCCTTATATAACAAAGAGTGCAAGTTAAAAATTTAGGTGTTTTTTTTACTCCCTCTTAATACGATTTAATCTTTTATGAACTTTTAAAGGCTAAATTATTTTACAATTTATTAAAAATACTGTCATAATATAAAATAACTTTTTTTTAAAATATGAAACATTTTGAGCTTAAAAATAAAGTGGGTTTTGCTTCCAAACTACAAATTCACTTTAAAACAATGTTTATAAAATTGAATGTGACTTAAATTACAACACATGTTCAAGCGAAATTTTTCAGTTTTTAAACAATAAACTCGGTTATTGAAAATAATTAACTGCTTTTAATTAAATACAATTTATATTTGTCTTTGGTCCAAATCTTTACAAAAGGAAAGATTTTGGAACAAAGACAGCATTTTAGAAACAATGGGGCGAAAACTCTATGAACAACTCTGATAAACTTACAACTAGCATAAGTGTATTTTTTAATCGAAATAAAATTTGTACACTTATTTTAATAACAAGAGAAAAACCTCGAATTTTTTTTTAATTGCCTAAATAGTCAAAGTAATGCTATTCAACTGAGCAGCAGCAACTAAAAAAAGCTCGTGGAGTGGATCCAGACTAGAATGATATTCTAACAAAAAAAACCTCCATAAGCCAAATTTAAGTCTGATGCAATTTTATGAATTTGGTACAAATGACACATTTTACTCGCACAATAACTTTTAAAAAATAGTCATGCAAAAAAACTTAACAACTTTAAACAGTAATCACAAATAGACAATAAACAACCAAAACAAAAAACTAACTAAAAGAGAGAGTAACAACAAAACAACAACCTTAATCGGGGACGTTCAACGATTCCGGGATTTCTTCGATTTCTTACCAGAGCCTTCGCTTTCCGAACTCAGCGACCTACTCGACCGGTATTTTCTCGGGACTTTGGAGGTCGATCCGAAAATACGGCGGATGGCCGGCGACTCCGACCGACTTCTCCGGTGCCTCCGATCATCTTTGTGTTTCCTGCTGTGCTTGTCTTCCTCGTGTCTTCTAGAAGAAGATGAATGGCCGTCGCTCTTACGGCTGCTCCTTTTCGACGGGCTGGAGCTCCTTTTCCGTTTACTACGGTCTTCATGGCTCCTGTTCCTGCTCTCTTTCCGACTGGAATCGCGTCTGCGCTTGCTTTTCCTGTGGGAAGAGCTGCTCGAATCGGAGCTGACGTCGGAGCTCCTCTTGGACGATTTCTTCTTCTTCGTCTTGCGATCTCTGGATCGCCCTCTCCTCGATCGCCTGTCTGGACTGTCACTGTCTCGGCTCTTGTGGCTGTCCTTTTTGCTCGAAGATGATTTCTTGTCCTTTTTGGTCTCCGTTTTGGATTTCTTGGAATCCTTTGAAGCTTTCTTCTTGCGCTCCTTGCTGGATTCGCTCTCCGATTCGGAAGAGCTCGAAGAGGAATCTGAGGAGACAGATTTTTCTTTAGGAGTGGGTTTTGAATTCTTTTTTTCGGGTACGTCCACCGTTTCTTCTTGCTTGCTTTCTTTTGAATCTTCTGGTTTTGTTGAATTTTCAGTGGCAAGAGTCTCTTTTTCTGGTGTAATCATTTTTGTGTTGTTAGACAGCTCTTTTTTATCTGCCCGTTCTTTATTCAACTTTTTCTCTGGAAATAAACAATTTCAATTAGGTTGACAATAGTTTGAAAAAGTGTGATCGAGGGTGGTAAAAAATTCCTTAAAAATAAGTTCCCTGATACTTTCATAAAAAATTCCCTGATACTACAATTACTTTTTAGTTTAGTTTAGTTAGAATTATTGTCATACTAGAGCTACACGAGGGCTATTGGCGACGGGCGTCATAATTTAGAACCACAGTCAAGTAACGAGCCGACACCCGAGTAGCACCCAACTCAACCGTTAAGGGCGACATCGTACACAACATTGGGACTTTGGAGCATATTTGGCATTTGATAATAATTGACAGTTTTTTGCCTCTGCATGAGAGGAAGAGAGTTTACTTTACTTACGTAGCTCTGGTTCCGGCCAATCGGACCAACCAGAATATTTTCTTTTGATCAAGAAGTGTCCGCTAGTATAGTGATCGTAAGAACAACCTAAACCTACTGTTTAAATAATCCAAAATGGAAAAATTCCCTGAAATTTAGTGAAATTTGAAAAAATCCCTGAGAATTCCCTGATATTTTTCCAGAATTAAAAAGTTCCCTGAGAATTCCCTGATTTCCAGGTTCTGTTAACACCCTGTGATCAGTCACAATATTTAATGTAAATGTTTGAAAAAATAATTATTTTTTACAAAACAAAAACTGTTTTGCTAAATGCTAGGAAAAAAGGGCCAAAGATATATTATCTAATTAATTTAGGATGAATTCAAATGGGGTTTAATGACAGGAATTTATAGATCCATGGACTATCACAGCACTGCTGTGGGCAGATAAACTGCAGTATTTAGAACCATTCAACTAGGACTTCATAACTCTAAGTCAGGGGTTCCCAACCTTTTTGCACCTGCGTACCACTTGACTTTTTGAGAAATTTTGGCATACCACAGACCAAAATACTTTAATAAGCGTATAATATTTACTCTTCTAAAAGTGTTCAACTGCTCTTCGATTTAAATTCCTGAGAAAACTTCATATTTAATGGTTAGATATTTGTTTATTTATTTAACATGCTTATAATGAAGGAGAAATAAAAAGTTTAAAATGGTATAAATTAACAGTTTTATTTATTACCTATAGATCTATATTTTTTATGAACAAGAGTTCAGAAAATCCACTCTTACACAAGTAACTTGTAAACGAATGACATCAAAAATAGCATAGATTGCCGGAAGATCAAAGGGTACTAGGTTTTACATCCGATCCAGAAGTTAATTAAAGATTTCTCTTTCAATAATGTTAACGTTTGAAATAATGAGTAATATGTTTGAGTGCTCACTGCTCATGCGTACAGAAGCTATTAATAGCATCATGTTGCTCACATCACTCACGCGTACCACCTGAAATTTTCCCGCGTACCACCGGTTGGGAGCCCCTGCTCTAACCTATAAGAAAGTATACTGAATACATACTGATTATTCCAGTGCAAAAATGGTTCAATTCATTGATGCGGTTACTGAAGTTTACCTGCCCACAGCAAAGCAATGCTCATGATCCTAACTCAAATCAGTGTTTAAGCTGGGTTTTGAAAATTTTTAGCATTTTAGCTGAAATCGATAATTTAATTTTAGCTTTTTTCAAATGATTCTAGCAATTTAGGAAAAACACAATTGGAATAATTCACAATTGAAATAAGCTTGTCCGTCTTCGCTCCATTTCACTCTAGTCTATTTATAAAGCAGAACCATTTATTAACGAGCCGTTTTGAAATACTCTTTTTAATTTTGGATGAATTTTCAACTTCTAAATCTGATTTTTCTTTTTATACCTCCAACTAACCACTTCTCCATTTTAAACTGCTTATTATAAAGTAAAAGCATACATTAAATTGCCGAAAAAGAAAGACAACGCCAAAACACGTGCGACCAGAGAAGTTCAATAGTAATGTGTCGATCCCCAGAATGAAATGAACGGATCCAAATAAATAGACAAGTTCAAAACTGTGTAAATAATGATGGGTAGGTCCGGAATGAACGGTTCAAATGAACGTGTCTATAAAAGGACTGATCGAATCCACCGAACACAAGTTCAAAATGGCGGCAATAATGATGTATCTGTCTGGAATGAACGGATCCAAATGAACGTGTCCATAAAAGAAGCGATCGGATCCGTTTCTCCCCTCTGTTTATTTTCGCATTTTAGCAAAAGTAGATGTCAAGATTTTCGCAAAATGCGATTTCTTTTCGCATTTTGCAAAAAAAGCAATCGCAGCTTAAACACTGACTTAAATACTAATTCAAATATTCATTAAATATAAAAGATTTATTTCTGTAGTGGTTTAATTTCAATTTAAGATCTAATTCTATTCCTGACTACACAAGTTTTCTTTTCAGTAGCTATTCAAATAACTTTTCTTCCAATACAAATATTCAATATAAAAATAATAATTTCTATTTCCAACTGACTGTATATAAAGATTTATATTTAAAATATGTTTTTTTAAAAATTAATGGTAATCACCGACCGTTGTTCATCTTCTCCTCTTCGTCCAATTCCGCGATGATCTTCCTCTCCTTGAGGGCAAATGCTCGCTTCTTCTCCCGTATTTTACGGTTGAGCTCCTCGTCCGAGTCGACCGCCTCGTCTTCCTCAGACTCGCCCTGGCTCGCCTCGCTCTCTGTTCCGTAGCTCGCAAGGCCACCTGGATGGGGGTGGAGGGAAATGTGGTGTCAGATTTGGGGGGAAAGTTGTAGAGATGAAGGGTGACAAGAAGAAAATGTCAGAGGTCTCATTTAAATAAACTTATTTATTATTTTTCGGATATCTAGTATTAAGGGGAAATGGATGTGGGTTTCCAAACCAAGTGCCTCTGTGTTAATCCAATGGGAAAACATTTTCTAAGCCACCTTTATCAGGCTGTTTTGGATATTTTTACAAATAGGTTTTTTTATGGTGATAAATGTAACCGACTTACAGGTCCCGATAATCCCACTTTTTGAAATAGGTTTGAATATTTTTTAATTTTCAATAAATAATTTTACCTAAAATATTCGAAGCCATTTCATAAAGTGGGATTATAGAGACCTGTAAGTTATCTACATTAATCACAGAAAAAAAACCTGTTTGTAAAAATATTCAATACAGGAGAAGAAAGTGGCTTAAAAATATTTTTTTTCTCTCCATTGCATTAACACTGAAGCACATTGGTTTGGAGAGCCACGGTTGAGCTGGCTCATCTGCCATTACAGGGTAATTTAAAATCATAGATATCATAGTTAAAGTATTAGATTGGCAGATCATGTGACCTCCAATGCTAACGACGGGACGCGCAAGGAGGCCAAAATGGCCAGTGTTGCTGCCACTTTAAGGAGAAAAATACTACGAAAAAATACCATTTAATTCTAAAATTGCAAAAAAATATCGGAAAAATACTAGCTGCATTTTGGAATCTTTTTAGTGACTTGAAATGCTTTTCTAGTATTTTTTTTTTGTAACTTTAGAATTAAATGGTATTTTTCCGATGATGCCGTAGTATTTTTCTCCTTAAAGTGGCAGCAACACTGGCCATTTTGCCCTCCTTGCGCGTCCCGTCGTTAGCATTGGAGGTCACGTGATCTGCCAATCTAATACTTTAACTATGATATCTATGATTAAAATACTCTTTCAATTCCCATGTTAGATCCTTGGGATAGTTTTCAAGGTACACTGATTTTCAGGGTTCATACTCTATCTATGATAGTGAAATTCAGGAGTTTCTAAGGAGTTTTTCAGGAGTGCGGCAAAGTAAATTCAAGAGATAAACAAGGAATAAAATTGAATATGTTTGTTTATTATCGTATTAGTCTAGTGACTTCGCTGCTTTTCAAATGACGAAACAGAAGAAAAAAAATCTTCTAAGGAGTTGTGCGGTGCATTCCGGGACAATTAACTATTATCACAATGTCTGAACTCAATTTTTCTATTGTGCACGTAGACTTATTCTGAATAAAGTAAAGTATTCCGATTAAAGTAAAGTCGTAAATTTTTTCGGGAGAGAGGGAAAAAAATATCAGGAGATGAGACACAAATTTCAGGAGTTACAAGGGCCCTTAAAAGAAAAAATTGAAATTCAAGAGTTTTTCAGGAATTTCAGGAGGCGTACGAACCCTGGATTTTATCAATGAGTGGTGTTTTGGATAGGGAAATCCAGGATATTTTTTAAGGATATTAGTAGGAATTTTTTATTTTATCTTGCCTTGTTAAAAAATTTAAATTTTTAAATATTTTTTTTTAATCTGGGTGTAAAATATGAAAAAGTGTTTGCTTATATCCTTAGGAAAAGTCCTGGACTTCCGTAAAAATGATTTTCTACTTGTCATCCTTCAAATGTGATCATTGTATGTTGTAGAAACTATAAGGTGAATAGTAGA
Source organism: Oedothorax gibbosus (assembly GCA_019343175.1). Lineage (NCBI taxonomy): Eukaryota > Metazoa > Arthropoda > Arachnida > Araneae > Linyphiidae > Oedothorax > Oedothorax gibbosus. The sequence continues at coordinate 36,486,701 of CM033278.1, forward strand.
GCATATTGATTGTTCGCAAAAGTTGCATTATGTTTTGTTAAAGTATGTGTTCACAATTTTATTGATCCGAGTTAATATCTTCAGTTGATTTTGGGGCCATTTGTTATACAACATGCAAGGCGTCAACTCAAAAACAATTTTCCTGACTTTTCCTACAAAAAAAATATATATATAAAGAAATCTAGGTATTGCTTTTAAACTAAAAGTGGATTTCTGTAGTTCGAAATGATGAAGCAAGCCCTAAGACTCAGAGTTCCCAATAGACCTAAACTATTACAAATACATGCCTGCATCTTAATCTTTTTATAAAAAGTATATACCTTATTTTACAGGGGTTGTTTTCGGTAAGTCACACAACTTTAGTCTAATAATACTTCACAACCAGTCAACATTTCAATTCAATAATAGATCGGAAAGGGGCGGGGGGAAATTAGGCTAAATGGAATCATTTTTTGGCAAATTAAATTTTTGTTTGTTTTGCAGAAAACTTAAAATCTTCTTCAGCGTTTATTTTACCCCAAAATGAAAAATCCCCTGAAAATGTATAATTTTGTTGTTGTTTTTCATTACTTTTTTTTAAAGTTGAATACATTTTAAAATTGATTCTCTTGAGTCTTGTTGACTGTTATATTCAGATTTGCCATTTTTTGTTGTTGAAATTAAATAAGCCCGTCCCTGTCTTCCATATCACATGAGGCTCCGAAGAAAGTTAACTGAAGATAATAATTCAGATAAAAAAAATTGCATAACTAGTAACATTAAAAGTAATGAAAGGACACTATAAAAACTAATGATTATTTTGTGCACTTTAAAAACTAAGGATTCCAATTTATTCTTTTTTACAAACATTAAAAAAATTATAATTTAACGAGTTTTGTAATGAAGAGGCCCGGACAACCATGACAAACGAGAACATCAAACAAATGTGGCATACATACAAGCAATAACATAAGGCAACTTTTCCAGAAATTTGACATTAAAAAATTCAATATACCATAATGAATAATACAAATCAAACCCAAGGCAATATTTTTCAAGTTTTAGAAGGCACAACTAAAAATGCCTTAACACATGGCTTAAATTGGTTATTGAAGTTTAAAGGGACATAAATATCTAAAGAAAAAAACCCTCCTGCCCAATATTAATCTATGGAGAAATTGGACAGATTTCACAGCTAGCATCTACAATTTCATACTTATTTGTTCAGAATTAGTATGATTTGTATTAAATGCTTGTGATTTTTTTTAATAATTATTTTAATACATTTTAAAGCATCACAATGTTTGTCAGCATATAAAATTTTGCTAATTAACTTAAAGACAATTTAAAAAAGGCACAAATAGTTTAAAATACTTTGAGAAAATCAATATTTTTAAAAATTCATGTTTCATTTTGTAGATGTATGCTTCACTTTATATTTAAATAAGGGAAAATCATTATGTAAATGTTGGTTACAAAAAACAAAGGACATGATTTTTAAGAAATAAACAAATACTGTCTTTTTAGTCTACTGTCAACTACCAATCTTACCTTATTAGAGTTTGAGTCAGTTGACTGTAAAGTGCAACTTATAGTAGAATCAATATTTTATTGTGTACATAAAAACCCCAAATACATAATTTCTAAATAAAGCCTTAAAATCAGAACTTGGACAACAAAAAAAATTATAGAATCAATGTACATAAAAAAAATATGAATACTGTACATAAAAATACTGTAATCTAAAAAATAGTCTTAAAAACTGAACCTGGTGGGAAAAGAAGTTTAAGAAAGCGGAACACTTACTCAGGCTTGATGCTACCGTGCTCAGCGAGGATGTTGTGGCCAGCTGCCGAGCTGGAGCTTTTATGTAATGATTTAATAAGTTTAGTGAGAAAGAACAAATCAAAAATGCAAGCTGTGTGACACACCTAAAACAACACTTAAGTACACATCACATTATTTAGAATTCTGAAAAACAACTGCTTGGACAGGGCCCTGGATCTGGAAATGCACAACTGCCAACCTATGGGTGCATTGCACGGAAACTTATACAAATAAGATCATTAGATGATATTTACAATTATTATATTATAGTTCAAGGCCTCTACAAATCAAATATCTTTTGGAAAATTTACACTAGCTTTTTATTCAAATTTGAAACCTGTTGATAGTTTGTTTCAAAATAAATTCTGAATATTGAAAGATTTCATTCTATATATTGATTTACAATTTTAAATTATTATTTTTCTCTACGAATCTTGATATTTAGCAAAGCTTATTCAATATCAGAACTTTTAATAAGTAAATACCACTGTTTCTAAAATTTCTGTTTGTTAGTTAGCCTAAAGCTATATTTTGGGTCAATGAACCAATTCAGAAAAATTTAGATAAATTTTTCTATTAATTACATGTTTTGGGCCAAAAACAACTGTACAGTAAAACAGCACATCCACATGAAGAAATTTTCAAATGCCTGAACCCATAAAGTTTGGCAAGTATGCATTTATTAAATAAAATTATAATGTGCAGATTTAAATCAAAGAATTGTTTAAAAATCGTTATTCCAAACAGATGACTTTTATTCCTTGGGAGAAAAAATATTATGATTTTCTTTTTAAATAAAGATTTTTTTATAAAAGAAAGCAAAGTTGTGTTAAAAAATATATTCAATTTGTGTCCATTTTATATTAGTATACTTACTTTTACTTCAATTCTTCTTGCATTTAAAACAGTTTTGACACAATTTTAACAGACTCTCATGTAACATATTTCTAAATCTCTCTTAAGCATTGAGCGAGAAGGGAAACTGGAGTGAAGTGTCAGCAAGCCGAAAACCCACTCGCACCCTTTTGAGCGAACCGGGCAGAAAAGGACTATTTTCCCTACACTTGTATGCAATGCTTGTATGAGAGCCCTCTATCCTATTGACTTGGGCTCCAAAATGTATTTTGACATTTCTAGTTTGAAAGAAATTAACTTTCTTTAAATTTAAATTGCAACTTTTTAAAGAAATAACCATGTGGATCACTCACTAAGAACCAGCGAAGACGAACCCAATAGCGAAATAGGCAAGTTTCTCGTTTTTCTGCCCGGTTCGTTTCTGCTGCAGTGCCGTGTATTCCTCCGCATTTCGTTATTGAACCGTCTCGTTTGCTGCCCTGTTCAGGGAATCACACACCTCACTCCACGTTTCTTCTAGCTCAATGCTCTTAAGGCACACACAAAAAAAGTGAAACAATGAAGGCCAACAAAATGACAGTGGTCATCACTCTACAGTAACCAAGAAATTCCTTAATTCTTCAGGATTTCCATCAGTTACTTAAACTAAACGTGTGTGAGCACACTCAATTTCCTGATACACCGGCAACAATTTTCTTCCTAAAAATAACTCCATACAATATGACCTCAAAACATATATATTTATCTCACGCTATCACAAATTTACTGTAAATTTTTTTCAATAAAGTGCACCCATTTTTCCTTGTAAAGAAGCCATGAATTTAAATTTTGGCATAGTTAACCAGTTAGGCAGGAATTTATTTTCGGAAAATTAAATGCAAATATTCATGTTTACAATAGGTACGGCTTTAACAACTGGCATTTTGAAAAGAGTTGGTTTATTTTAAAATTGAACAAAGATTCAGCCATAAAAAAAAGCATACTTTATACAACCTTTATGTGAACATTTAAGTGTTTTTAGTCTAAATGGGGTTGTTTCACGGAGGATCTGGCAATAGCTCTGCGGTTTTGTTTTCATGTCTTTCGAATTACTGTTGTTTTGGTATTCGGGAGTGAGTTTTCGAAGAGAATATTTTAGGAGTTAATTTTTTTAAATTCCAACTTCTTTCAATGCAAGTCTTCCTTGATAAATGATTAAAACAATCCAAAGCACAGCAAGAAGTTGTAATTTAAAAAAATAACAACCAAAATAACTTATTCTTAGAAAACTCAATTTCGAATATCAACAAAAGTAATTCGAGAGACAGGAAAACAAAACCGCAGAGCTATTGCCAGATCCTCCGTGAAACAACCCAATTCATTAAAGATGCCTTTTCTGTCAGAGATAATTTGTTTTTATTTTAAAAATGGTGGAATGGATTTCCTTTTCTCTAATGGCAATTGTTAAAGCCTTGCTTATTGTAAAAATTAGAACTATTTCCCCCCTGAATTAAATTTACTCCGCTGAATTATCTACAAAATAGTTTCAGTTTACAGACAGTTTTAGGACACTCTGTTGAATATGTTTAAACATTTTGATAAGAAATATTATTAGATTTGGGCTTCATCGTAACAGTAAAACATTTTAAAAAACTGATTTCAGCTCTTAAATAAATTTACAGTGAACCTGTGATAATTTAGATAAATAGATATGTGTATGGATGTCATATCGTAGTTTCTTTTTTGCATGCCAAAAAGAGGCAAGCAATGTGTCAATTGTTAATTTAATGATCCTTCATTGTCTTATTGTAAAATATATGCCTGATTAAGAGGGATTGTCAGTCCCATAGAGCTTATGCATTAGTTTTCTAATCACAACTTCTGCAGAAGTATTGCCTTGCCATGTAAGCCCTTTTTTCCCAGGTGTGAGAATCAACATAACATCGAAATGAAACAAATTTTGAAACGAAAATGTTATCTAGTTATTTAATTATATATTTTTGAAGTCTTAAAATGCCAAAAATTACAGCAGATGGCAACACTATTTTAAAACTTTATCAATTAATAGTTAAATAACCGCATGTTATTTTCCATTCAATTTTGTTTTAAATGGATGTTATGATGATTCCCACACCTGGTGAAAATGGGATAACATGGCAAAACAATTCTTTTGCCAAAGTTGTGATTTCAAAACTAATGCATAATCTCTATAGGACTGACAGTCTCTCTTAAAAATTGTGTTGGAAGAGATGCCTTTATTGAAAGGCAGCATGGCACAAAAATACATACTTGTTGGCTCTGAAAATTGGTAAATAATTTATTAAGATAAACAGTCGCCTTATTAAAAAAAAGTAGAATGCAGTTAAGTTACAAAGTTTTAATACTTTTCATTAATCTAGAATAAGTGTTGAATTTTTTAACAGCCAATTAAATTTACTAAATTAATTAATCATGGGAAAAGTTCTAAACTAACTGTTTTTAAACTAACAGGAAGTATCAATAATTAAGAATATAGTAGTTTGAAAAAACAGGTTGTTATAATTTTTTGAAATTCTATTTTATTTAATTGCATCAAAAGATATGCTTTAAAAAACAGTTTTTTTTTCATATTATAATAATTTTATAAAAAAAATATTATAATAAAATAAATTCCAGTTATTTCTAATTTTCAAAATTTCTAAATAAAATGTTATTTATTTTGGAGAATAATAATTTATTAAAACTAACAAAAAATAACTAATTAAGAGTGGGAAGTCACACATCAATAACACACATTAAAATAATAAACAACAAAATCAATTATAATAACTGCTGTACTAACTATAAGAAATACTGTAGAATCCTGTAAATCTAACAAAAATATATTAGGTTGAGTTTTCTGTTCATTCATTTCAAAATATAAACTCGTCATTTATTAAAAGTTATTTATTAATCCGACATCAGTAAAGCCACATGCTTTTAAATTTTGATTTGTTATACGTTTTAAGAGATATCACAGAAGAATAATGTTCCGCCTTGATACCTTTTAACATTGCCTTTTTAAGCACATCCTGGGCGATGGCTATCATTTCAGAAGTGGTCACTGACAGCAGGACTTCAGTTAGAGTCCTTCTCACTTTCATCATCTAAACAAAGTGAAGAAAGTCCAGAATAAATAGAAGTACAGTCAATACTCGAAGTTCCACAGGGGACCCCCAAATATATTCGACTTATCCGAAGTTACCTTCCATTCCTCTCTTCTTTCACTTAAGATGGGTCGACTTGGTTTAAATGGTTTGAGATGTGCCATCAGCGTGTAAAATAAGCGGTATCGCATCGCGAAACGCGACACCAAAATGAAAACTTGCGATAGCGATTTAGCTTTGTATCGCATTTAGTTGCGATGCTCACAAAGCATCTCCGTTTGTCATAACCATGGTGTTTTTGCAAACGATTCGAAATTTCGAAGTCAGATCGCTTCGTTTCAGTTGTCTTAGTCATGGAGCTCAATCTCAATTCGAATCTGTTGGCCGCTTTTCGGTTGGACAGGGAAACTTCAAACTCCATACCAGACTGGAAGTGAGTAGCGAAAAGTGTAAACAAACCGCCGATAATCGCGCCAGAATAGAAAGAATTAGCGAGATTTCCAATTCATTATTATTTGTGTTGCGAAAATCAACGAAAGTAAAATATGGTGGTTTAGTTACACGAACTGTTAAAAACTGAATCATGTTGTTGGATCCGAATAATGAGTGGCTGAAGTAAGAATCTAACGGTAACGTTGTTACTAAAATAACGTGCGCTTTATGTGCAAAGCACATAGATAACTTAAAATGTTAAAAAAAAATTCAAATATAATTTTAAAAATTCTTACTTTTTAGTATAGTATAGCCTTTATTATGTAATATTCTAAATTTATCCAGTAATGTTTTTAAAGCTATATGCAGCATTTTTTAATATAATGCAATATGTTATATAATTAGAAATTATAATGTAATGTGTGTGTAAATATTATTTGCAAGAAATAAGGAAACAGGAAGGGCGATAATTCTTATAAAATAACATTTCCCCACAAAACAATTAAAGGGACTGCGACTGGAAGAGTCCTTAATTTTTTTCAAAGGTGCTATGCATTCATTAAAAATTGCTACACACAAATACTTTGGTGTAGCAGAACTGCTATACACACAAAAAAAAGTATTTTACACGCTGTGTGCCATAATACTATAGTTATACACATTTCAATTTTTAAATAACCCATGTAGACAACAAGAGAAGAATATATGGTCAAAAATTTATTAAAACTCACAAAATTTGGCCTCATTACATATCGATTAGTATATACATAACATGTAAATCTCATTTGAAAAAAAACCCAGTTATTTCTTGTTGTTTGTATTTTTTAAGGTTGTTGGCATTCACAGAAATTATTGATACAGAATGCTTATTAATTTGAACTGAAATTTAATTTTTAACTGAAATGTGTTTATACCAGTGAAATCTATCACAAAAACTTCGACTTAGATGATGTTAACTTAGTTTTGAAATCACAATATTTTCAAAAGAATTGCTTTGTCATGTCTTCCCATTTTCACAGGTATGGGAATCACCATAACACCAATTTAAAACAAAATTGAAAAGAAAATAAATCCGGTTATTTAAATTATTACTTGATAAAATTTTAAAATAGTGTCGCCGTATGCTGTATATTTTTGGCATTTTAAAACTTCAAATATATATATAATTAAATAAGTACATAACATTTTCTTTCCAAATTTGTTTCATTTTGATGTTATGTTGATTCTCATACCTAGGGAAAATGGGCTAACATGGCAAAGCAATACTTCTGCAGAATTTGTGATTCCAAAACTAATGTATTAGATCTATGGGACTGGCAGTCCCTCTTAAACATTAAATGTAAAGAGCTTTTGCTATTAGGAAATTAATAATAAATTAGGAACTTTGTTTAGGTTTATTCTCATTCTTTTCTTAAAAACTCTTTTTCAAAGACAGTGAGAGGTCATTTCAAAGATTTTTTGACACGTTAAAAACTAAGACTTTGAATTACCATTTAATAATAAATATTTAATAAAATAGAATTGGGTTTAAGATGTGTACACATTAAGTTTCTATTTTTTCAGCAATTCCTATAAAACATAAATTGTTCTGTTGTCACAATTTTCTCTTAAACCCTATTATGACATCCGACAAGTACTAGGAACTCACAAACCAAAAAATTGTGTCTAGATTTTTCCCACAGCAATTTTGTTTTATTTTATTGTTAATAACAATTCTCATGCAAAGCACAATTTCGCAAAAACAAGTATTTCAAAACTAATGTATTAGGGGCTGGACTGACTTACAACGCATGGGGCCCAGGGTTTTGGCACAATTGACAAAACCATGGGTTCATTATTTATCTATGAACATGATTTTTTTTTCTCATTTTAAATGTGTACAAATTTCAACAAGAAATCTTTAACAATTGTCTTAAATGTATGCGTATGAGCATTGATATGCGACATTTTTTAAACACTCGTATAAGATATGACATCAGAGACCTATAGCAAATTGTCATATCATGCCATATTTTAAATACATTCAGTCCCTGGACAAATTATTAGACACACTGTATTTTTTTAAAGTAATTTTATGTTTCTTAAGAGTATTTATGCAATAATGGTATATTTAAACTATAATATTATTGATTTTTATTTAAAAGAATTGTTGTAGACTACATATTTGTATTTATTTTAAGATAATTATGATTGATTAAGATTAATTTGTATTAATTATTTATTATAAGATGATTTATGTGTGGAATCATCCTCCTCAAATGCAGGAGACAGTACAGTCTTGCATTGATAGCAGGCCGTGCAGAATTAAAGCTTTGATAGCGGCTAAAGGTGGCTCAACTAAATATTGAATTTTACTAACATTAATTTCACTTTTCTTTAAAACTTAATAAACTTATGCTTTTCTAAATGAATGCTGTTTTATTAAATCGGTAATTGATTGGATAATATAAAAATAAAAAACAAATCAATTTAAAATAATAAACGGGACAATATCCCGCGGTAATTAATATTTTACATGAAATCTTGCAGTGCGTCTAATAATTTGTCCAGGGACTGTACATTATATTTATTCATAAGGCCAGGGCATAATTTATGAAAATAACGACGGCTATAATAATTAAAGCTAAACTTTTGAAAACTTAATGGCGGTTAGTATTCATTAGTCGTTTTTGTGGCAACTAATATTGGCACATTTTTCCTCAATAACATCTTTCCAAACAAATTGAGAGCCCCCTTGAAATGGGGTCCCTGGGCACGTGCCCTGCCGGAAATCAATGCATTAGGGGCTGACCATCCCTCCAAAGACACATATCAGAGACGTTCCATACCAGGTCCTGTTTCTTCTCCTCCTCTGTTCTCAAGTCTTCCACAACGGGCGAGGGGGGAGGCTTCTCTGAGGAAGGGCTTCTCCTCCTTTCCACTGATTCTTCTCTTGTATCTTCTGCTTCACTGTCACTGTCCTGAATGGAGCATTTTAGAAAGTATGCTTTAATGAAATTCAAGAGTTGATGTAAATGATCAAACAAGAACTAAATTACTTAGCTTTTTCGATACACACAGGTTTTGTTTGGAATAAAGGGTAATTAAACTCATTTTTTAACTCTATGAGTACATGTCATGATTGTCCATCTTTTTTTGTTTTGAATAAAGGCTAAACTGTTAAAAAAATTTTGCTTGGTTTCACCATGATATTGGTTCCTAGTAGCTGCAACGGCTGTGTGGTAAAATGTTTCACCTTTTTTTCGGTTTTTCTTTGAACCATTTTTCCGGATTTGGAAACAAAAACCCGAGAAGAGGTTCAACCGAATACCAAAAATATGGTGGAACGTTTCACCACACAGCCGTTGCAGCTACTAGGAACCAATATCATGGTGAAACCAAGCGCAAAATTTTTAACAGTGTAATTAAAGACTCACTGCTTAACTCGAAAGGATTGTCCATTTTTTTTTACATGGAATATTTAGAAAGGCTGCAGCGTTAGTACGCATTTATTTACATGACGAATAAATTTTTTGAAATACCTTTGTACATCAAAATTTTAATAAATCCTTTTTAATCAATCAAATTAAAAATACAGACATTTTAGTCACGATTTTGTTGATTTTTATTCAAGATGCGAATAGCTGTACATATTTTCTGTTGTTAAAAGTTAGTTGAGGAAAATTTTGCTTCAGTCTGTAGGTTTTGTTTCTAAAGCAAAACAAAATAACTAAATATAATAAGTAAACTTACGAATTTGGATTTGGCCGGTATAAGTGAGGATTCCTCACTCATGTTCTTGGCTGCAGATTTGGCGGCTTTCTCAGCGTTCTCTTTCGCTTCCCGCTCTTTTTCGAGTCTCTTTAAACGCTCCTGTTCCATTTTTTCCAAACCGTCCCTGATCCAGGCAGGGAGCGACTTTCTTTTTGCAGCATCTAGCAAGATAGAGAGATATATAAATACAGGAAAAACAAGAAGTTCTAATTTAGCTTTATTTACATTTAAATCTTTAGTAAGTTTAGTTCTTTTAGTTAAAGACATTAACATCGTCACTGATAGGCCACTGCAAAAAAGATTTACATAAATGCAACATTAAAATTAAATATTTTGTATTTTATAAGTGAAAGAAAGTTATTAAAATAATTGTGGAAAATAATCAAATGTGATTTACCAATCTATGTTACAGGTCGACATAAATAAAGAGCTTAATAAAGACAGGACATGTTAGTGACATTTTTTATTTAATTGATATTTTTGGGTCATACACTATTACAGGTTAAACATTAATTGAAGGCAATGAAAAAACATGGATAAGGCTACCACGCTACTTGGATCTTAAGAGTATTTTAATTTTTCTAAAAAGAAACTTAAAACAATAGATATCATAGTTAAAGTATTAGATTGGCAGATCACGTGACCTCCAATGCTATCGACGGGACGTGCATGGAGGCCAAAATGGCCAGTGTTGCCACCACTTTAAGGAGAAAAATGCTACAGCATGATCGGAAAAATACCATTTAATTCTAAAATTACCAAAAAAAACTACTAGAAAAGCATTTCAAATCACTAAAAAGATTCCAAAATGCAGCTAGCATTTTTACGATATTTTTTGAAATTTTAGAAGAAATAGTATTTTTCGTAGAATTATTCACCTTAAAGTGGCAGCAACACTGGCTATTTTGCCCCCTTATTTGGCCTCCATGCACGTCCCGTCGTTAGCATTGGAGGTCACATGATCTGCCAATCTAATACTTTAACTATGATATCTATGGTTATATTGTATCATCATGTCAAACATTCAAATGATTCCCTTACCCAGTTGATTGGTTTCTTCCTCCACATGGTGGGTGGAAGTCCTCTCTTTTTTCAAGAACATGGGCGCAGGCTGAACATTGATCTGTGACCAGTATTGGTCATAGTGGGTTTCTGGGAGGGGTGGGGGATATACCTAAAAGGGGAAAAAATGGAATATAAATATTTTTAGACACCTTGGGGGGAAAAAGATGTAAACTTGTAATTAGTGCTGATTATACAGTATTAAAATGTTTTATATTTGAGAGTTGAAGTCTGAGCTAATATTTGAACCCTGAAAATGTTAAAAATCTATTTTAAGGGTGATTTTCGGTCCCATAGAGCTAATGCATTAGTTTTGGAATCACAACTTCCACAAAAGTATGGCTTTGCCATGTTAGCCCTTTTTCCCCAGGTATGGGAATCAACATAACATTGAAATGAATCTAATCTGAATGGAAAATGTTATCTAGTTATTTAATTATTTATTTTTGAAGTTTTAAAATGAAAAAATATACAGCAGATGGCGACACTATTTTAAAACTTTATCAATTAATATCTAAATAATCACATGTTATTTTCTTTTCAATTTTATTTTAAATTGATGTTATGATGATTCCCATACCTGGTGAAAATGGGATAACATGGAACAGTAATTCTTTTGCTAAAGTTGTGATTTCAAAACTAATGCATAAGCGGTATGGGACTGACAGTCCCTCTTAAGTATTCGATAAAACATGGTTAATATAGTAAACAGCTTTCTTAACGATCTCCTAAAAGACTGCTTTGAAAGATATTTCACCATTTATTATCCTTCACTCTTTCTAACCTGCTGAAACAAAAAGAAAGTTAGATACTTCTCTTGACTACTAAACTCCTCGGCGCAACAGCCCATTAGTGGGCCAAGGCCTGCCGTGCCCATTTCAGCTTTCGTGACCTAGGGCTCTGGGGTGCTAGGCATATGTCCCGGTAAGGTGGTCAGCCTCACGCGAAACCCCCCAGTAATTAGTTCCCAAGCATGCTTGGTACCCATTTTATCGACCCACTTAAGGGATGAAAGGATGGGTCAACCTCGTCCAATCCGGGATTCGATACCCGGACCTGCGGCATGGCAATGCGAAGCACTACCACTTAGCCACTGGGCCTCTCTCTTGACTACACCTTCCTTATATTCTCTAGTGTTTGATAAAATATATTATTAGAGTGAGCTTGAAATAAATTTTACGAAGTGGGGTCTACTAAAAGGAGGTCAATTGAATCAACATGTTTCCTTTGATGGAAACCAAAGTCTTTTGATAGGTCTATAATATTTAACTTCTAAAAATTCTCTATGGTTTATCTTACTAATAAAATATAATGTTTATCAAGAGAACCTCTATCAAGAGCTAAAAACAACCCAAAATATTTAATATACAAAATAGTTATAAAATGTAATAAATGAATTTAAAGTTTAAGTAAAAATGATACTACAGATGAAAATAACTTATAAGATATATATTTTTATCTATTCCCCCAAACTTAGCTAAAATAAACTAAGGACATCCTTAATTAAGTTGGGAAAAAATTAACTCTAAACTTCATCTTCTAAATAAAAGTGAGTAATTTTTTTTAACCTCTCATGTTTGCCTTAACACTAAACAAAATATTGAGAAACAGAAATTTTCACCAATAAATTAACCTTCTGTACGGCCTGCAAATGGGCAAAAGTGTGTGGATGTTTCCTATGGATAAATTTTAAAATTATTTTTTTAATTAATTGAATATTTGTTTCGAAAATCAGAACTAGGTTTATTTTCAGAGATCGTTTACCATTACCATCGATTATCAAAATCCATTCTAAAAAGAAAATACAGTAAATTCCCGGTTATCCGCGGAATTGGGTGGTGCGGCATCCGCGGATAAGCGAATTCGCGGATAATCCGCAAAAGTAAAGAAAATATAATGAAATAATAGAAAAATAGTAAAGAAATATAATAGGGATCACAAATTTTAATAAAGCTGCATCGAGTTCTTCTGCTGGCTGTCATAGTTTTTCTTTTTTTTCAAAGAGGTCGAACTGTCCGATGTGGATGCAAATTGCAAGAGTTTATCCTTTTGCTTCAAAATGTCTCACACTGTTCTCCTATGCCATACTGCAAACACATTTGCTTTTTAGTGGATCCGTTTCCTATCTTTTTAATCAGTTGTAGTTTGTCTTGAATTGTTAAGACAACTTTTTTTTGTTTCTTACTCATTTCACTATTATCAAAATCATGCAAAGCAGTTAAATAAAAATCGCACTTATTTTTAAAGTGATCGGCACTTTATTTTACAAGTGACACTTTTCGACAAAAATCTACACTTCATGTGCACCTGGCCGAACACATTTCGGCATTCTTCCAAAAATTTTGAAACAGATAAATTTCCTTTCTCTGTGTTTTGTTAAATTATTATTTTTGCTGGGGAAAAAAGGTGGGGAGATCGTGGTCTGTGGATAATCCGCAAAGCGAATAATCCACCCGCGGATAATCGGGAGTTTACTGTATCATTAAAAAATTCTTATTTAAAAAAATTTTTAATCTTTCTTTATTGCTAGAAAAACTAGTGCATAAAATACAGAAAAAATCAGGTCTAACGCTCCGAAGGTTAAAGGAAAGTTTGTAAAACTGTCTAACCAGGTGTCTTACCGAATTGTAGGAAAACTCCGACATGTGATTATAATCAATGGACTGCATCGCGAGAGGAGGGTTATCCCTCACATGACCATAGTCAAATGTCTCCTTCCCTAGAATCGGGGGTTCGACCGCATTGCCCCACATCCTTTCGTCGACATCTTCAGAATTGGGGTCTTCCCAGTGGGGAAAGAAATTGCTGTCGGAAGGCTTGGGCATATAAGGAACTGAAAACAGAAGGTTATGTAACATCCGATTCTAGTAAAGTCATTGAGCTAGAAGGGAAACTGGAGTGAAGTGTCAGCGAGCCGAAAATCCACTCACATCCTTTTGAGCGAACAGGGCAGAAAAGGACTATTCTCCCTACACTTGTATGCAATGCTTGTATGAGACCCCTCTATCATATTTACTTGGGCTCCTAAATGTATTTTAACATTTTTAGTTCAAAAGAATGAACTTTCAACTTTAAATTTCAACTTTTTTCAGAAATAACCATGTGGATCACTAACTAAGAGCCAGCGAAGACGAACCCAATAGCGAAATAGGCAGGTTTCTAGGTTTTTGCCCGGTTCGTTTCTGCTGCAGTGATGTGTATTCCTCCATTTTTCGTTATTGGACCGGCTCGTTTGCTGGCCTGTTCAGTGAATCACACACCTCACTCCAGTTTTCCTTCTAGCTCAATGAGTAAGGTGGAGAAAGACCGACAATTATGTTAAATTACAACTGGTAGATATCGCACCGTACATGGAAAAGTGACTATCGTCAAAAGATAATGTTTTAAAACTGTTCTGAAATTTTTTTTTTCCATTGTACCTTGCATATAGAAAAGACCTAAAGAAACGCTAACTGTTCGCAATATTGTCTGAATTAATTTAAGATTTGAATTAAATCGTAGATATTTAAATTTTTAAAATTTGCATTTTAAAACGCAAAAAGTCATATTTGTCCGGTAGGTCACTTTTTCACGTACGGTGCGATATGGGAAAGTAAATTATAGAGATCGAGTATTTAATTTCATTTCAACATAAAACCTTCTATACATAAAAAAACAATTTGGTTCAACTACCAACTGGTACAAATGAATCATAGAGATTAATATTTAACATCTTTTTCAATACAATATTCTGTACAGTACCCATTAAAAAAAAATTTCAACTACCAGTTGGTAGACATTGGGAACAAAATTTAGAGATTTAGTATTTTAATATTTTTATAATGAAATATTCTATACAATATGAAAATAATCATTGATTATTAAAAATTAAAAAAAACCTAAAAATGTAAAGAATATAATAGTCTAACCTCACTATTGCGATCCCGGGATATAACGATCCCCCGGTTTCAGCGCTCCTTTCAAATGATCCCCCCCAACCAAAACCCTATACCATTAATGCATTTTGAAACGCTTCAACGATCATCAAAAGTCAGAGAATCGGGTATAGCGATCCAAAATTTAAAAAAAAATCCTTATTTTTGTTCCAGATAGCGGTCCGGTGATATTCATTTCCCCTTGGTCCTAAACAAAAAACGATCTACCATACACACATTTTTTATCTCCAAAATACACTAGCATAGACACAATTCACGTCTTTGTCCCATTGTCAAAGGTATGGCAACTTGGGGGAGTGGTAGCCCCTCTATTGGATTCATTTTAAATCGTAGATAAGAAAATTGCTGAAATGTATTTAAAATCAAAATCTTTCCAACCTAAGATTACTTCCTATTTTCGGAATAATTGATAAATGTATGAGCAAGTTGAATTTCTGTTGTTTTTGAGTAAATATGTCTAAAATGTTATTTATAATTCTAAAAGGCCGTAATTATATTAAACTAATTAAATTATCATAATAGATAAAATGTAACATGCTTGTAAATTATAAATTTTTGGATGTAGCGATCATACGGTTATAGCGATCCCCTGAGTAAGTCCGTTGAGTGTTCGCAATAGTGGGGTTCGACTGTACAAGAGAAATTACATGTATTAAAAGTTTAAATATTTTAAGTTATCCTTTACAAAAAAAGCTTATGAAGATAGATTGCCGGTTTTTTTTTAAAAATAAATATAGCAATGAAATGTCATAAGATATTTACATAAACAATACAATTTAAATCACAATAATTTTGTCAAAAAAAGAAACTTTGATCAAAAGTTCTACATTGTAAAAGAGGAATATGGTTACAAATATTCAGAAAAAAATAAATGGACAAAAAGCATAGATAGGAAAAAGGCAATGGGGAATGCAAAAAAAATAGTTTATAATCAAAGTTAGTGGGCCAAGGAAAAGATAGGAAGAGAAAATTTATTGAAAATATTCAATTCTTATCAATAAAATACTCTTGAACGATAACAAAGTATAACATCGGAAAAGTTTTTTCTAGATCCTTAAAGTAAGTAGTCATTTAATGGTTTTCTCACTTTTTTCGGGCCTGGTAAAATTTTCCCTGGTTTGATATTTGTCAAATACCAAACCAGATGTTGCGTAAGTATCTTTCTTAAATTCAAATCCTGTGGACATAAATATTATAGATAAATCATGCAATGTTATTTAATTCTTTTTCTCTGTAACTTTGATTTTGAAAATCACATAAAATCTGAAATCATAGAATTCTTTTTTTAACAATGATGTTTCAAAAGCCCAGCCTATTGCAGCAATCATGCAAAAATTAATATTTAAAAAAAAAAATTATACAATTATAATCTAAAATATTAAAAGCAATTTTAGCAACAAGATTAGCACATTCAAAATTCCATAATACAGTTGAAGCTGACCATGCATGTTAAATTTAAGGTAAGGAATGCTTTTGTTATTTCAGTAATTTGTAAAAAAACATGCATAAGCAAGGGAAAATGATTAACATAAAGCCAAATTTATATTTCTTGTCAATATCATTAAACAGGGTTCGTACTCTATCTATGATAGTGAAATTCAGGAGTTTGTAAAGAGTTTTTCAGGTGTGCAGCGATGTAAATTCTGGAGGTATACCGAAATAAATTTGAATAAGAGTGTTTATTATTGTATTGGTCTAGTGACTTAGACCAAGAATGAAGGAAACAAGGGGTGTAAATGTTGTCGAAAATTTGAGGCTTCGGTGTAAAAGCCAACCCCTTTTTGGGGGAGGAAATCCCTTTTTTGGCGATTTTTTAAGTTTTCGTGACCTTTGTTTTAATTTCATGACTTTTTCGACCGGTAGACATCCTGATAAAATACGAGAGAAAACTGACTGAGAAAGGAGAAAAATGAATTGATTCATGTCGTCAATTTTTTCAGGAGATTGGGGAAATATCAGGAGATGATACACAAATTTCAGGAGTTATATGGACCCTTAAAAAATAAAAATTAAATTCAGGAGTTTTACAAGAATTTCAGGAGGCGTACGAACCCTGATTAAAGTAAAAATTTAATTTATGATAGTGGTGTATTAAAAGCATTAGATGTAAAAAATGATAAGATCATTAATGGTAGTTTTACATGTAATGCAACAGTGTAACTGACTACATAAAATGGTAACACTTCGCCTTTATTTTAAATAAAATGTAGTTAAAAATTTAACTGTTAAATTAAAACAAATGTTTAATAATTTGTCAAATACAAGCCACAATACAAAAAACATACTCCACAATTTACAAACTTCCTCACACATACGGAAAAACTAGAGGGGTGTAACACTACACAACTTTTAATTACCACTCAATTAATCTGATCAATAAACTCATTTTAAAAGTAACAATATACCTTTATAATGTAAATTCAATAGCTTTAAAGCCTAAAAAGTCCCATGGCACCATAGACTAAAATTATTGGCAAAGTATTAGATTGGCAGATCACGTGACCTCCAATGCTAACAACGGGACACGCATGGAGACCAGAATAAGAGGGCAATGGGGCCAGTGTTGCCACCACTTTAAGGAGAAAAATGCTACGGCATCATAAAAAAAATACCATTTAATTCTAAATTTAGAAAAAAAAATACTAGAAAAGCATTTCAAGTCACTAAAAAGATTCCAAAATGCAGCTAGTATTTTTACAATATTTTTTTGTAATTTTAGAATTAAATGGCATTTTTTCGATGATGCTGTAGCATTTTTCTCCTTAAAGTGGTGGCAACACTGGGCACCATTTCCATCTTATCCTGGTCCTCCATGCGCGTCCCGTCGTTAGCATTGGAGGTCACATACTTTAACTATGATATCTATGTATGCACCTATCCCTTGCCCATTTGTAATTTTCTCGAAAACCTTAATATAATCAATAATGTCTGACAGGCACCAAATTTGAAGTCTGTAGCTCAATTAGTTTCAGCTACAGAGCGGTTTCAGACAGACAATTATTCAAAAAGCACTTTTTTGGAATCGGGCACCTCCCAAAATGTGCAAAAAAACATAAACTCTCCCGTTCTCTACCCCAACGCAATACTTACATCGCCTTACATTTCATACTAGGTCCTTGACAGCAAAAAAAGAAAAAAAGGAACTAGTACTTACTAGGCTCCTTCACAAAGGGCCTAGGGTCCGGATGAAACTGCTCAGGCATGACCACTGGAGCTGCGTTCACAACAGGCGTCTTGAGCAGCGCCACAGCAGGGGGCGCCACTATCTGCTCTGGAGGGGGAGGGAAGTCTTCAGGGCGGAGGGGGGAGTGGCCCGGGGGAGGGGGGATGGCAGGGGCCTGAGGGGGGAGAGGGGGAGGGAGGTGGGGGACCATCTCCGGTGGAGGAGGGTCTTGCTTCATCTGAATCCATTGCTTGGCAAGTTCCGCCCAATCGACTGAAATTAGTAAGTGATAGATTATATAATGAGTTAAATAAGAGACATTTTGACTAATTTTTAGCTAATAGATCAAAAGTGTAAAATTATATCAACATTGAATTAAAATACTTTTTTTTAATAGTTCTAGTATACAATGTTTGTTACGTTGGCTTGATTCTTAAATGTTTTTTGGCAACTTTTAATTATTTGGATGATAAAAAAAACACTGTTGAATGGCGATTTGGCCTTGGAGGGAACTTTGGCCCAACCATAAAACAATAGTAAGGACAGTCTTTTTGAATTTTTTTTTTTTTGTTCATTGGTCAAAGCGGAGTTGCCGGTCATTAAAAAATGCAAGCAAATGTGTAGAAAGTCTTTTCAATGAGAAGTTATTAGCTTAAAAAGCTTGAGCCAATGTAACCTCTGGGTAAATAACAAGATATCTTGTACAATTGCTTGAAATCATCACAAGAGTAATTGTACGCACTTGGTAATATAGATGGATTGTGTTACTGATACGACTCATTATTTAAAACTATGTCTTGAATATAGTCATTCTATAAAAAATCTGAGGCAGTTTTAAATATTGATGTGTTTCAATGAAAGTACATTGGCGATTTCACCAAAAACCCTGAAAAATAAAAGACCTTCACATAATGCATTGATACAATAGTTTGTCCCCTGAAAAATAACAGATGTGAATATTCTTTCGGATCAGATTTACTGTACGGTGCCCCTTGGCGTGATTTTTTCGGATTTGGCGATAAATAATTTTTTCTGGCAACCTGTCGGACTTCGACTAAAGATTCGAATTCTATGACTTTGCACCGATGACGTTTTCCGTCATCCCTATCGGACCGTTGGTGAGTTTTCATAAGAAATATTCCCATACGATCTTTTCTTTGAATCATGGTTTTTAAAAAAAGTCGCCAAAATACGAACTTTTGGCGCGATTCAGGAAAGTTCGCCAAGGGGGACCGTACAGTAAATCTCTACCCACTTACAGTTTCATTTTAGTATGAATAGTATAGCTATTTACAGTTACAGTATCATCAGTTCATAATCAAAGTAATAATAATGCTCTTTTTTTATGTAACCCCAAACAATTTAAATATAAATAACCACATTTAAATACTCCCCAATTTCTTTCCACATCGTTAAACTTTCAATTAAATCAAACACATTTAATGTAATTAAACTTTGTGTCATGTACTGTCAACATAACTGTTAAATTGACACACACAAGCAAAACTTGCTGCGTAAAACTCAAATATATAGATTTATATTTAGTTATAAAAAGATAATACAAACTTTTTTCATGGGGTATATCGTTATACATGGCTTGCTGAATCGGCCATTGGGACCAGCCTTGTGGTCCCCACATTTTTATAAATGTTTTGTAAACCTAAAATAAATATTTACATGTCATTTTTAAGTTAAATATAATTTAAACAAGATCATACAAAACATATCACAACGATAAGTGGAATCATGGCATCACCAACACCAAATTCGAATTCATACAAAACTCAAATATCGCGATTCGTGGCCTAACTGCATTCAATAATCGAAATTATCATTTAACTCTTCACAGTAATTTCGTGATTCTTCACTTTTGAGTAAGAATATTTATTTAGTTAAATGACAAATAAAAATTCATAACGAAGGCATAGATACACAAACATCAAATCCAGTGTTAAAACTTTATAAATATGACATCATTTATGCAATGGTTATGGGGTAAGATTTGAAATGGGGTAATAGATCTTTATGATTACCTAGAAATTAATTTCTTTACTTCTATTAAAGTTTAATTTAAATACAATAACATTTCCAAACATAAGAAAACCAGAGAAAACTATTTTAGCCGATCCCGGTTGATCAGTTTATGTTGCCCGATTCTAGCGTAAATATTTATCAAATCATAGAATTTATAATTTTCACTCTGTGACGTTGGGCTTGGTGTGGATTGAAATAAAAAGTAACACACAATGGGGTTGTTTCACGTCTTGGAT
This sequence comes from Oedothorax gibbosus, assembly GCA_019343175.1. NCBI lineage: Eukaryota > Metazoa > Arthropoda > Arachnida > Araneae > Linyphiidae > Oedothorax > Oedothorax gibbosus. The sequence continues at coordinate 36,507,081 of CM033278.1, forward strand.
GGCAACAGCTCCAACAGGTTGTTTTCATTTGTTGTCTGGAATTACTTATGTTTTGGTATTCGCAAATGAGTTTTCTTTCGTTAATAAATGATTTTACTGATTAAATTTTTTAAATGCCAAATTGTTGCTGTGCTGTTGGTTGTTCAAAACTGTGCTGTTGTTTGTTAAAGAAAGCTAGCTTGGAAAGAAAAAAAATTTTGAAATCTTTTTCGGTCATTTTGAGAACGGAACCAAGGCAACCAAGGAATTCGCAGTACGTGAAGTTGAAGTAACTAATGAAATCGCCGTACGCATAAAAATAAAAATAAGAGCGTTACATCATCTGAGCATCATTCCCATTCAGAATTTACATAGCGTATGTTCAAATCGTCAAAATCACTATTATTATTATCATCAACATCATCTTCTTTATTAATAATAATAATTTAATAATAACATAATATAAATGTTTCAGGGGAATTACAGCTCTTGTTTTCATTTTTCCTTGCCCTTCATTTCATTGGTTTCTTCGGTTTCACTCTCATTGCGCGGTTTTTGTCGTATGCTTGTTTCAGGAACTTTTCTTTCTATGCAAGCTTTCGTTAATAAATGATTTGAACAACCAACAGCACAGCAAAAAGTTAGCATTTAAAATTAAGAAGTAAAATATTCTTAGAAAACTCACTTTCGTGAACACCGAAATAAAAGTAATTCCAGAAAAATGAAAACAAGACTTTTGGAGCTGTTGCCACTCCCTACGTGAAACAACTCAATTGAAAATTAACGTGTATTTTGAATTTGTTAAATACAACACCTTAATATTTCTCATTATTCTGTAGGAACCTGAACAATGAAAGAAGTATTAATTTATTAGGTACTCTTATGAATTTTTCCTGATAGTATACATTCTATATATAGGTGTCCCAAAAACCTTAAATACTATTATTTTTTGTTTATTGTAGCTACAAAAGTTTCAATTGATAGTTGTGTTTGTGATATAAGCAATTTGCACATTTTTCGCTATTTGTGTAGGCTGCTGGAGATATTTAAAATATATAGAACCACTTTTTTCCATTACTTCACACTCATTCAAATCCAAACGATTGTTATAAGTAAAAAAATAACTCGCCTACGAAGGCAAACTTAACTCTTTTCTTATGGTTAACAAAATAATGGGTAGTCTTTAAATTTGGTGTGATAGAATTGTTACTAAATTTTTCGTTACTAATTTTCGTGACATAAGGATTAATTAATATTTTATCGATCATCGTATATCAATATAAACTCGATTTAAAGAATTTTAAAACAAATTTAAGCAAACCACATATAATGTAAACTTATTGTGGAATTTCCTGTAAATTGTGTCAGCATTCGCATTCCTAAAATCTGATTATCTGTTTCTAGGAAAGAAGAAAATATTTTTGTAAATCTGGTGTCACACTGTAGGTGTGACTTCTAGTTTAGACGAATTCCGAGCTTGTGGGGTTTAAGGCAACTAATAACGAAACTGTGACGTCCCTGTAGGCGTGGCCATTCCAGTTGTCCATTCACAGATCTCTTTGGTAGTCAGTCTCGTGCATATCGTGGCGATAGAAGCAGTAGATTAATCCTTGCAATTTTATTCCCATGCATTTTTACATTTTTTTTATTGATTGCTGATTGATTGAGTATTTTCTTTTTATTGATTACTGTTTTTGTGATAATTACTTTAAACAAGACAAAAATGTTATTAAGTAAAAAATATCAAAAAGCAAAATAATAATAATAATAATAATAATTATGCCAGTAATTTAACAAAAGTAAAAAAAAAAAAGAATCGATACAAAAATAAACTAAATAAATGAAAAATCGGAAAGTTATAACTATTTTTGTACTATAAATAGATCGACAATGTAACTTTTACCATCAAACAAAAATTACCGCGCTGTTTTACACACTTTTAATCTCCTCTAAAGGATACAGACGTATAATAAAAAACCCATCAGTTTTTCCAGCAACGCACATAATTTTTTAAGTATAATTTTTTTAAATTTTTAATATTTAAATTTAAAAAAAAATTAAAATATGATAAGGTTTTTAAAAGAATGTACCACATGGAATTAAGATGTTTAATTAATGTGTCAAAATTTTAAACTGATGCAGTGAAAACAAGGTTACACCTTGGCCAAAAAGCTTATCTCTCTCTCAGACGGTTAATAAGTATTTTACTGTAGAAAAAATTATTAGTTACAGTTTTGTCTAACCTATATAACGCGGTCAGTTTGAGTCGTCGGAAAATATTGCTGTCTCCGCCAAATAGAGTCGCGGAGGCGTTCGAAACGTGCTTTTTCCTGGGCAAATACAACATTAGTCCGCCCCTATGGCCATTGCTCATTAGGAGAGTGTCACAGCCAGGGCTGGATTTACCAATAGGCCCTATATGCCCGGGCCTAGGGGCGCACCATGATGAGGGGCGCAAAGTTATTCCGCATTTTTTTTGTCAGAAAATTGTCATAAAATGTTATAGACTACAATCCAATGTTATAGATTTAAATCCATTTTCGTATAAATGCCAGTTTTTTTAACCCAATTTCGTATAAATTTATGATTTATTAGGAGAAAATTTAAGTCTTGTATATTAATATCAGTTTAACTTGAGTAAAATGTAGTATATGTATTTCTGTAAGTTTATAATGAGTATTAAATGGTTTAAACTAATTTTAATAACTCGTTGTCCTATTTATTTATTTATAGCTTATATACCAAAATTTAGAAACAGTTGATTCTCTCATTATTTTATTTAATTAATTTTACTTCACGATGAGTTGGAATAAAATACAAATTATCTTCACAAAGACCTTTCTGAGGTCAAATGTCTCCCTCCTTTACGATGGTGTGAAGAGGGGGCGACAAAAAACCACGGGCCTAGGGGCGCATAAAATCTAAATCCGGCCCTGGTCACAGTAATAACGAACCACGGCCCACTCAACTTTAAGGCCACAGAAGCTCTTCGCGACTTCACGCTATGCCTGGATTTTCCGAAGAAAAGTACAGCCGACTAATCACTTGTGCGAATAAATTGCAGTGACTTGAATGATTGAAATGACTTGATCAACCTTTTCTGGACCATCGCCTCGTATTTAAGGTTGATGATTAACATCCATCGCCCCCTTTTAATTTTCATGTTATGTCTAATCATACTTTCAGTTAAAGTGTAACTATAAAACAGTTTTATAACACTTACTACCGTTTTTAAAAACAACCAAAGAAGCTTTATCCGGTCACTTTTAAGTAAAATAGAAAAAACATAAAACACATTATTTTTAACATATTTTTAAAGAACAAAAGTGAAATAATTAAATAAGATATTGTTACTGGTTTCTAGAAAATTTAAGAGTTTGACGAAGGCTTATAAGCGGGTCTCTGATCAAGCACACAAGCCGGAATATATATATGTACCCCCCCCCCCCCCAAATTTAAGAGAGTTTAAAGTAAAAATTGGCTGGTTTGGTTATGGTTGGAGAATGGTTTTACTGTATACAAAGGTACAACATTATTTTAATTTTCCTCCTTCAAATACTCATCGCCCCTTGATCGCCCCTCAAGTATTTTTTGGCCCCCTCGATAACACAAATAGCCCATTTGGAGGCGATCGCCCCCAGGTTGGGGACCGCTGGACTTGATGATTGACCAAATGACTTGAAACATTTGCAATCACTCAATAGCCCTAACATATATAAAACGCTAACTGAAAGTCTCTAATTATTTCAGGCCAAAAATAGTTGGTAGGTAGGTTGGTAGACATACATATTCAGGTTTGTGTGCTTGGTCAGAGACCCGCTTATAAACCTTCGTCAGGTAAGAGTAGACAGACACATTGCACAACATAAGTGGATATCCATCTAATTTTTAGAGACAGAGGCCAATTAGAGGATCCCCAGAATTGACTTGTCACAGCCAGAGGTATTGATTTGGTATACCAGGTGTATTGATTTGGTATGCCAGAGGTATAGATTTGGTATTGATTTGGCTCTGACCAGTCACCATTAGCGTACACGGGGGTCTTCGGAAGGCAGCGGGACTCGAACTCGCAACCTTAGGGATGCCAGTCCAAGACCTTACCTACCAGGCTATCCCGGCCCTAAAAATAGTTTAACTTATTGTTGTGGTTACTGCATTTTAACTGCCCCACGGCAGTATACTTTTCAGTTTCCGAACAGGTTTCGTTTCTCATTTTCGGATATTGGCCGACTACCCGAACTGGACGGATAAGTTCGACGTCACAGAGAGCTTTTCTGGCATTATTACTGAACGTAATAGTATATAGTCCATCCTTTCATCCCTTAAATGGGTCGATAAAATGGGTACCAAGCATGCTTGGGAACCAAACACTGGGGGTTCCGCGTGAGGCTGACCATCTTACCGGGACATATGCCTAGCAACTCAGAGCCATAGGTCACGAAAGCTGAAATGGGCACGGCAGGCCTTGGCCCACTTGGGGTGTTGCGCCGAGGAGTTTAGTTTAATAGTATATAGTATATCTAAAAGTGGTTCGTTGTTTATATTACCATTTTTGACGATCCTTTTTTTTTCATTTGCACGAATCAACATAAGATATTAATAATTCTACAATACGAAAATGATGAAAGAGTTTTCAAAAGAAAAAAGTAAAATTACATCCTTATTGAGATGTCGCAAAAGTCAAAATCTAGATAAAGTTTCGAACATCAAACCGTTGTTAAGAATTGTATGTACAATGTTATATAGGAATCTCGAACAAACATGTTTAATTATGAAATAACTATTAATTGCCACAATTTTTTTTCACTCATTAATCAAACAATTATTAAACCTTTTATGCACACACGGAATAAGTATCAGATCGCATGTCACATGTTTGTAATTAATCCCTCCTCTCCACCTCAGACATTTCGGTTGGTTCACCCGAGTTGTAACTGACATTTTGGTCGAAAAAGTTAGTTGAGATACACTTAGAACGTGCACAAATATTTGCTGCCGTATATATTTCTACATAGCAGTGTTGAACATTGTCACTACTTGATATCTCCAAGTCTGCTATAGAAATAAATTATTGAATATGAAATTACAAAAAAAGGGGTTTATCTAACTTCATTGAATGACTCTGTAGATGATAATAAGAGAAGATTTTTTTTCAAAAAAATGTTCCTGGAACGTCACTAAAACTCGCTGTTAACCTATAGTGCGGAGTAAATTTAACAACCAAATGAAATTGGGTGAGTCTATTCTTAGTTTATTGTTGTGGGTGCGGTCTGGTATACTAAAGAGTTAAGGTGTATTGTCCGCCTGTCATTTCTTAGCATCTCAAATACTTTGATTGTGGAACAGTCCACTTTGAAAAAGGGTAAGGAAGGTTTAGGCAAGAATTACTATATTTGGAGATTCATTGCGTTTACAGGCGCATATTTCTTTATGGTGTAGAAACAGTTTCTCAAGTGGAGTGCAGTTCAAACTTCCATCCACAATCAAAATATTTAACATACTTATATACATTACCACAATCAAAATATTTGGAATGCGAAGAAGTGACAGCCGGACTATACACACATTTCTATTTATATCGAATCTATCTTGTAAAATCAAACTGTGGTATATTTAAAAGTTTGTAGTTGTAAAATAACATTCTCCAAAGTATAACTATAAGATATTATAGGGTCCGGTCGCCAATTGATTTTACAATCGACAAAAGTCTCCAATGAACGGGGCGGACCCCATATCTTAGATATAGTTTAGTTTGAATTATCGTCGCACTAGAGCTACACGAGGGCTATTGGCGACGGGCGTCGTATTTTAGAACCACTGTCAAGGGACGAGCCGACACCTGAATAGGCACCCAACGCAATCGTTAAGGGCAACATCGTACGCAGCGTTAGGACTTCGAAGGATATTTAACGTGCACTCCCTTACACGGGGTATTATTCGTCGGAAATTTTTGGCTGCACGGGCCGTTTATAGGTCGGCAGTTATTTTGGCGATGCTTGGACCCGAACCTGGGACCTTTCGCATGCTTGGCGAGTGCCTAACCGACTGGGCTCCCCAGCCCCCATATCTTAGATATACTTTGGAGAATGTAGTTCTGCAATTAAACTCTTCATTCGGTACATTTATTTTGATGAAAAACAGTAAGTTAGAAAGAATGTCATGGGGGTTTTCCTACCCAGGTCTCTATTAAAAGATATTTTTCGAGTAATTTTTTTTGTCCCAAAACACTCACAGCTTTGACAAACCAAATCCAACACTACCAACAACACTTATGTTGTTAATAAAATGAAAATACTTTCCGCAACTTGTACAATACAAAACCCTAATTGACCAGAAAGTAATTAAGTTATAATCGTTAATTGGAAAACACATCCAGGGATGAAACTTATCTGATCGGATGTCTGTCGGTGGTAATTAAAACAATAAATAATGTCCACCTTGATTAGAATATATTATGCATTAAGCTTCGATGGGAAAATATTTTATAAGACAATTAATCTTTTATTTTTAAGACAATCACTGATCCATTATTAAAACAGGCTTCATAGATGAGAAAACTTTCAAAAAGCAGCCGTTTCGACGCAACGTCGTCTCAAGATGCATATTCAATCGTAACATCTATTTAATTTCATCCAACAGAAACAAATCTAATTATAAATAATATTTTGGTTAACCTAAAGAATCGTGGCCGAAATTGGCTACTTTTCTAAAGTCTCGCCAAATCGAAATGACAACAAACAAAATGGCCTAAGAAGAAAATAAACTTTTACGTACCAGGAAGAATTCATTAAATTGCAGACCAGATTTATTAAAAACGTGGAACGTTAAAATGCTGAAGAATTGATTGTAAAAAAAGTAAATAATTATTTAAAATCGTAAAGCATATAATTAATAAAAGATTGGTAGAAAAAAAACTTCAGGATTATATGCTAATTACACCAAAGGTTGCCATAATACCAATTTATTGGGGTTACCAGATTTGTCGTAAAATTGCCGGTCACGATCCTTTAAGTTAACCAATATTTTAAGCAGAACAATAGTTAAAATAAAAAAAAACTATACAAGTCATCAAATTTTACTGTTATCAATTTGGTAGAAAGTTCATTACCTTCGGTAAGAGCGCGTATACGAAATAAATATTATAAACTAAATAAATACTATATATAATACTGTACTCTGAATATTATAAATCAATTTGATACATATTAATTCCCTTTAAAATTTTGACATTCACATTAATTTTCATTCATTAAAAAAAAGACGCTATTCCTTGTCCACTTTTTAAACAGCTTCTTAAAATTAAGCTATAAATCAAAACGCATTGAAGATTTAAATCGAAGCATAATTGAAGATGATAAATTGTTCTTTGAAGTCACATTACACATTCGAAATTTAAGGGGGGAAATTATGACGAATTTCACGAGATGTCACACTCGACTGCGATCAATGGCAGTGTTGAATCCTCGATTTCTGTACATGCCGAAGCTCGCCAAATGTTCCCAATGCTTGTATCTCCGAGGATGATAAGTGAGAGGCACGGTGTGGACACACGGCGGCTGAGAACCGTAGTCCGAATTGGTCGTTCTAAACAGTGGATGCGTCTTCCTAGCAGAGCTCGAAACATCGCCAAAGGAAAGTTGTCGACCCTCTTCCTCATCAGAGTACTTCTTGAAGACCTCCTGGCTGGCGTTGAAGACACAGTTTCCGGAGTCGTAATTCCATTTGGATGGGTGTTCGAAACGAAACGGAAGATTTTCCGTCTTGTAGACGTCGGAAGTCTTGGTGGCCTTTTCATCTCCGGTATTGTAGACATCAGAATCGATAAGGGCCCGGTCATCTTTAGCAAAACAGACGGCCTTGTCCGCTTTGGTGTTGTAGACGTCAGAATTATTAACGTCCTGATTGTCTTCCATCTCATAGACATCTGAATTTCTAAGGACCCGATTGGAATTAGTCTCATAGACGTCGGAATTCTTGAATATGCAATTGCCTTTAGTTGTCATCATATTCTCAAAACAGGCTATGTTGTCTTCTTCGCTTAACATGGCTTTGTTAATTTCGTGCTATTATAGCGTTCACAGAAAAGGTCCTTAAGTTTGAGAAACAATATTTCACACTCCGTAGATTTTCGATGAAAATAATTAGAATTTATTGTCTTTTTTTCTAATAAACGCAGATCTGAGAGGAAAATTTAGGCATGTCTTTGCTGTAAGAAGCTCCCGCCAGCAGACTTTTTGGATATTTGGAACATATTTGAAAGTTTCGTGAGCTAACAGACAACTCAGATGATAACAAAAGTCGTTGCTAAGGCAACGGATCTTCACGTTGCCAAGCAAAATTGTTACACGAGCAGAAGAAGTAATATTAATAGGGAACATTCTTTCTTTAAAAAAAATGAGGCACGGAACACTATGACTTTTAATTTAACGATAGGGCTAAAAATATTAGATAAGGTAGCAGTGACGGAACTTACTTGACAACGGAATTGTTTAAGGAAACTTTAAAAACTACTTATTCGGAAAATGTTAAAATAAAACAATAAAACATAAAATGTGTTATAAAAACATCGTTATATTTTTAGTTTATTGCCTTTAATGTAAGAGATTTTTAGAGTAACCTTTTGAACTTTTTTTTTATTTTACAAATGTTGTAACTTTAATAAGTTGAAGTTTAAGAGGAGACATGAATTTTTTTTTATTTAAAACTACTTTGCCTTAAACTTTGTGTATGAGTTATTTTCTTGAGATTATATTTTGTCCAAAGTTTTCAGGTATTTAAAATGTTGGTTGTTGTTTAGATTTAGTTTTTCTTGTACAAACCCGTCTTAGGTTCGGTTTTCCTATAGATATCATAGTTAAAGTATTAGATTGGCAGATCACGTGACCTCCAATGCTAAAGACGGGACGCGAAAGGAGGCCAAATAAGAGGGCAAAAAGGCCAGTGTTGCTGCCATTTTAAGGAAAAAATACTACGAAAAAATACCATCTAATTCTAAAATTACAAAAAAAAAAATACTAGAAAAAGATTTCAAGTCACTAAAAAGATTCCAAAATGCATCTAGTATTTTTACGATATTTTTTTGTAATTTTAGAATTAAATGGTATATTTTCGTAGTATTTTTCTCCTTAAAGTGGCAGCTACACTGGTCATTTTGCCCTCTTAAAAGGCCTCCATGCGCGTCCCGTCGTTAGCATTGGAGGTCACGTGATCGGCCAATCTAATACTTTAACTATGATATCTATGGGTTTTCCCAACAATACATTAAAAAAAGTTTAATTTCAAGAATTGAGGCGTCTTTGGAAACCATTTAATAACGAAATTTAATGCAAAAAAACATTTAATTGACGAGTTAAAATTTCCGATCGGAAAATCTCATGCGGTGAAAAAAGAGTCGACACTTTTGCAAAAATCACTTTTTTTCCTCTGTAATTTCTTTAACCTCCCGATCATTAGACCTGGCTTTTTACATATTTTGTGCATCTTTTTTTTTGTGTTGTCTTTTTTACAATAAATTTTTTACAATATTTCAAAATTTTATTACTAATAAATTTTTATGCATAATGTACTTTTTTTTTCATTTAGAAAGGATTTTAAGATCATATCTTCAAAAATAAAACTAATTCGAAAAAAATCAACAAATAATTTATTTGAAATAAATATAATTTTAAAATTTATGCAGTGAAAACAACCATACATTTGTGCCCATGCCCAAACCGTTCGGTTGATTGAGGGTGAAGGTTGATTGATTGGCGCTTTATTTTAGTGAATATAGTGAATATAATTTTTTGAAGTGAATATAATGAAGAATTTTTGAATGATTGATTTGAATGATTTTGAATGAATGAATGATTTTTGAAGTGAATTTTTTAGTGAATATAATTTTAGTGAATAGTATTTTATTGGCGCTTTGTTTTAGTGAAGTGACTTTCTCATAAAAACAATATTTTTCGTAATGACTGACTTTCATAATTGAACTGTAGTGAATTGAAGAATATATAAAATTCGGGGTTGCCTTGGGCGTGAGGCACCTGTCTCCTTGGAGGCGTGGGTTTGAATCCCACCGCTGCCACCAGTCTCAGACTGGTACTATTTTGTGTTTGAAGAACTGCTCTTAGGACGAGACATTTTTTATTTAGGACAAACACAAACGTACAAGTCAAAACGGTAGAATTCTGTATGATCCAGCACACGACCGTTGGACAGTCACAATCTCAGCAAGTTCTCACCAATCTGTCGCCAGGGCAACCACGAATTTTATACCTTCTTCAATGTTCAATTATGAAAGTCAGTCATTACGAAAAATATTGTTTTTATGAGAAAGTCACTTGACTACAGACTCCTCCCTTCCCCGAGGAAAACTTTTCTCGAAGGGGAAAGTTTTCTGTACAGTCACTCGTTCAAAGTCCTAAGAACACACCATAGTCTTATGTTCTACTAGTACCCAAGGAGAAAATAAAAAAAGGCCAATTACAGAGGAGGAAAAAAGTAAATCCCGCGCACCCAGTCCCTCCGTTCTTCCGTGAGGACCAGAAGAGCAGGAGTAATATTTCATACGGTTTTCTTCCGAGGCGATATGCGCCCGAAAAGTAGAAAATTGAGTCATTCCCTATTTATTTTGATGGATGAACCGTGATGCACTAAACACGAGTCAAAAATTGGAGTGATTACTCTTTGAGAGAATTTTCGGAATGTCTTTCAAAAAATAGAGAAAAATTATCCATCATTGACGATTTTTAGATTCGTTAAATAAACTTCTCTTTTTGACAATTTTTCTCCCTAAAGATTCAATACGACAATTGATGAATATAGTCTTTTTTTTTTCGAACTATATTTGACCGAAGGGCCCGGATGGCCAAGTGGTTTGGATCGCAGACCATTACGCTAACAGTCTGCGCGCTGTAACGGGTGCGGGTTCGATTTCTGCCTTTGCCCTGAGTGTACTTTCTCTCTCTGTGTCAGTAAAAATTCTTTCTGTGTCTGTCTTACTTGACGAAGGTTTATAAGCGGATCTCTGATCAAGCACACAAACAGGAATATATATGTAAATCAACCAACCAATTAACCAACCAAGTTGACCGAAAAAACGAATGATTGTTTACATTTTTAGCTTCCACACTACGTTTATAACGTAAAAAGTGGAAGGTATTATAATCGTTCAGTCCGTCCGTCCGTCACCCACTTTCACAGAAAGAACCACAAGTCCCACAGACAAGTGCGATATGTCATTTTGAAGCTACAAATCAGATTAGGCTACATTCCAAATTTCATTAAAAAATTTAAATTAGAAGTTTATTTAAAATTTAATTAACTAATTTTTTTTTATCTACATTGAAATAACATGCAAATTCCATTTTATTCATATTTTCACTGTTGCCATCCACAAGTCCCACAGACAAGTGGGATACGTCATTTTGAAGCAAAAAATCAGATTAGGCTACATTCCTAATTTCATTAAAAAAATTTAATTAGAAGTTTATTTAAAATTTAAATAACTAAAAATTTAATCTACATTGAAATAACATGCAAATTCCATTTTATTCATATTTTCACTGTTGCCATCCACAAGTCCCACAGACAAGTGGGATACGTCATTTTGAAGCAAAAAATCAGATTAGGCTACATTCCTAATTTCATTAAAAAATTTTAATTAGAAGTTTATTTAAAATTTAAATAACTAAAAATTTAATCTACATTGAAATAACATGCAAATTCCATTTTTATTCAATATTTTCACTGTTGCCATTTCGTTAAACGTGCGAGAAACTTTATTTAAAATAAAAATAACTTTTGAAAGAATATTTATTTATGCGATATAATTCAGTTTGGATTGTTGTAATATCACAATAGAGTTCTTTTGATGGTATATTATATATGTATGAAGAAAGATGCCTAGAGAATTCTAACTTGGCATAAAAAATATGCAAAGTTTCGCTTTTATTTTTAAAGCATCAATTGCACTAATTATATATTTTTCGAACTGTAAATTAATTTAACAAACGATAAATAACTGAATTTTCGAAAGAAATGTAAATGGTAAATTGTGGCGACACAAAGATATTTATTAAAAAAGATTACATTATTATTCTTCGAACTTCAAACAAATTAAGCAAACGATAAAGTCTAATTATTAAATCTGAGAAAGAAGATTAATGAAAATAATTAATGTTATCGTTTAAATGTTTAATTACAACTAGCTGAAGGCTCTGTTTGGCGAATTTCTTTCTGAGGTGTATAAATCGTTTGTTTCCTGTTGATCACAAATGTTGTGTGGAAGCGGTTTAAGTGACAGATTCTGTAACAAACCTACTTGTTAAGTTAATAACAGTTCAACATTGCTCATCAGGCAAAACATTTTTGCAAAAAGAATAGCTCTTTGAGACCATATCTGGGACTGGGCAGCTTTTAGGTTTTGAGTGGCAACATAAATGCTGGCTGAAATAATTATTTATGGCATCGATTGGTCAATTAATATCACGTGACCACAGAGCACCAATCGATGCACTGATGGAATGAAGGGTAGGAATGAAAGCTGGAAGAAATACGTCACATGAAACAAACCAATTAAAATATTGGTTATGTACTTAATTTTATTTAAATTGATAATATTTTCACAGTAGAAAAAGAAAGTAAAATGAACTGCATTATAGTATGGGTATGTGTCATGTCTTGAGTGTCAACAGAAATGAAGAATGAAAGTGAATTATTTCTCAATTTTTCTCTACTTCGAATCTCGATTAATGAATCAATGCAGTGAACCGAGCTTACCATGTCACATAGGCACCGAGCACCAATCGAGGAGGAGGAAAATTTAGAAAGGACTTATTTCAATTTCGCATTTCTGCTGACACTCAAGTCATGAAACATGCCCACTGATTAAATTGTTTAGTAAATTTTTTTTGAAGCATTGGCATTTTAAGCACTGTCCGATTGCAAAATTAGCTGTTTTTCGATTGGCAAAGCTATCCCAGACAAAACTATTAAGTGCTGGGCTGAAGCAAGAAAATTTAATTAGCTCGTATCAGGTGACGTAATTCCCTCCATCTTTCATTCCTATACTTCCACAGATTGGTGCTTTGTTCCCATGTGAAACCAATTCACCAATCAGGGCTCGGTATATTTTTTTACCGCAATCCATAAACATTTATTGGAGTTTTAGCATTTTAAGCACGGGTATGTTTTGAAATATTACAAACTGAGTGAAATTAATTTAAAGAATTAAATGTTAAAAGAACTTTGGGTGAAAAGTGGAAATAGAAGGGCTTTTATATGTGCAAAATATTTTTCCATTTGTTTGAAACTTCAGGAAAACATACTAGAGGGTTTAAATGGTATTCTAAGGCAGGGGAAAAATCGAATTTTTCATCGGTTTTTGGGTACTGAGTCCCCTTAGCCCCCCTCTATATTTCTCGGACACAACCTTTAAGGTAAATCCTGCACAATGGCAAAGTCATATGAGTTAGCGAATTAGAATAAATATAACTGTCCTTTCATTCCAGAATTCTTGTTATTGCTACTGCGAAAAAAAGAACCTCGAAAATTACCCCAATAACATGTTCCACACTTTTTGGATATCCATTTCAGCAGGGATTTCCGCCGAGGCAAGAAAACAAGAAACATTTCCCTTCCCCCAGTTAGCAACACAGTATCAAAAGCTGTAAAATGATATTTAAAAAAAAAATGCAGCAGCGCTTCTTTATTATTATTATTTCTTCGTCGCCGCCACCATTGCCAAGAACATTCTGTTTTCTTCATTACTTCTTTTCGTATCCCGCTGATCCGCCGCGGAAAGAAGAAGAGATCACTTCACTTCTCTTCCTCCGCGGAGAAGAACACTTTTTTCACGGTCGACCAGGCATTGGAGCAAACGATTTTAATCTTTTTTTCCAGTTAGTGTTTTTAAATGTTGTGTTCGAATTTTAAAAAGTTTTTCAGTTTTTGTAATTGTTTGTAAAGTTTTATTCCTGAGATGTGGAAGAAGGCATTTCCCGCCCTTTTTGTGATATTTGGAATCGTTTGCGTTCGAAGTGATGACAGAAAGAATCAACAGGTGAGTGGTGTGATAAATTTAATGGCAATTACTGAAATTTAATTGGAATTAGAACGAAAGATGATTAATCAACAAATAATAAATGTTATTAAACATTCAATTTTACTTTAATTTTTTTTATCATTTGTTGAATTTCTCTACTGACACGTCGAATAAATGATTTGAGAATATATGAAATATTTGTGTCGAAAACTAATACTCTACATTGGAATACATAGAAGGAATTACAGGTGAATATAACTTCAGTTTAGCAAATATTTTTTAATTAAAAATGTTGTATAAAATAGGATCCCATTGCTAATAAAATATGTTCACAATTTAGAAAAAAAATTGTATTTTCAAAATATGTTTTGCACAATTTTTTATTTAAAATGTTCAATACTCTTTGGGGTTGTTTTAATAAATATGAATTACTCATATGTTTGAAATTAATATAATGATTCTTCAGAGCCAAATGTATAAAAGGTTTTCAGAAAGTTATAATTAAAATGATGTAACGTTCTATGAAATAACTAGGATTCTAATATCTGGAATAAACATATTTTAAAAGTTTAACCTCAATTCTCCTTATTACTAAATTGTTAAAGTATAAGTAATAATACAACGATAAATAAAATAAATGTCTTTATCGACCCCAATCAGTACTCATAAAAATAATGTAAGATATTTTCGAATGTAATCCAACTCAAATTAAAGGGTTTTTATCTTAAGTTTAAGGAAGTAAACTATCTATAAAATATACTTTAACGAAAGTTTTGGAAAAAATTAAAATTATCTTTCGGCTTTTTGGCATGGAAAAGGTGTCGAAATGCGTAAAAATGAATAACGAGGAAATTGTTCCTCTACTTTAAAAGTTTCTACGTTCTTTCACTAGAGAGTTGTGTTTTTTTAAGTCGATCATAAACTAACACGGTTCAAAACATTTTTAAAATTATCTATCTGTGAACTACAAATTAATCATTTTTAAATTATATTTTGCAAATAACAAATTAAAATTATACGTGTGTTTAGTTGGTAAGATTTTTATTGGTAAGAATAAAATCTTTCTTTGATTTTAAATGCTTCATCAGATTTGCGCAACTCAGTTTAATTTAATTTACAATTGCAAATGCAATTCGAGTTGTAAGTTTCAACTAAATAGTATGCTAAAAAAATGAAGAACTGATATTTGTGTGTACTGCGTCCCCTTAAAATATATTAAAATCTTCTTCATGGTACACTGTTAAAAATTTTGTGCTTGGTTTCACCATGATATTGGTTCCTAGTAGCTGCAACGGCTGTGTGGTGAAATGTTTCACCTTTTTTTTTCGGTGTTTGGTTGAACCATTGTTCTGGATTTGGAAACAAAAACCTGAGAAATGGTTCAACCGAATACCAAAAATATGGTTTAACGTTTCACCACACAGCCGTTGCAGCTATTAGGAACCATATTTTTGGTGAAACAAAGTGCCTTATTTTTAACAGTGTATAGATATGTACCTCAAATGTCTAAAACCATCCTCGGCCACCCACGGTGGAAGTAGGGCTTGTTTGAAACCAAATTTATGAATTGAGTCATAAAAAACATGGCAGCACAATAATAAACACAGTTTTGGAAAATAAATCACCCGTGTATAAACGTCAAGAGACCAGATCCTCCAGCTCCATCTAAATTAATACTAATCTCGATTCTCCTCCCACACCTCTCAAACCGTTAAATAGACAAGACTCTAACTGACATATTTGTCGAAATGAGTGTGAAATTTGTATTTGATTGTTTCAGATGAGGTAACTAACCTGTTTTCATTTTTGTATTTCCTGCGATTTCATTGGTATTTTCGACCTACACCTCCCCAATCGTTAAATAGAGAATGTTCTAACTGACATATTTGTTGAAATGAGTGTGAAATTTGTATTTGATTGTTTCAGATGAGGTAACTAACCTGTTTTCATTTTGTATTTCCTGCGATTTCATTGGTATTTTCGACCTACACCTCCCCAATCGTTAAATAGAGAATGTTCTAACTGACATATTTGTTGAAATGAGTGTGAAATTTGAATTTGATTGTTTCAGATGAGGTAACTATCCTGTTTTCATTTTTGTATTTAGTGCGATTTCATTGTTTTTTTCGATTTTATTACTCTCATGATGAGCGTTTTTTTCGTCTGCTGGAGAGCTCTTTACGTTCGACTCGTTTTTATTCCTGTGTTATTTATTAAACTTTGTCGGTTTTAATTCGATTGAATTTTAAGTATGCAAACTACAGGGTGGTTATAAAATAACGCTCGCTATTCGGAGTGGTCTGCAGCTTGAATGAATGATCCGAATGCAACAAGCATAGAGACACTTACTAATCAAGAAGGGGGGAAAAGAATGGAATCATAAAAAAGAAACTCGTCTCTTGACCAGGGTTCTAAATTATGAGGCGTAATTGGCAGTAATTGACCATAATTGGCTACGCCTCATAATTTAGAACCCTGGTCAAGAGACGAGTTTCTTTTTTATGATTCCATTCTTTTTCCCCCTTCTTGATTAGTAAGTGTCTCGATGCTTGTTGCATTCGGATTATTCATTCAAGCTGCAGACCACTCCGAATAGCGAGCGTTATTTTATAACCACCGGTATAACCAAAATGTAAATGTTGTTAGAAAACTTCGGTTTAAATGATATTTTGTCTTATGCGGAGAAATAAAGCGGAAATGTGGGACAGCAATTTATTTATTTATTGTGCGCAACTACAGGATAAAACTCCCAATTATAGGAGACACATACAAAAATTAGTCAAAACAGACACAAAACAGTAGAATTAAAAACATTTGGGTAAAAACAGACACAAAACAGTAGATTTAAAAACATTTGGGTAAAAACAGACACAAAACAGTATATTTAAAAACATTTGGTTAAAACAGAGACAAAACAGTTGATTTGAAAACAGTTGGTGACATATAAAAATATCTAGATCATTAATAAAAGAATTATACGAACGATAAAAACAATTAAAAGGAGAATAAATAGCATAAGCGGTAGAATCCAAACTTGTTAAAAATAAACGTCGATTACGCAGTTAAAAAGGAAGAACCAATAAATTAACCTGTTCCAATAAATAGGGGCAATCAATCTTTTTATTACATAAATTAAAGAAAAAAAACAACAACAAATGATACTATCTTCAAATTGCAAGAGATTTACGATCGTGATTCACGAATAACAGAGAAAAGCTTTAGTTCTAATGAAATAAAAGTCTGTACACAACATTCGTTTTAGTAAGGTAAGAAAATATTGTATTGTTCTAAAGTAATGTTGGTTGGTTGGTTGACATATATTTTCAGGCTTGTGTGCTTGGTCCCAAAGACCCGCTTATAAACCACCGTTAAGAAGGACGGACACGACATACACACACATATATGACAGATGCTGCCATCTATTGCCACCTCCACAATATAGACATGTCCCTGAAGGGGAGGGAAATAGTCTCCAGGGACCTGTACCCGTGGGAAACTGCGCAATGACCGCCCACAGGACTTTCGGACCCAACAGATTTAACGAGCACGTACTCCGCATATACTCGACAAACACAAACATCCATGCCTTACCGGGATTCGAACCCGAACCCAGAGGCTCCAAAGGCTAGCTCCCTAACCATTGCGCTGACGGGTCGTCAAAGTAATGTTAATTCCAGAAGGACCAAGAATGAAAACAATACCGCTGGAACTGTTGCCACTCACGACGTGAAACATACTAATTGACTCGCTTTTGGAAAACCAAGTTTTATAGCAATTTTGGAACATATAATTTTATAATCATTTTGTAATACCAAGTTTTATAATTGCTTGTTATTAGCAGTAATTTAAGATTTTAACCCTTCTCCATAACACGTATGCACATCTCAGTTCGAAAAGTAGCCCTATATATACCGTTTATTTACAATAAAGACTCTTACAAATCAAACTGGATATTTAATAATTATACAGTGTGTCCGTAAAAGAATGTCCTAGTTTTAATGGTATATTACATTAGTTAATTTTATACTAAATATAACAAATCATACATGACATTGAAGGGAAACTAACCTAGTTTTTCCTATAAGTGCTCAATGTGTGCGCCTTTAGTGATACGGCACACATCCAAACGAAAATGCAATTCTTCCCATACTGTCTCAGCAAGTCCGGAGTAATGGAAGCAACAGCCTGTACAATTCTACCTTTCAAGGTTGGTAAATCGTGAGGTAGGGGTGGAACGTAGACCCGATCTTTTACGAAGCCTCAAAGGAAGAAATCACAAGGCGTGATGTCAGGTCACAATTTGAAACTAGGACATTCTTTTACGGACACCCTGTATATCTTTTGAATTTCTTTTATATTTAAAATTTTTCTTTAATTTTTCAAATTCAAATTAACTAAATTTTGACGTATCACACATTTTAGTGTTAATATTGGGATGCAGATGTATTGAGACGAATTACTTGTAGAATATAATCCAGTTTAGGTTGTGAACACAATGTGAAATTTTTTACATATTTAAACGTTCATTTGGTGTTCCTTGTTGCTTTCGTTAAAATTTTTAATTTCTTAATATTTTTTTACAACAATCAGTAGAGCGTCACTTGCAATTTCGCTCAATCAAACTACTCTTATATGATAGTGAAAAAAAACATCATATAAGAGTAGTAAACTAAAGTAAGAAATAACAAGAAATCAGAGGTTGCGTTTCTCAAAGAAGCCACACCCCACTACATAGGCGAAATTTTAAACATTTCCTTTATTATTATGAAAGATTGCAAAGTAAACAGGGATAATATACGCTTATTGGATAAGAGTTGCTTATAGTTCCTGTTCTTTTTTTTTAAAATCAAGAATTCGGCTATTTTTTTTTATTTCCTACAAATTAAAATATTAAATCTCTAAATTATACTTTTTGTTCACCTACTAATGAAAATACACTATGCAGTTATACCACATCTTGGAATTTCCCCCTCAGGGGAGGCTCATGGGCTTAGGCTTAGCAACGGCCCTTAGCAACTTCTTGAAGGACCAGCAAATGGTTGGTTGGTTGGTTGGTATACATATATATTCCGGCTTGTGTGCTTGGTCAGAGACCCGCTTATAAACCTTCGTCACGTAAGACAGACACAACACACACACATAAGTGGATCCATCTAATTTTTAGAGACAGAGGCCAACTAGAGGATCCCCAGAATTGGCTTGTCAGTGTCACCCCCAGAGGTATTGATTTGGTATGGGAACTTGGAGGACTTTGTGACCACGACGGATTTAACGTGCACCAGTCACCATTAGCGTACACGGGGGTCTTCGGAAGGCAGCGGGGCTCGAACTCGCAACCTCAGGGATGCCAGTCCAAGACCTTACCGACCAGGCTATCCCGGCCTCCACCAGCAAATAATATAGTTGCGTATCGTTGAACTATTCGACAGTTAAACGGCGTGGATTCATATAATATTGATCGAACATTTTAAAAATTACACGTGAATGGTCATCCGTAACTGATAAGGGGAGATGTAGTTATTTTTTTAAAGTTTCTTTGCGTTTTGGGGATTTATTAAATCAAAGGGTAAACGAAAAAAACGATTTTCCCTCTCCTATATTATCCTTTTTGCTGCAATTTACAATGCTCCAAAATCTAAACATCGAATATATATCTAAGAAATACAACAACTTTTTAAAATAATCTTAATACGATCCAGAGTGCCCTGCTAGGAATTGTGAAGGCATTTATCATGTGGTAACGATAGAATTATAAAGTAGATACCAAACCTTCATAGTTTAAAAATTAACGCTAATTTATACCAATAAGGAGGTTAGAATTCCATTAAAAGTAAAGCCTCTAAATAATTTAATTAAAAATGAATTTACATAACCTTTTATTAGTTCATTTATTGAAAATCTATCTGCTATATTTTAATGTATTTTTTCAAATGTTAGTTTTTACACATTGCCCATACATGAAAAAACTCAGGGATATGATGCTGAGGAAATAATAAGCGAATAACTAACATAATAAAATGTTTTACACAGTATGAACAATTAATTGCATTAAATGAAAAAACAATCTGCGATATATATATTATAACGATTTATATCATAACCATCATATTTAAAATCTTAGAAATGGTCTTATTTGCGTTTTTCTATTTGAAAATCGTCGTATAATTATAATGAAAGTTTATCCATTATTATCAGAACATCTTTTTCATATATATCATTTTTAAAAAAAAATTTTGAAAAGGAACTAGTTAGCTGTTGTGGTTGTTATTTGTCCAAACATCCGCCATCACTTATGAAGTGTTGAATATTTGCTCAGAAATTCTTGAATCTGTCACAGCTTATTAACTGCAAAAGTTTGCTTTCTCTTCTTGTTTGATGTAGCACTTTACTAGTTATACTTCGCAACTGGGATTCCGTTCTTAAGTTCATTAAGCTTGAAGCACAAGCCCTTTTAAAGTCAATAGAATCTAATTTCACTCGCTAACACGGAACTTCGTCTAGCCTTTTAACTATTTTTCTTTGTAAATTGCAACACGAAATGTAGGAAGTGCTAGTGCTAACTGCTAATGGACAGTTTTGTGAGTGGATCATGTTTCGTTATGTTTAATTTCTACTTAAGGAGGCACGAGTTTAGGTTCGGTTTTGTTAGTTTCAATGGCCTTTTAACTGTCATCCATTTTAGTTTTTATTTTTGAATTTTTAACTAGTTACTCATCCGAGTTGAAAGTTATCTCTCCTCTGATGAGGGGTAAGCGAATATAAAATTAATTAATAATATTAATAAATAATTTAGTAATTCTTTAATGTTTGGAAAACCCGACAGTCAATTAACGGGTTTAAATCATAGATATCATAGGTAAAGTATTAGATTGGTAGATCACGTGACCTCCACTGCTAACGACGGGACACGCATGGAGGCCAAATAAGGGGGCAAAATGGCCAGTGTTGCTGCCACTTTAAGGAGAAAAATACTACGAAAAAATACCATTTAATTCTAAAATTACAAAAAAGTATCGTAAAAATACTAGCTGCATTTTGGAATGTTTTTAGTGACTTTAAATCCTTAAATCCTTTTCTAGTATTTTTTTTTTTAATTTTAGAATTAAATGATATTTTTTCGTAGTATTTTACTCCTTAAAGTGGCAGCAACACTGGCCATTTTGCCCCCTTATTTGGCCTCCATGCGCGTCCCGTCGTTAGCATTGGAGGTCACGTGATCTTTCATTCTAATACTTTAACTATGATATCTATGGTTTAAATACGTTTGTTTCCTTTGGAGGGCTAGACTGTAGAATGTCGTGTGTGTGGTAAACTAAGGAATAAAAAAACTGTAACTGATAAACTATTTTCTTGGAATTAGTAAAAATTTTCATGTTTTTTTCACCGACAGATAATTTTAAAACTAAATTTTTGGACGACACTTGCGATCTAACACACGAAATAGGCATAGCAGGCCATGGCCCTCTATGGACTGTTATAGAAAAGAGATAGGTTTATCTATGGTTACTTGAAAACTATAATCATCAGTTTTTGTTCATTTTCTTAGGCTATTCATTACAGTTCCTTGCATTTACTTAGTATTATTATGAAGTTTTATATCTTTATTTAGCATACGATTTGCTTTTGGATATTAATCATATCTTTTATATTAAAAATTCTAAGCGCTACTACTACTACTTTCTACTTAAAATTATCTAAATAAACAAAATATATTCTTATATTTTGTTTGTTTAGATAAATTTAATGAGAAAGTTCAATGGTTTTAAATTGTTCAGTGCTATGGTCTTCATTTGACAAGACAAATGAAGACCATAGTTCTTAACAATTTATTATAGGACGCATAACATTACACGAAGAACGAATTTTAAAAAACTTTTTATTAGTTAAGTAGTTGACGTTTTATTCCAAACTGAAAGGCGTTTGTAGTAACACAGAATTACAAAATTTAAGAATACGCCAATATTTTCTTTTCATTAAATACACAGTATTAAAGCGACACTTGTCATGAAGATAAACTCTTACCAACAACGATAAGTACAACTTCTTTCCGGACGATTAGCAAGTGCAACTCATAACGCGAATAAATATGGCGCTTTTTTGGGGGGAAAACCGGCCATAACTATCACTTGCAGAGTTTTTATTGGGTGTCGGAATGTCCGACGAGATTTATCTGTGTCTGAATGGCAACGATGGTGCACGCCACCAGACGCGCGGAGTTAGAAGGATAGAGAGATGGGTAGATTGTCATGTGAGACGATATAGACATCTTCAAGTGTTCATTAAATAAGTTTAAGTAATAAGTTAATTCATTAAGTTTAAAACGCCGAATGATTATTTTTGTTCTTTTAAAAGTCAGTCGAAAGAAATTAATTTAGTCGCTTGACTTAGGGGGGGGGGGGGGTAGGTACATATATATTCCGGCTTGGTGTGCTTGATCAGAGACCCGCTTATGAAGCCTTCGTCAATAAGGACAGACACAGAACAAAGAGTTCTATAGTAGCGTAGAGGAACAACTCGTACTGAGCTGCCATCGGCAGCCATGGCTCACTACGGAGCCCGAATAGAGTGGCACAAGTGCTAGTTAATTTATAATTTTGATACTGAGAAAAGAAGTACAATCGAACCCGTACCTGTTACAGCGCGCGGACTGCTAGCGTTATGGCCTGCAATCCAAACCACTCGGCCATCGGGTCCCACATGCCACTCTATATCGTCTCCGTGTTGGTCCATGGTGCTGTTGCCAGGTTCAGTCTAACTATAGAACTCTTTGACACAGAAAGATTTTTTTACTGTCACAGAGAAAGGAACATACACCCAGGGCGAAGGCGGGAATCGAACCGCACCCGTTACAGCGCGCAGACTGCTAGCGTAATGGTCCAAGCCACTCGGCCATCCGGGCCCCATTGACTTAGGAAAAGTAACCAGTTCTTAATATGTAAAATAGTTTAATATGTCGTAGAAAGACTTTATGTTAATGTTGTAATGCGGTTTTTCAATGTTTTCAGAAGACCGTAAATTTTGACTAAAATCATCGAAAACTGAGAAGTTTTGACTGGAATGAAAAAAAATGTGAAAGTAGCAATGGAAATATGGATTAATAAAGCGATGGAGCAATGTAGCATGGTTAAAAAACAATTCACGAATTGCCCCTTTATATCTCACCTCAAAAGTATCGGTTGGCGAATTTTTAAAAAAAACTTATTCTAATGTATTTCTATCATTCATATATTCGATTTCTCTCCTTCAAATCATATTGTTCCATACTGATACTATCAGATTTCAGTTGTCCATTAATAGCACCCCTTAATCTCCTAACTCTTTTAAGTCATGGAGTTGTTCTTTAGTGGGGGGGGGGGGGATTGGAATCTTAACTTTTGAATAAATTATAACAATAATTTCTTCAAAATTTTATTTGTTAAAAAGAGTTAAAATCAATTTTTAAACATCAAAGAATGCAAGCGTGAAGAATTTGGGGTCAATTTATTTCATAAAAAATGTTTTGGGAGTGAATTTTATTTTACCATGTTTTTCATATTTTCAAAAAAATTAAAACAAAACACATGATTCTTCCATCTAACGATAAATAAGTGCGAGCTCAACTTAGTGAGAAAAGAATAGTCGCAAGCTGATGATTCCAAATGGAATCATTGTGGGGGGTGAAAGGGTTTAAACCATGCGTTCCCCTAATTGTTTTGAGCAGTAGTATAACTTAGCTATAGTACCCCGGTCCGGTTAGGTTAGGTTAGGTTAGTTTGAATTATCGTCGCACTAGAGCTACACGAGGGCTATTGGCGACGGGCGTCGTATTTTAGAACCACAATCAAGTGACGAGCCGACACCTGAGTAGGCACCCAGCGCAACCGTTAAGAGCGACATCGTACGCAGCGTTAGGCTTTGAAGGATATTTAACGTGGCACTCCCTCTACACGGGGTATTATTTTGTCGGACATTTTTGGCTGCACGGGCCGTTTATAGGTCGGCAGTTAATTTGGCGATGCCCGGACCCGAACCTGGGACCTTTCGGTTGCTAGGCGAATGCCTAACCGACTGGGCTCCCCAGCCCCTACCCGGTCCGGTCCGTTCGACCAATTGAATTTACGACGATCCAAAGTCACAAATGAACGAACCGGACACTTTATATTTTTAATACTGTCGAGAATGTGAGTTTTGCAACTAGGCACTTGAGTTCATCTTCACCCTCCAGCCCAAAAAAAGGTTAGCTTGGTAGTAGATAGATAAAACCGTAAAATGCTTTCATTCATGGTTTCCGAACGAAAGGGCGGAAGTCTCCGTCGTTCTGCAACCCTCTTTTCATTCGAAAACCTTTTTTTTTCCTAATGAAGAAACAAAAAGTTCCATTATTCGCTCCTAGTCGCCATTCACTTTGTACATTGCTTTATTGCTTTACCTTGGTGTGACAAAATTGTAGGTTGCATTTTAGTAAAACAAAATTAGTTATTTTTTATAAAATTTTTTGTCTAACACCAATTGAAAGGTATACAGTCCCTGGACAAATTATTAGACGCACTGCAAGATTTCATGTATCAATCAATGATGAACAAAATACCTTTAGAAGGACATTTGTGTTCCTAAACTTAAGCTATGGAATAGAAAATACTATCTGCTATACTTAATACATATATCGACATCTTTTTTAATGATATGGCATTCTTTGGTATGTTTTCATCGTTACTAAGAAAATAGAGTGGATCTAATAATTTGTCCAGGGACTGTAGTTGCAAAACTGACATTCTCCAAACTATAACTGAGATGTCGTGCATTGGTCACTTTTGACTATCGTTAATTCAATTGGACGAAGTCGGCCAATGAATGAGCATTATCGTATATCTTAGTCAAACTTTGGAGAACGTGAGTTTTGCAACTACACATTCAACTTAAATATTGCTCTATTTTGCAAAAAAAAAGAGAAACGTCGAAAAAAAATTTCAAGATAAAATTACTAACATAATGAGAGTGGGTTAGGCATTCGCCTAGCATGCGGAACGTACCCCAGGTTCGGGTCCGGGCATCGCCAAAATAACTGCCGACCTATAAACAGCCCGTGCAGCCAAAAATGTCCGACGAATAATACCCCGTCTAGAATAATACCCGCACGTTAAATATCCTCCAAAGTCCCAACGCTGCGTACGATGTCGCCCTTAACGGTTGCGTTGGGTGCCTACTCAGGTGTCGGCTCGTCACTTGACTGTGGTTCTAAAATACGACTCCCGTCGCCAATAGCCCTCGTGTAGCTCTAGTGCGACGATAATTCAAACTAAACTAACATGATGAGAATTTCGACTAACGATTTAAATCCAGATTTTTATCAAAAATTTGAAATTTTTACTGGATAGTGTGGGTTACCACAAATTAAAATAAATCCACTAACCATCACACTAAAATTTTATTTCCATACTAAAATTAATTTTTATGTTTACACTCAAGAAGCTTTATGATATTTATGTGATTATTCTAGTGGAGTAGAGTGTTTTCAGACGGACAGGAGGAACAACGTTTTAAAAAAAAAACACTTTTTTAGAATCAGCACCCTCCGAAACATGTAGACAACACAAAATCTCCATTTCGGATTTTAGACCCCATCTTTCATTTCCTTATATTAGTTAATTATTAGTTAATTTCCTTATATTAGTTAATTATTAGTTAATTTCCTTATATTAGTTTCTTATATTAGTTTCATATTAGTTAATTGAAAGTAAAAAAAACCAACACTGTTAAAAATTAGGCACTTTGTTTCACCAAAAATTTGGTTAGTAGTTGCAACGGCTGTGTGGTGAAACGTTAAACCATATTTTTGGTATTCGGTTGAACCATTTCTCAGGTTTTTGTTTCCAAATCCAGAAAAATAGTTCAACCAAACACCGAAAAAAAGGTGAAACATTTCACCATACAGCCGTTGCAGCTACTAGGAACCAATATCATGGTGAAAGGAACCAATATCATGGTGAAACCAAGCACAAAATTTTTAACAGTGTATTTGCAGAAAGTCGACTAAACTTTTCGTGTTCCGTAAATTTTTCGACAGCAGGTTTCTTTTACTCTAAAAAAATACGAAATTCCGAACTGGACGGTTAGCAACACGAAGAGCTTCTCTGTCCTTATAAGCTGAGTAGACGTGGAGTTACAACTCTGACAAACTAGTGGCTACAGATGAATAAGAAGCCCACATGGGAATTCCAAGATCTATAAAGTGACGGCACACACTCGTTTATGGCTAAATAAACAATTTAATTTATTTGGAGAGATAATTTGGCGGCTTTAGTGGTATCGTAAATCGGTGACTCTCTTGTGACGAATTAGGGTTAGTTTAATCAAGGAGTGGGATTTGAATTTGCATACTGAATATGTAATTTTTTTTTTATCAGAATGAATATGTTGATAAATGAAACTAAGTTAATGACTCTCTTAAGTATTTGAAATGTAATCTTTTGTGGGCATCCCATTTTAATGATTCATATTAATAAAACAGTTGGATTTCCATGCATGCGGTACTTCGTTGCATTATATATATTTTTAATGTCCGCTCAGTTTATGCAATTTATTGCCTAACTAAAGCGCTGTTCATCTTCTCTCTTCAGCTCCCCCCCCCCCCCCAAAAAAAAAAAAAAGATTGAGCTTGGTAGTTGCAGGGCCGGATTTAAAGATTGGCCGCTTGTAGCCTACGATTGATTTGCCGCCCCTGTCACAATATTCTCCCCCTTAGGGGAAAGGTAGCTGGTTAGCTGCAAAATAGGGTGGTATGTGCTGTTTAAAATAGATACACATATTATTAGAATCATCTATGTACCTTTACACACTAAATCGAAAGCGAAATAGGTGAATTTTTTTAAACTGTTCTACTATTTTTTTTCAACTTCGAAATCCGGGAGGGGGGAGTGCAATTGCCCTTGCAGAGACTATGTTTGCTACAAAATATTAGTACTATATATACGTTTACGGTTTACGCATCAATGTAAATTATTTGTTTTCTTTCTTAAAAATATTCGTATCTTTATAATAATATTTTTATGCCAAATGCCGCCTTAATGGGTCGTAAAATTTGCCGCCTCAAAAAATTCGACGCTCTAGGCTACAGCCTACTTAGCCTATTTAGAAATCCGGCCCTGGGTAGTTGTACAAGAGCACAGCTAGTTCCGCTTCTTTTTTTCTATACATAAGGTCTACAGAAATATCTAGAAATATTGCCTAATCGACGTATTTTGACTTAACTCGGATTGACTTTATGCTAGAGTATACTAAGTGCAGATTTCTTTCCTATTTTATGAATAATCATTGGTCAGCAGTTACGCATTTCTCCAGTCGACTTGTAAACTCCATCAATCCATTCTCCATCCATTTCCGTTACGCGAAAACCATAAAATCGTGACTTCGTGCTTCAAGTCAACATTATTAATTGCTCTGTTCAAGACATATCGAGGTAGTAAGAAAAAAATCGAATCTTTTTTTCCATATTTTTTGGGGGAAAATCGCTTGACCCGACCCTATCCATCATTGTTCCCCACTGGGTGTTGATCGGGGAAACCCTCTTTTTGCGCCAGAATGTCATGTGACTTGCTTTGACTGAGTTGTATCTGAGATTCGACTGAGTTGGATAAAAATGGATTTGAAATTACGAATTACATTCACTTTCGAAAGCTAATCCAATCACGGAGGGTGAAAATGGTATTATTTACAAAATACAATAAGTGATGCTTGGTATAACAATACATTGAGTTTAGTTTAGTTTGAATTATCGTCGCACTAGAGCTACACGAGGGCTATTGGCGACGGGCGTCGTATTTTAGAACCACAGTCAAGTGACGATCCGACACCTGAGTAGGCACCCAACGCAACCGTTAAGGGCGACATCGTACGCAGCGTTAGGACTTTGAAGGATATTTAACGTGGTACTCCCTCTACACGGGGTATTATTCGTCGGGCATTTTTGGCTGCACGGGCCGTTTATAGGTTGGCAGTTATTTTGGCGATGCCCGGACCTGAACCTGGGACCATCCGCATGCTAGGCGAATGCCTAACCGACTGGGCTCCCCAGCCCCACAATAGATTGACAAAAGGCAGGGCCGTCGTGTATTTATCAAAAACACGGGCTTTTTCAAAGGTTTTTCCTGACAATAAATTTGTATAAATATACAAAAAAAAGTATTATTTATCAGTAAATAATTTAATTCGACATTAATAGCTTCTCTTTGGTCGGCCATGGGGTTGTGCAAGTTAGGGTTTTTATTGTAATAGTTAACTGTAATTGTTGTATACTAATTAATATGCAATTCATGACATGGCCAAATCGAATAGTGGTAGGTTAGCAATAACTCAGCAATTGGAATGAATTCGCTGGTCAAGAGTTCACGAACGCAATATTTATTGAAAATGCTTCATGAAATGCTTCATTTCTCGCTGATATTATCTGCATATCTGCGGATACTATTAAGGAGAATTGGAACCATAGATATCATAGTTAAAGTATTAGATTGGCAGATCACGTGACCTCCAATGCTAACGACGGGACGCGCATGTAGGCCAAATAAGGGGGCAAAATGGCCAGTGTTGCGGCCACTTTAAGGAGAAAAATACTACGAAAAAATACCATTTAATTCTAAAATTACAAAAAAATATCGTAAAAATACTAGCTGCATTTTGGAATCTTTTTAGTGACTTTAAATCCTTTTCTAGTATTTTTTTGTTGTTGTAATTTTAGAATTAAATGGTATTTTTTCGTCGTATTTTTCTCCAAAGAACATTAAATGGTGCAAGCGTTTAATGCATTTCCATATAGCTCATCTCAAGAGCGTCCAACTATTGCAATTTTGTTATATTCATTTTATTTGTCTCTAAAACTGGAAAATCAATTAAGTTTAAATGGAATTTTAATAGGGTCTTAGTCCAAAATAGTTGGTTCGGTTACTTTTTTTCTTATGTATCAATTCTTGGAGCCGCAAACTAAAATACGATTCAGATTATCTTTGGCGGAATTGTCATTTTTCTCTTTGTGCGTTCGTCCTTAAAAACGTACATTAAAATAAATTTTAAAAAAAGATTAAAATAAAATTGGGTAACGAAATTGTTTAGTGCTTAAATAACTTTACGAAAACCGACTCAAATGTGTATTAAAAATAGACCAAAGTGTTTAAATATTTAGATTTTCCATGAATGCATTTTTTTTATCTAATGCAGTGTACAAATAAATTTAAGATATATTTCCTAGATAACCCAGCCTTTAATTTAAAATTTATTAACTTCTTATTTGTATAGAGGAGCCCAGGATAGTTATCTTTGGATCTTAAGTTTACATTTTTTCCTGCCAGAATTTTTAAAATGTAAAATAAAATTTAAGTTTTAAAAAATCCTGTAAGGAAATTTTTTTAACTTAGAATCCAAAGAAAACTTTCGGGACTTTATAGTTTTTTTTTAAAGCTGTTTCATTTTAAAATCAAAGCGCCCCCCGTCAGATACTCTAACTCTCATTTTTTCTATAAAACAAACTTAATTCGTCGAATGTAAAGTTTTATCGACCCTTCAGTTAGCTTCATGTGCGGTCAGATATCTGTTTCGAATGCAAGTCCCTGGAGTGTCCTCACGCGTGATTCACGCGACTACTGATGGAATGTGTGTCACACGCATGTGCTAAAACTCCAATCCCAACTCTAGATTATTATTAGACGATTGAATGTGGAACTCTTTATTTTATTAAAAGGTTATAAGGTTTAGTTTAGTTTGAATTATCGTCACACTAGAGCTACACGACGGGCGTCGTATTTTAGAACCACAGTCAAGTGACGAGCCGACAAGTAGGCACCCAACGCAACCGTTAAGGGCGACATCGTACGCAGCGTTGGGACTTTGGAAGATACAGGGTGAAGCAAATAAAACCGGCCCCAACGTGGAGATAAGAATACGACAGAAATGTTTCCAAGTCAAAAACCAATACAAAAACAGGTTTGCTAACATGAAGCGATTGATCGCTTCAATATTAAGCCTTCAATATTACGCTTGGCGACTTATTTGCCGGTAACTACGCTATGGTTGGAAAAGCTAGTGGAAATGAAATATAAACAAGGTTTGTAGAGCTGATCAAAAAAGTTCCCACTAGTGATTATTTCAGTTGTTATTTATCGTAAAGAATCGGACCTTTTTGTTTTTGTTAATGCAAAACATTCTAAATTGATTGCAAAACCGAGAATCTGGTGTTCAGACCCGTTTCAGAATGTTTTTGAACTTGTTGACAGCAGATCTTGGCTGACGCCATTTCGTAACTGATCGTTGCCTAGTACTCTTTTTTGGCACTTTTACACATTTAAATTCTTGAACAAACAACTTGTCACATTTTTCCCATGAATTCGTTTTAATATAATTTTCTACAATGAACACTCTCTGTTGTACTGTGAGTTTCATCTTCACCTGTGAATTGATATCCTTACACTCACACAGTCGCAACTCATACTGACACACTACGATCTGAACTGGCCAATAGTACATGAGTAGCTCTAAAGTGATGCTAATCCAATCCAACCAATGCAAAAACAGGTTTATCAAGTGAAACCATTGCACGCTTGAATAATCTTTTATTTCCACTTGAAAGCTTTCAGGCGGCTTCAAGAGTTTTCTCGCCAAGCATTTCAACGTATTCCTATCTCTAGACCGGGGCCGGTTTTATTTGCCTCACCCTGTATTTAACGTGCACTCCCTCTACACGGGGTATTATTCGTCGGACATTTTTGGTTGCACGGGCCGTTTATAGGTCGGCAGTTATTTTGGTGATGCTCGGACCCGAACCTGGGACCTTTTGCATGCTAGGCGGACGCCTAACCGACTGGGCTCCCTAGCCTCAAAAGGTTATAAGGGAACTTCTAGAAAGGAAAAAAATGCAGTCAAGGAAATCCCTATAATAATAACTTTATTTTAAACCAGATACAAAAATTCTTTTTATTATTATATTTTGACCTATCGCATATTCAGTTATAATTAGCCATAAAAACTTATTAATAATAAAATTATAATTTATAAAATACATTTAAGAAATGCTTTTAAAAATGAAATTAAATTGTTGCTGGTACACTTTCTTGAAAAACTACACTGTTAAAAAGCCGACCCGGCGGCGCAACGGTTAGGGAGCCTCTGGGTTCGGGTTCGAATTCCGGTAAGGCATGGATGTTTGTGTTTGTCGAGTATATGCGGAGTACGTGTTCGTTAAATCTGTTGGGTCCGAAAGTCCTATGGGCGGTCATTGCACAGTTTCCCACGGGTACAGGTCGCTGGAGATTATTTCCCTTCCCTTCAGGGACATGTCTAAATTGTGGAGGTGGCGATAGATGGCAGCATCTGCCTTGTATGTGTGTGTATGTCGTGTCCGTCCTTCTTGATGATGGTTTATAAGCGGGTCTTTGTGACCAAGCACACAAGCCTGGAAATATATGTCTATACAACCAACCAACTACACTGTTAAAAATTTTGATGCAAGATTGCATCGAATTCTGGAACTTTCTAGCTGCCACCACCATTTGGAGCGTTAATTTAACACTTTTTCGTTGCACCAAAGTTATGGTTTCACCACAAAATTGTTATATCCATACTCCAACTAGCGGTGGCAAATGGAGAGTTCGGGGATTCCGATGCAATCTGGCACCAAACTTTTTAACAGTGTAAGTGTGTCGACAAAAAGTTCAATATTTAAATTAAAAAACACTTCACTAAAAGACGTAAACCACATTAAAAAAGATCTTATTTTGGGAAGGATTTAAATTGTTTATAAAAGTTTAGCTAAAATTCATAATTTTAATGCAGTTTAATTTTTTAAAAAATATTACTTTCTTTTACGCTTAGAAGCAAGCGTCCGCAGAATAGTGTGTTGGGACCGCCCCATTTGCAGCCCACGTTGAGGGGAAGATGTGTTATTTTAAGGGAATGGAGCACGATCTCTAATACCATAAATGAATCATTCTAGATTTATGACTTCATTTTCGCGACAGAATTGGAGATTTATTAAGAGTCCCCCTCATCTTTCTCGGGTTTCCATTATTTTTTCTCTTTGTAAATACTTTTGGTGTCTGTCTTTTGAAAGTGGGACTTGAGTTACGGATGTCTATTGTACCTAGATATGACCCAACCACCATGCCCAAGAAGACCAGGCTTACTTTTGCCAATTTTCAAGGGGCCCCAACATTTATAGTGAGGGGTAACCAATAGATATCATAGTTAACGTATTAGATTGGCAAATCACGTGACCTCCAATACTAACGACGGGACGCGCATGGAGGCCAAATATGGGGTCAAACGGGCCAGTGTTGCTGCCACTTGAAGGAGAAAAATACTACGAAAAAATACCATCTAATTCAAAAATTTCAAAAAAATATCGTAAAAATACTAGCTGCATTTTGGAATCTTTTTAGTGACTTCCTTGTTATCCTTAGTATTTTTTTTTTTTGTAATTTTAGAATTAGATGGTATTATTTCATAGTATTTTTCTCCTTAAAGTGGCAGCAACACTGGCCATTTTGCCCTCTTATTTTGGCCTCCATGCGCGTCCCGTCGTTAGCATTGGAGGTCACGTGATCTGCCAATCTAATACTTTAACTATGATATCTATGGTGGTAACACTTCGATACTGGAGCTGTAGCCAAGGCTCTACCACCAAATAGGTCCGTGATGTCCCTTACCTTTAAGGGGACCCAAAATAGAATTAGGAATGGAAAGGGGGCCCTATATATTTCGATATGCTAACACTAATTTTATATTAATATAAAGTATTATTATAATGGGTGAATGGCAACACTTCGATACTGGAGCTGCCAGGGCCCAACCGCCGATTTTTAAGGGCACCCAAAGTTTAATTTGGAACGGAAAGGGGATTTTAGATATGCTGACAATCATTATACATAAACATAAAATATTTTGTTTCATTTGTTTTTAATTTTTTTTTAATCTTTTATAATAGGTTGGTGTTTAGCAAATTCCAATTACCGTACCATTAGTCATAAAATTAAACAAAAATATGATAATTAGTTAGATTTTTTCCGAAGTATGGCGGTTTCCTAAAAAAGAGGATTTCTTTCCTTCACTATAAAGAAAATTCAGGAACATTACTGAGAAATTATAGGCAGTTTCACTTCTTAAATTTCACTTCTTCTTACTACGTGATTTGCAGTGGTTTCTGTGATCGATCCACAACCTTCGGTCCATCCTAAATCACCTTCACAACTGCGATCCTGCTTCGCAACCATGGTTGCTTGTACAAACAGATACTTTATTGAATTGTCTAAGAGGGGGATATATATTAAAAACTAGAAATCCCCCCCCCCCCCAAAAAAAAAATGCGATGCAAACTTGAAAAAGCTAGGAACGTTGTTTGCGATATATAAGAGTATCGTTAAGAATTTATTTTTCCAGTGTTGTACTGAAACTTAGATCGCCTCTATAGGGGGCCCACTCAATGCTTGTCGACAAATTGTTCTCGATAACCCTGTGGCCCTGATGCTTTTAAACTCGGCACCTGCTTACGCACAATTACGAAGGAAAAAACTACACTCTTAAAACAAAGAGTGAAATTCACTCCTATAGGAGAAGTGCATTTTCGGCACCGGAAAGGAGTGGAAATTAACTCAGACTGAGTTAAAACCGCCCGTTTTAAACAGTGTAGGACGCAGATTGTTTTCTTTTATTTCTTTTACTCACTCCGAAAAAGAGTGAAATTCACTCCCATAGGAGAAGTGCATTTTCGGCACGGAAAGGAGTGGAAATTAACTCAGACTGAGTTAAAACCGCTCGTTTGTTTTAAGAGTGTATATCTCCAGATAAAAGGAACACTTGTGTTTAATAAGTTTGTGGACTTCAATTAAGTCCCGAAACGCCTGTATGCTTTTTAAGACCTTTTAACTTTTCATTTGCGTTTCATACGTTGCTCTTAAAAATTATACTATGGATTGGTTTGAAAAGGCTTTATAACCTTTGGAAGGCACATGATCTATAAACCAGCGCAAAAGGTGGCACGCATTTCTAAGAGTCAAAGATACAAAAAGAATGGATGAAATATTATAAGTATATTGTATCAGTTAAACTTTAATATATTACCTTTGCTATGAACAAAAAACATTTTTAAAAAAATCCAATTAATGAAAAATAAAAATTTACGTGATGTTCCACTTTCCAATCATAAAATAAATAATTGCCTATTGGGTGGTTTATGTGAAGCTTGATTTATTAAGATTATTTACGGTTATACAATTTGGAATTTAAACGCAAGCCTAAAGAGATAGATAAATGCATGATGTGCATTAATGCACAATACTTCTTCTAATTTTTTTCTTCTTCTTTTCAATAACAGAGTAGCCCGTGCTGTGTAGTTCTAGAGTGCCCGTTCTAGTGTGACGTTATAAATCAACCAAACATTGCAGTGATGGAGTGCTATACCTTAAATTATTATTTAAATGTCATAAATTTAGTACGATTGAGAGACTACTAAAGTGTAAACAGAATTACGAATTTTTATCCCGGTACCACTGAAGACCTACCGAGTATATGCGGAGTACGTGCTCGTTAAATCTGTTGGGTCCGAAAGTCCTCTAAGTTCCCATACCAAATCAATACCTCTGGGGGTGACAAGCCAATTCTGGGGATCCTCTAGTTGGCCTCTGTCTCTAAAAATTAGATGGATCCACTTATGTGTGTGTGTGTGTTGTCTGTTGTGTGTGTCTTACTTGACGAAGGTTTATAAGCGGGTCGCTGACCAAGCACACAAACCTGAATATATATGTCTACCAACCAACCAACCAACCTTAAATTATTATTTAAATGTCATAAATTTTGTACGATTGAGAGACTACTAAAGTGTAAACAGAATTACGAATTTTTATACAATCAATCCCCCCCCCCCAAAAAAAAAAAAAAAACTTTGGAAAAGTAAAAAAAACGCCAATCTAAAAAAAAATTAATATATAATTTGCCTTTTGAAAAAAATACCTGATGCATTTGTTTTATAACAAAAAACAAGTCATTATGAAACTTGTAGCTAAAAAAGCTGTGATATATAAGAATGCCAATCTCTTACTTAAAACTTATTGGTCAACCGATCCCTTGAACAAATTTACAGTAAACTGTTAAACGATATGGTGGTAAAAAGTATTAAGGTTATGTTTTGCTATACCAAAAACATGGAGAGAGAAAATAGCAAATTTATTATAGTTCGTGACATACTTATCTTTCAACGTTCATGCCTTTCTGTTGATCGATCTCTGAAATACATATGCTACCTATGGTGCTAATTTATGTTACGCTCCCATAAAAAAATGCGCTGTTTGAGGTTGGCGCCCCCCCCTTCTTAATATTTCTTTCTTTTCTTTCCTATAAATGAATCTCTGACTGTTAAAGAAATGAATGGGAAATTTTAGTAATAATGAATTTTTGTTAAGTTTTTGTGTTTTAATGTTCGAAATATTTATAATATATTGAAAGACTGCCAGAAATTTCTTATGAAAGAGATTTGTCCCTGAAGTAAATTTTTAGCATATAATTATGCAATCTCGTTTTTTTAATGATAAACAGACACAAATATCCTTTAACAAATACTCATTGTTTACAATGCAAATATCTTTATATAAATGTATTGAGATCATATATCTGTTAAAATTATTCTTATTATCCCTCTTTATTTTGCTTTCATATTCATTTGTGCGATTTAATTTTTTTGAGGGGGATAAGGATGGGCACCAACCTCAAACAGCGCATTTTTTTATGGGAGCGTAACATAAATTAGCACCATAGGTAGCATATGTATTTCAGAGATCGATCAACAGAAAGGCATGAACGTTGAAAGATAAGTATGGTATGTCACGAACTATAATAAATTTGCTATTTTCTCTCTCCATGTTTTTGGTATAGCAAAACATAACCTTAATACTTTTTACCACCATATCGTTTAACAGTTTACTGTAAATTTGTTCATAAGGAATCGGTTGACCAATAAGTTTTAAGTAAGAGATTGGCATTCTTATATATCACGGCTTTTTTAGCTACAAGTTTCATAATGACTTGTTTTTTGTTATAAAACAAATGCATCAGGTATTTTTTTCAAAAGGCAAATTATATATTATTTTTTTTAGATTGGCGTTTTTTTTTACTTTTCCAAAGTTTTTTTGGGGGGATATCAGTAGTTTTTTTTTAAACTTTATTTTATGAGATGCTTTTTGAGGTAAGGAGGATTACCAACATGTTTTATGAACAAGATCAAAGGATACAAAGGCAATATGACTACTAAATAGAATACATAATTTCAATGGTTATGGGAAGTTGTATAACCACCGCGAACAATGCCGAAAGAAAGTTAAAATGGTTCAGCAACAATATGAACCATTGTACATGGTGAAAGTGAACTGCACATCGATGGAATTCACTTGGCCGCTGGCATCTTTAACGAAGTTGATAATTATAAAATGTTTCACCTTAACATAATCTCGGGTTACGGTTATGTGTTATAATGCAAACATTTAGTAACAGCTCATGGTAAAAAATTTCACTTTAATAATAAAATATTACTTTAGCATAATTAAATATTCCTCAATAAAATTTAGGCAAAAAAATATTATTTCTTTTCATAAAAAAATAAGCAAAGATTACTTTAACATAATTAAATATTACTCAATAAGTTTTAAGCGAAAAAAAAATATTATTTCTTACTTTTCTTGAAAAAAAAAACAGACTAATTTTTTGAATTGTAATGGTAACTGAATATGGCAACCAAACAGGCAAATATGACTGTTTACATGTTTAGATCAATCAATCCATCCACTCGCGTTATTATATGTTTTCTTTAAATAAAAACGCCAAAAAGTTTAAATGACGCATTCCGATTATTAATTAAACATTTTTTTGTCAATCTGTCTTTTCAGATATTTGATTAATCATATATTTTAGAAGCTGTAATAATCCTCCCAATAGTTAACAGCGCAACTATGCGGCTCGTCAACATAATTATAGCAAACCTTGGCGCGTTTTCAGAAGTACGTGGCCACTAGAATGGCTTGTTTATTGCACAACCATACCGCCAAAGGTAATATAGACTTTAATTAATTAAAAATAGAAAGATTCATTTTTGAAACTTCAAACCTGAATGGGGCATGAATTGGGGCATTCTTAATAGTTTAGTAAAAACCGCTTCCAGATTCATGGCCTAGTAATGGCTGTAGGTCTGAGCAAAAATTAGGGAAAAATTTGACTAAAACTGCTCGGAAGATTTCATTTTCATAAATTTCCATAATTTTTTTCTCCGCTGTTTTTTATTCTTGAATAACCAAATTTTTTTATGTAAAGTAATCCACGAAACCTCTCTATGGTATTTTTTTTATTGTTCTACAATTGTTCTATTGTTCTACATTAGTTTGCCTGATAGAAAATAAAATCGATTTCGCGTTTAACATGGCGAAATGTTTAGAGTATATATACATAACTGCCGTTTAGCCCTTGGCGTCATTTTGAGATTGGCGGGCGGAACGACCGTTCCGTCTGATGTATATAGTTGAGAGAAAATAGAATTAGGCTAAAACAACAAATTGTTTTTTGACAAAATTTTGTTTGACTTTACCAAGCATACTCATGAACATAACAAAAGTCTGCCTACCAAAAAATGAAACCGTAACTTTTGTCCAACCATTGCTAAAAAATTTACTCAAAACAAAGAAAACCTTTTTTTTTTACAAAAAGTTGCGAGTGTTAAAATCAAGCAGCGACTTCTCACAGTAAAGTAGTACTAAGTTCTTTACAGAATTCGCTGTTATTCCAAGGCGTGTCTGGAGGAAGAAATGTTTATATTTGGCGATAAAAGTATGACTTGACATCTTTTTATGATAGACCGGAGGAAAAAAAGATTGGCTTTTAGTGCCACTCAGCTTGAAAGTATTTATGGTTTTTTTAGAAGGTTTTTCTTGAGCTTCCGTCTTCGAAGCATAAAGCTAGTAATCCACTCACGCTGGAGCTGGGCGAGAGCTTGATTTTGTCACGTGTCTGCTGTATCCAGCTTGGGGGGAGACACTATCTAGATAACTGCGACGTACAATGTCCAATAAGATGAAAATGGCCGATTACTTACTGGTTTTTAATTTTTCTTGTGTATGTACTATTATGTTTGATTGGTTAATAGAAAACATTGTGTTAGGGCTGTAAACGTGTTTTTGTAGTTAATTATAAATCATAAAATTTGTAATTTGGATTTAAAATTAGTTGTACGTGGAAAACAACAGAAAAATACCTTACATGTTATCGTATTTTACTAAAATATAACATGTGTTCGTTTTCTTTGATACTGTCGTTTTAAAATTGTAATTTTAAAAAAAAAGTTACTGTACCCACTCGATTTATTAAAGACGTACTTTAAAATACGAAATTCCGCGTATGTATAATAAATGGGCTGAATAGTTTTAATGAATAAATGAAGCTAATAAGTTATTATTTTGTTTAAAATTTTAGATTGAGAAACATTGCATAATGGCTTGTATACAATGTATACAGCAATACAGCCATTATAAGATAAGAAATCATTTAGCCTATCTCACATATATAGATACTAAATATGTGAGATAGGCTAGATGATTTCTACCTATTTTACCATTATGCAACTTCCACACACATGTTCTACATTTGCAAATATATTACACCAGGCGCGTAGCCAGCTACTGCGCTACTGCGCATGCCCTGTAAAACCAGATTTGTTGAGTTTTTAAAAGTTGCAT
Source organism: Oedothorax gibbosus (assembly GCA_019343175.1). Classification (NCBI taxonomy): domain Eukaryota; kingdom Metazoa; phylum Arthropoda; class Arachnida; order Araneae; family Linyphiidae; genus Oedothorax; species Oedothorax gibbosus. The sequence goes on from CM033278.1 coordinate 36,545,817, forward strand.
TGTTTACTTTTTTTGTTTGTACAAATTAGATGCAGTTTCAAAGGCGAAAAAGCACATTTTTAGTTTAATTTTAGTTGAATTCAATTTGCTTTCTTCCTAGCATTTTATAAATTGTCAAAGGATCATAATAAAATCATTATATTTAGTTCTTATTTTTTTTAAAAAGTAAACAAAGATATTACTGTAAACATGACTTACAACAAACTTAACCACAAACTTATGTATAATTCAAATTATTACTGATATTTGATGATTTTACTATAAAAATTAGTTTCCCACTAAAATATTATTAATGAATTCATAATAAGATTCATATTTAAGCATAATATTCCTTAGTTCATAATATAAACAAACATAAATAAAGTTAAGAAAGGTTAACTCTCTCTTGAAACTAACTGCGCATGCTCAAAAGTTATTTACAGCTCCAATATCGCTTTGAAAGCGATTCAAAAATACAGCTTCAGAAATCCAGCTTTGAACTCGCGCGCATGCGCACTTGTGACAAAGACGTCACAAAATCAAGCTCTCGCCCAGCTCCAGCGTGAGTGGATTACTAGCTAAAATGTGCGCAAAATGAACTGAAACACTTTTCATATTTCTGGCAAAGATTTACCGCTAATATCAGAAAAAGTATCCTAATAATATTTACAAGTATAAAAAAACTGAGTGACACGACAGCTCATTAAGGGTCGAGGCTTGGTGCCCATTTTATTTTATTAGAACAGCAGCATTGGAGTATAATGGGGTTGTTTCGCGGAGGATCTGGCAATAGCTCTGTGGTTTTGTTTTCATGTCTCTCAAATTACTTTTGTTGATATTTGAAATTGAGTTTTCTAAGAATAAGTTATTTTAGTAGTTATTTCTTAAAATTACAACTTCTTACTGTGCTGTTGGTTGTTTTAACCATTTATCAAGGAAAACTTGCATTGAAAGAAGTTGGAATTTTAAAAAATTAACACCTAAAATATTCTTTTCGAAAACTTACTCCCGAATACCAAAACAGCAGTAATTCGAGAGACATGAAAACAAAACCGCAGAGCTATTGCCAGATCCTCCGTGAAACAACCCCATACAGCAAATTTTCAGGTCAGTTTGTTAAACAGACGCGGAGCCCCTCCATTGATAATCCCAAGCTATTTTCGAGTGCTTATTTTATCGATCTACTCTAGATATATGTTTAGTGAGCTTCGCGCACCCGGACATTAGAATACTCAAACCTTTGTCATATACTTTATACTTTACCTTTGTTAATTACCTACACTTATGTCCAAAATTAACTAACATTTTTTTATAATTTTTTTTAATTATAAGTGTTGTACGTAATATACTGTAAATTGTTAGCAAAAGACTTTATATATATAATGGAATGTTTCATGTGACGTACAATTATTCCTACTTTCATGCACGTATTTCATTGGCGGTTGGTGGAATGACAATCTCCACTCACTACATTTATTAACCATTAGAGACCTTATTTTCATTATTTTCGAGACCTTTGCCACTCAGTACTTAAAACATGCCCAGTTAGTTTATGTCACTGTTTATATTATAAACCAGCCCCACCACATTAGCAGCAATGCCATATTTTTTAATAGCCCCTTGAGCCTCGGGAAACCTACAATACTTTAATCCATCATAAATAAATGATGAATTCAATAAATCTATCTTGATTAACCGCATAAATACATGACTTAAAAAGCAATAAGGACACTTTTATCTCTACAAATCAATTTAACAATCATCGCATGACTTATACACATTAGCAAAATATTCTTAAAAAAAATTTACTAAACCCTATGCAGTTCTACTAAGCCACCATGGGGGCAGTTACAAATGACTTGGAGTTTTCTTTTTTAAACTTCCAAAATAGATATTTTTCTTAAAATATTTTTTCTATTTTGCTTTTATCATTCAAGGGATTAAACCAACTCTCTTCGATAATCTCTGGAACTTTTTGCCAAGTGTTTCCGATCCACTAAAAGTAAAAATGGCTTGCCCACTCTTAGGTGCGAATATCGCCAAATTTGGAAGAAATATCGCCAAGAGCTTTGGCCTGTGGGTTTCCCGAGGCTCAAGGGGTTATTAAAAAAATATGGCATTACTGTCAATGTGGTGGGGCTTATTTTACTTGATTTTGTACATGAAAGTTAATAAATCTGAACGAGGCTTACTTACTTACCTCCTTTTAATGCAAAAATATAATTGCGAAACAGTTTACTCGCCTACAAATACTTGATATCAAAATCGAGTTTACGAAATGCAAGTTTAATGTCCCATATACATCTAGGAAAGGGTTGACTTAATAGCATTCTTTGCAGATTTTTTTCAATAAAAAATATTATCTATACTTGTGTATCATTTGGAATTTACTCACGTATCCATTTAGTCCTTAATTGGATAATTGAATACTAGAGAAAATGGTCTTTTAATGGTTGATTAGATTTTATTAGCTTTTTTTGTAACGAAAGATAGGATTTTAGATCTAGTTTCGACAAAAGTAGCATATTTACACAAATCTTTGAGGTTTTCGCTGATATCCGAAAAAAGGAGATTTTGTGCTTTTTATATATTTTGGAGCTGACTCTAAAAAAGTGGTTTTTGAACATTAGTCAGCCCGTCTACCTGAAACCACTCTACAGCTCAAACTAAAAGAGCTACACTCTTAAAACAAAAGAGTGAAATCCACTCCTATAGGGGAAGTGCATTTTCGGCACCGGAAAGGAGTGGAAATTAACTCAGACTGAGTTAAAACCGCTCGTTTTAAGAGTGTAGGACGTAGATTGTTTTCTTTTATTTCTTTTACCCACTCCGCAAAAAGAGTGAAATCCACTCCTATAGGGGAAGTGCATTTTCGGGACAGAAAGGAGTGGAAATTAATTCAGACTGAGTTGTAACCGCTCGTTTGTTTTAAGAGTGTACGGACTTCAAATTTGGCACACGAGCTCAAAGTACCCGTCGGACGTCACAATATGGTTTCCGAGAAAATCGCACATAAGGAAAAGACTGCCATAGAACTTTTTTAATATTTGTATTGAAATATGATTGGGTATTATTATTGGAAGGGTGATTGGGCATTATTATTTTAGAGGTGTTATTATTGAAATTACTTTATAAGGTATATGATTACCTTCAAAGGTGCATTAATTTATTGAATGGTAATTGAAAGTCCTAGTTTTACGAGGCATATACTTACAAAAATAAACAGCACAGTTTTTCTATAGATCTATATGTGAAATATACAGATCTGAATTGAAGAGCTTAGTGGAAGAACGTGCTAAGTGACATTATTGTAAGAATTTAAATTTTCGTGTCATTGAACATATTATTCCCTCCTTTAAAGATAACACAATTCCTCCTTTTCATAAACTTTATATATAAGTTTAGTATATTTTTTATATTTTGTAAGTGCCGTTTTTAAGAGGGATTGTCAGTCTCATAGATCTAATGCATTAGTTTTGGAATCACAACTTCCGCAGAAGTATTGCTTTGTCATGTTAGCCCTTTTTACCCAGGTATGGGAATTAACACGAAATCGAAATGAAACAAACTTTAAACAAAAATGTTACCTAGTTATTTAATTATATATTTTTGAAGTTTTAAAATGCCAAAAATATACAGCAGATGGCGACACTATTTTAAAACTTTATAAACTAATAATTCAACAACCGAATGTTATTTTCTTTTCATTTTTGTTTTAAATTGATGTTATGATGATTCCCGTACCTGGGGGGTGAATATGGAATAACATGGCGAATCAATTCTTTTGCAAAATTTGTGATTTTTCAAAACTAATGCATTAGTTCTATGGGACTGACAGTCCCTCTTAACGTACCTAAGTGCAAATGAAAAACTTCAAAGAAAACCTTTCACCTCCGAAAAAACTTCCGAACATATCCAGTTACAGAAGAAGAAATGACAGTCGTAATGTTGCCGTATTCGACTGATAATGGTTGAAAGAAAATAAATGGCCGCCATGTGGCCACCACACACGCCGCCCATGATTTCGGCCTTAAAGTTCTCGAAAATGTAATAAACATAGGGTGGTTCCGTGTGATAAAGGAGATAAAGTTACATTTGCATGTACAATTTATGTAATCTAGGTCTAAAAAACTCGTTAAAATGATCCTGCCATCAGCCAAAAGTTTGTTCTGGGTCATCACCCTTGTAAAAATGTTTAATAAAAAAAAACATAAACCATCTTTAAATCTATACCGTGTCCAAGCAATTCAACATTGTTAAAAAGGAGTTCTCAAATTTAAGAATAATATTCTTATCCCTGTGAGGGAAAAGCAAATTGTCTGAAATGCAAACTTGTTTTCACTGTATGATATTTAAAAATACATTTTTAACCGAAAATTTTATTTCTTAAATTTAAAAAAAAAATTGTTCTGTAGGAGATGGTTATAAATGACTCCTCCGAGCTTTAAGTTTTAAAATTTAATAAAATAATTCAGTTTATTATTATTTTTAATTTTTGTGTGTTGCTGGAAAACCTGACAGTCAGGGGACAGGTTCATGCGTCTGTATTCCTTAGAGGGTGTTTGGGAACAACATTAGTTCATAATAGCTTCGAATAAAAGGCATATCCGTGGTAAGCATAGATATCATAGTTAAAGTATTAGATTGGTAGATCACGTGATCTCCAATGCTAACGACGGGACGCACATGGAGGCCAAATAAGTGTTGCTGCCACTTTAAGGAGAAAAATACTACGAAAAAATGCCATTTAATTTTAAAATTACAAAAAAAAAAACTAGAAAAGGATTTAAAGTCACTAAAAAGATTCCAAAATGCAGCGAGTATTTTTACGATATTTTTTTTGTAATTTTAAAATTAAATGGTATTTTTTCGTAGTATTTTTCTCCTTAATGTGGCAGCAACACTGGCCATTTTGCCCTCTTATTTGGCCTCCATGCGCGTCCCATCGTTAGCATTGGAGGTCACGTGATCTGCTAATCTAATACTTTAACTATGATATCTATGGTGGTAAGTAAAATTTTGTCCAACTTGCTAGAGCCGGCTAATAAAATTTTCTAGTGGTTTTTTTTAGTTAAGGAACGAGTTGATTATTTTTGAAAAATATTTTTCTGTTGACGTTTAGAATAATTTATTATTTTTGAATTAAAAATATGACGAATGGAAAATCTACATATTTAGGACATAGTTAACATTTTTGGTAAATATTTAAGTAATATCTTATGCGGGCAATAACTTTTGGGTAACTTTAAGCCTTAACAACTTGCTCCAGATTTCCTTAATTCCAACCCACCCAAAACAGTAATCTGTCGATGAAGTCTCTTTATCTTGCTTCCATTAGGTGAACTTCATACTACTTTCAAAAAAAATTCAAGGTTCGAGAAAAAAAAGCGGTTTGGCGCCGAGTACGTTAAGATACCGACTTGAAGATGTGGAAGAGTTGTGATACAGGATTCTTTTTTCGCGTTTGCCACAAAGATAAAACAGATGTGGTCGACTGGCGTTTGCGGTAGACTGTAAATTGAGGAATCCGTATATGGCTGTAGCTATATCTCTATGATGTAACTATGGTGTGGAAAGCTTTTTTTTATTAGTATACTTTCCTGGGGTTTTTTTTCTGTAATTCGAAAGAATTTTTACAAATTTTTTAAATCGGTATCGACATGGTGGAGATGTCCGTCTTTCTGTCTGTTCGTAATGCCCTTCCGAATTTGGTTCGATGGTTCTATCCGTTCGTTTATAAAAATTATTTTTTGTTAGAACGGTATACAGTCCCTGGACAAATTATTAGACGCACTTCAAGATTTCATGTATCAATCAATAATGAACAAAATACCTTTAGAAGGACATTTGTGTTCCTAAACTTAAGCTATTGAATAGAAAATACTATCTGCTATACTTAATACATATATCGACATCTTTTTTAATGATATGGCATTCTTTGGTATGTTTTCATCATTACTAAAAAATACAGTGCGTCTAATAATTTGTCCAGAGACTGTAACATCATAAACCTATCGTTTATGCTTATTGTCCATCTGTCTGGATTTCGGATGGACTTTGATCTACCAGTCTGTCGACGGTCTACCCATATAATAGGCTTTAAAAGCTTGGAAGTGGTTTTTGGAAGAGTTTCTATGTGACAGTGGCTATTACAAACCTATTTGTTTTGCTATTAGAATTTCAGTGAGAGTTTAGTGAGAGACATCAAACTATTTTAGTTCTTTTAGATACTCTAATAGTTAAACTCATAGTTTCCTTGCACAGAAGCCACGGCCATGGACGGAGCTATAAAACGCGCGGAGCAATCAGATAAAGACAAAATAAAACGGATGAAATTTTCTCTTCATCTGATTGCTCCGCGCGTTTTATAGCTCCGCCCATGGTCGTGGCTTCTGTGCAAGGAAACTATGAGTTTAACTATAATCAAACTATTTTAGTTCTTTTAGATCTTCTTGTTTAAACTCTTATTTCTTTACTAGCTTTATAAACACGGCGTTGCACGGGTGTACCCTTAATACTCCTAATTAGTAGTTTTTTTATGTAAACTTTTATTTTATACCAAGTGATCTCCTCTCCATCTGGTCAACTCTATCAGGATATTATAATCTCCTCCCATTCTGATATTAGGGGCCTTCCCATTCTTATATGAGGGGTTGATTGTATCCGGGCACTTCCAGGAGTGTGAGGGCTTTCCCATAGGCCCCTGTTCAAATTGCCAGAACAGCTATATGATATAATAGCCTGTTTCTATATCACGATTAACGCAACGAAACTGCCCAAATGTGGTAAACATTCCACTTCATATTTCATACAACTCGATAGGGCTGGGGAAACAGTCGGTAAAGACCTTCGTCTTGAAAGCGGTAGGTCCCAGGGCGTACGGCTCGTGCAGCCAAAAAAGGTCCGATGAATAATACCCCGTGTAGAGGAAGGGCACTTTAAATATCCTCTAAATTCCCGACGCTGCGTACGATGTCGCCCTTAAAAGTTGCATTGTGTACCTACTCATGTATCGGCTCGTCACTTGACTGTGGTTCTAAATTACGACTCCCGTTTCCAATAGCCCTCGTGTGTAGCTTTAGTGCGACAAGAATTTAAACTAACCTTAACCCATACAACTGGATGGGAATAGCTACCCTACGTTAAATTTTCAACTTCGCCAAAAGCAGCCAATGCCAAAATTCAATCGGCCATTAAGCCATCTTAACATCAGAAAACAAAACAGACATTCATCCTCTTGTATGGTTGGAAAAGTTTTATAAAGTACAAATTCCCTATTTATGCTGAAAATATTCCTTCATATTTTCATTTCTTACCATTTTTAAACATCAATTAAATTAAATTCGGAAACATAATTAAAATCTAGTTGAGGAAATATGATCCACCATAAAAAAAGCAAAAGATTTAAAATCAATAAATAAAATAAAATACTGATATTCAAATATCAATCCAGCAAATTAAACTCACGTGCTAATATTTTCTTTATTTTCATAATTTTCGTTCACGCTGAAATTTCTTTTAAATTGAAATAAAAAGTATCAATTATAATCTTACATGTTATTCCTATGGGGAAATCGGATCACGTTTTGCACTCCTACACCCGTTTGGATTCGAAATTCGAAAAATCGCTTCTTAAATGGCGCATACGATATAAAAAGAATATTTCCTAAAATTTGGTAGCTGTACCTCCAGTAGTTTTGGCTGGGTGTTGATACGTGAGTGAGTCAGTCAGGACTTTTCCTTTTATATATACAGATTTAAGCCATACTGATTCGTTCCGTAAGTAAAATTGCTTATTTTACCCAAATTTGAGCAAGGAATTAGGAAATAAATTTTATTAAGCGACAAATGATATCCATTACTTTCACAGTAAAATATTATCTGCACACAAAAAATTGCGGTTAGATGCGTGCTTTTAGTTTCACCGAGATTAATTATTATGTCTAAATATTCTCGACCACAGAACTTTCACTTGTCAACAAAAGTTATATGTCCTTTATTTTTTTTATGCTAAAATATCATTTACATCCAAGGATTTTTGTGGTTAGACGTGACATTATTTAACCAAGACTAATTATTTATAAATGTGCTTAGATTGCGACAAAATGATGTCATACTGGCATAGATATTATAGTTAAGTATTAGATTGGTAGATCACGTGACCTCCAATGCTAACGACGGGACGCGCACGGAGGCCAAATAAGGGGGCAAAATGGCCAGTGTTGCTGCCACTTTAAGGAGAAAAATACTACGAAAAAATACCATCTAATTCTAAAATTACAAAAAAAAATACTAGAAAGGGATTTCAAGTCACTAAAAAGATTCCAAAATTCACCTAGTATTTTTACGATATTTATTTGTAATTTTAGAATTATCATCAAGATTATCAGATCATTATCAGATTGTTATCAAAGCATTCGTGCTTGGGTTTCCGTGATTCATAAAAGAAAACACGCGGACATATTTCATTTGTAAGATGTACTGCAACTTAAAAAAAAAAATAGTTATTTAAGCAACTAGTGCCGAAAATAATACTTTATTAAGCGAGTGGCTTTTATTTCACGAGACCGTAGGTCGAGTGAAATAATGACAAGAGCTTAATAAAGTATTATTTGGCACGTGCTTGCTTACAATATTTTTTATAATAACGTGCAAAAAAGTATTTCTACCAACGAGTGATTTTCATGACATCATTTAGTTTCCATGGCGGCATTCCATCAAAGTATTGTTTGGCGTGAAATTTGTGTTCTTACTTTTGTCTTATTTAATTCCTTTTAATAATTTTTGTAGTACTTGTAGTTTCCATGGAGATATTAGAAAATGCAAAAGTAATGAACCAATAGAAATAAGTGAGTTTCATGACATCATTTTGTTTTTCTACCAATCAGATACTCTTATTTACTTTACCGCACTAGTGCCGAAAGTACTACTTTCGGCACTGTCTGTGGCACGTAAAGTGTCATTTTCGCGACGATTTATGAATGAATATGATATAAAAAAAAGTGAACTTTTTTGCACGTTGTTATAAAAAAACTATCTTTATCCAGGATAATATACTATGGTTGGATCAATATGGAAACCTATATGGGAGGAAATTTTAAAAGGCGGTACTTTTACGTTTCGCAGGCGCAAATCTCCCCAGACGGAATTTTTGGCGACAAACGACATTTTTTGAAGATAAAACACAGTATACTTAGTTGAAGGACCACGATATAGACAGTTAAAGATGATCATTGATACAACCGTACTTCCAAAATAGATATTTTTCTTAAAATATTTTTTCTCTTTTGCTTTCCTATCATTCAAGGGATTAAACCAACTCTCTTCGATAATCTCTGGAACTTTTTGCCAAGTGTTTCCGATCCACTAAAAGTAAAAATGTCTTGCCCACTCTTAGGCGCGAATATCGCCAAATTTGGAAGAAATATCGCCAAGAGCTTTGGCCTGTGGGTTTCCCGAGGCTCAAGGGGTTATTAAAAAAATATGGCATTACTGTCAATGTGAAGGGGCTTATTTTACTTGATTTTGTACATGAAAGTTAATAAATCTGAACGAGGCTTACTTACTTACCTCCTTTTAATGCAAAAATATAATTGCTAAACAGTTTACTCGCCTACAAATACTAACCGCCTACAAATACTATACTACCGCCCCCAAACGGTTCCGTTTGGGGGCGGTTTTACATTTGAGACGAATTTATCGCTTATACCCGTGAAATATAAAACTACCAAAAAGACTTGTAAGAATTGAATGTAATGAAGCATATTTTTCTCAAGTGATGTGATGTAAGTGTAGTGGCCTCGGTAACCCACAGTCTACCAAAAGGATCCTCAAGGTGGAGATGAGTTACCTCGGCTTATATACTACTATTAACTTTTGTAATCTGGAATAGTGGTAGGAACGTGGCTGAAAATCAGCGCCACCTAGTTGTTGATGGCATAGTGAGGTCGCGTGTGTGGTAAACCGCCTCATAAGTTTCTTTTGAAAATCTTTTTTACTTTTTCTCGCAACTGCATTATTTTCTCTACAAGTGGGTGATCTCTGATTTCGTAAGTGATATCATTCATTACTTTTGTTTCTCGTTGAGATTTGTCCACCATCAAAACAATCCCAAAATGGTTTCTTCAGTCCAAACAGAAGTACTGGTTTCTTATACTTATCAGAATGCAATTTATCATTGGAAGTTTACCACTCCATCAAACAATTATCAAAACCATTCCTTCATAATTTGAATCCAAACAGAACTATCCTCATGTGTTGAATCAGCTTGTTTCAAGTGACGTAATTCCTGCCAGATTTCATTCTTGACTTCCTTCGATCGGTTCTCTGATTAGGGTTCCCAAGTGACATTGATTCACCAACCGATGCTAGAGAAAGAATTTGTTTTCATTTGGCATTTCAGTTCCCACTTAAAATCTGACACATAAGGCACTTGCAAATTAAAAAGAAGAAAATTTCTCAAACAATTGCATGACATTTGCTATGTGTGTTTTTCAAGTACTTAAGTCATTTATTAATTTAGTTTCATCGAAAATGTAACGTCTCATAAGAAAAATCAGAGAGTTATTACTTTATCATTAATCCACCCAGAAGTATCCTCATCTGTTTACACCATGACATTTCCTAATTTGACGAAGAGACTATTTCTCTTGATTCATTCCATTCTTATCAGCGTGTCTACGTTGTTCAAGTACTTACCATATATTCATTACTTTTGTTAGCAGACTTGTAAAGAACTGTTGTGATCGCCTTTTTAGAAAGATCGGGAATGCGTGGACATGTTGACATATTTATGTTCTTTTTCAAGCAACAGTTGTTGGTTTTTCACAGGAAAAAATAATACAGTTTTATAACAACGTGCAAAAAAGTTCACTTTTTTTCTATCATATTCATTCATAAATCGTTGCGAAAAGGACACTTTACGTGCTTACATCACAGACAGTGGCGAAAGTAGTACTTTCGGTACTAGTGCGGTAAAGTAAATAAGAGTATCTGATTGCTAAAAAAACAAAATGATGTCATGAATATCTCCATGGAAACTAAATGATGATGTCATATAAACGTGATGTCATGAAACTCACTTATTTCTATTGGTTCATTACTTTTGCATTTCCGAATATCGCCATGGAAACTACAAGTACTACAAAAATTATTAATGGAAATTAAATAAGACAAAAGTAAGAACACAAATTTCACGCCAAACAATACTTTTATTTAACATGCATATTTATAGTAACACTTAACACGTACACTTTTTTGCACGTTATTATAAAAAATATTGTAAGCAGGCACGTGCCAAATAATACTTTATTAAGCTCTTGTCATTATTTCGCTCGACCTACGGTCTCGTGAAATAAAAGCCACTCGCTTAATAAAGTATTATTTTCGGAACTAGTTGCTTAAATAACTATTACTGAAGTATTATTAGGCACACGTTTTATACATTTAAACAAACTATTAAAATAAAACACGCCATTATTTTGCTTCATATCGGCGTGGGTGAAAATAAAAAATAAATAAAACTTTTTTTTCGTTCTTTTTTTGTGTGTCTTCTGGTTGATGCTTGACCTCCGGACAGCCGATCTTAGCCCAACTTCTTGAAGCAAATAAAATGAAAAAGCGTCTGGTCTTTTGTTTAAAGGAGGAAACGTCGCTCTTGCGCCGACAGATAGCCTGGTTTGTTTGCTTAGCCCATTCGAAGGAACGTTCTTAAGCCTTTTGAAAGGATTTGGCGTCCTTATTTTTTGTTTCTTGAAGACTGAAATAATGTGCTAAGTAAAGATAATCCATCTAAGTAGCTTTGTCAGAAGGGATAATGACCCAAGTTAACTTACTCAGTTATTTGTTTGTAATTTGTTGGTTTGTGAATTACAAAAAAAAATCAATTTTTACTTGTAAGTAACTAGTATGAAATAATAGGTAATGAAAGTGAAAGTATTGTGCGATGTTATCTGAAATGGAGGTTTTGGGTTTTCTACACATTTTGGAGGGCACCGATTCTACGAACTTTAAATTTGGTGCACAAGTTCCTATAGTACATGTCGTCCGTCTTAAAAAAGATTTTCTAGAACATCGGTAATGCACAAAGGGTCTAGCTGCATGGAACTTCATATCTTATTTTGAGGGAATTTTAATGCCTTATAGCAGGAGTTCCCAACCTTTTTGCACCTGCGTATTACCACTTGATTTTTTGAGAAATTTTGGCGTTCCACCAGACCTAAATATTTTAATAAAAGTAAAATATTTACTCTTCTAAAAATGTTCAAAGGCTTTTTGAATTAAAGTCTTGAGAAAACTTCATATTTTAGGGTTAGACATTTGTTTATTTATAACATGTTGATAATACAGGAGAAATAAAAAGTTTAAAATGGTATTAATTTACTTTTTTATTTATTACCCATGGGTCGAAAAGCATACAATTAAAAAAAAATAGTACAAACTCAGCAAAAAACTAATCATCATACAAAATATACTTTTATAGTCTTTAGTGTGAAACTTGTTGTTTGGTTGTGATTAAAAATTAAAATATCAACATTAGGAGTAACGGAACTTATCTTTACTCTTAAAGAGTTCGGAAAATCCACTCTCACACAAGTAACTCGTAACAAATGGCATCAAAAATAGCAGAGCTGCCGGAAGGTCAAAGGGTATTAGCTTTTACATCCGATCCATATGTTAATTAAAGATTTCTCTTTAAAATAATGTTTAAAATAATATGTTTCCGTGCTCACTCATGCGTACAGAAGCTATTAATAACACCATGTTGGTCACATCACTCACGCTTACCACCTGAGATTTTTCCACGTACCACCAGTGGTACGGGTACCACCGGTTGGGAACCCCTGCCTTATAGGGTACATGCTATCTTTAAATAAACTGCTTTATTAAGGGTGGTAATTGAAAGTCATGTCATGTTTAACCCTAGTTTGTGAATATTGTTATATATAATGTAATTAATTGTATACGTGCATTGAAGAATATGCACTATTCATGAAGAATTCTCAGATATAAATCTTAAAGAAATATATTTTATTTATAAAATTTTATTTATATTTAAAAGTTTTTTTTTATCGAAAATTTTGAGAGGAAGTAATTTAAGATTTTGTTCTAATTTTTTTAATACTTATTTTTATGATTTAATTTAAAATATCGGAAAACTATTTATTTTTGTAATGCTTTAGTCGTTTTCTTAACTTCCAAAGTTTGAGAAAGTTCTAGAAATACTACGCAGTCTCGTATAAAAATCAATAAATATTTATAATAGAGACGTTGTATAACAATTCCAAAATATTTCGTAACTAAACATGAAACTGTTTAAACATCGATGCTCTATATTTCAACAATTTTCCGACTTTAACTGCTGAGTCAAAATTACAGTTCATTTTTAGCTTAAAGCTATAAAACAACCAAACTGTTGTAATAAAGCAAAAATACGCTTAAAATAATTGTCTGATGATTAAAGAACAGCAAATTCCCTCAGCATAATAAAACAGAAACTAAGTGTTGGGTAACTGCTGTGTGACCACGTGGTACTTACCTTTAGTAATAAAGAACATGAAGGTGTTATTTGCACCGTTCTCTGTTACTTTAATCTGTACGTTCTTGCTTGAGAGCATATTCTTTTATTTTTTGTTATTTTGTATATGTGTGAATATAACCATAACCCAGGGCCCAACTTACAACTTTTGGGGCCCAGGGCACAAGCCAGTTTGGGGGCCCCCGTAACATACATTAATCCGTCCATGAAAATGATTTTTTTTTTTCATTTTAAAATTGTACGAATAAATAACCGTTACTATATTAAGTACGCATGTAATATCATTGCTTTTTTACATACAATTTTTTTTTAATGCATACATAAGATATGACATCAGATACCTATTGTATCATGTCAAATCATTTTATCTACATACATAATTTTTATTCACTTGATCACATGGCCGAGGCAGTTAATTTATAAAATTAACAAGCAATAAAAAATAGAGGCTTGCGTATAAAAAATTAATAGTACTTGGTTCAATTGTATTATGTTTATTATTATTTTTTTTTCTTTGTGGCAAATATTTTCCCCCAATATTATTCTTTTGAGAAAATTTGGGGCCCTCTTTAAGTGCCAATCCCTAATTCGCACATTCGTGGTTTTGTCACTCGACAGACAATGTGTGACGTGACAAAGAATCTGTAGGTTTTAGAATCAAAACTCACATTCTCCAAAGTATAACTACACTCTTAAAACAAAAAGTGAAATTCACTCCTATAGGAGAAGTGCATTTTCGGCACCGGAAAGGAGTGAAATTAACTCAGACTGAGTTAAAACCGCTCGTTTTAAGAGTGTAGGACGAGATGTTTTCTTTATTTCTTTTACCCACTCCGAAAAAGAGTGAAATTTACCCTATAGGAGAAGTGCATTTTCGGCACGGAAAGGAGTGGAAATTAACTCAGACTGAGTTAAAACCGCTCGTTTGTTTAAGAGTGTAGGTTCTTTTTTAAAGCCCAGTCGGTTAGGCATTCGCCTTGCATTCGATAGGTCCCAGGTTCGGGTCCGGGCATCGCCAAAATAACTGCCGACCTATAAACGGCCCGTGCAGCCAAAAATGTCCGACGAATAATACCCCGTGTGGCGGGAGTGCACGTTAAATATCCTTCAAAGTCCTAACGCGGCGTACGATGTCGCCCTTAACCGGTTGCGCTGGGTGCCTATTCAGGTGTCGGCTCGTTACTTGACTGTGGCTCTAAATTACGACGCCCGTCGCCAATAGCCCTCGCGTAGCTCTAGTGCGACGATAATTCGAACTAACCTAACCTAACCAAAGTATAACTAATATATCGAACCCGATCCGCAGTTGGGCGACATTGACGATCGTAAATTCAATTAAACAGTAGTCGGTCCGGTCCAGTGAATGGACCAGACCCTATATCATAGTTATACTGTGGATAACACTGTAAAAAAAAACCCTCTCATTTACCATCACATTGTAATGGTAAAAGTGGTCCTGTGCTATCAATTTAAATCTGATGTCAATTTTTTTTGGTGTGGTAACCTTTGCTTCATTCACAGTGATTGGATGTACCCGTCTCCTTTGTTTAAACGCTATTGGAGTAAGTTGTTCATGTGACTGTGTACGTCATGAAAATATCAGTTTTCTGTAAAACAAACATTACAACACTGGGATGTAAACACTAACCGCCAAATGTATTGTAATTTAACCAGGGCCGGATTTAAAGATTTGCCGCTCGTAGGCTACGATCGATTGGCCGCCAGATATAGTTTTCTCGGCACTATTTTTTTTTCTTTCTGCATATTAGAATCATCCATGTACACTCTAAATCGAAAGCGAAATAATTGGCCATTTTTTTTAAACTGTTCTACTATTTTTCTTTGAGCTTCCAAATCCGAGGGAGAGGGTGCAATTGCCCTCGCTGCTACCATGTTTACTACTAAATATTATTACTATATATATATACGTTTACGATTTACGCATTAATGTAAATTATTTGTTTTCATTCTTAAAAATATTCGTATATCTTTAATAATTTTTATGCCGAATGCCGCTTTAATAGGACGTAAAATTTGCCGCTCTACACTCTTAAAACAAAAGTGTGAAATTCACTCCTATAGGAGAAGTGCATTTTCGGCACCGGAAAGGAGTGGAAATTAACTCAGACTGAGTTAAAACCGCTCGTTTTAAGAGTGTAGGACGCAGATTGTTTTCTTTTATTTCTTTTACCCACTCCGAAAAAGAGTGAAATTCACTCCTATAGGAGAAGTGCATTTTCGGCTCCGGAAAGGAGTGGAAATTACTGAGTTAAAACCGCTCGTTTGTTTTAAGAGTGTAGATCCTATACTACATTATTTCTTTAATATCCTTTCACTATCCTTCGCTGTTGGGCAAGACCCGTATCCTGCTGTGAGCGGCCGTGTGATGTTCTGACAGTTTACGTTTGCAATCATCTCGTAAACATAAAAGAAGAATCGGCAAGTATGAGAATAGCGGGCATACTGAGATTTTATTGCTTTTGTTACAAGCTAAGTAATCTGTGTGTTATGTGCTGTGGTCCTGTAATTGTGTGCCTTTTGATGAGAATAGTAATTGGAAATTTACGGACTTTTCAAATATATAGGTAACATTTTTAAACTTTACCCTGGAGAATCTCTATATCATTAGCCCCTGTTTAAACGTTAACTAATCCCGGATTGGGCGAGGTTGACCCATCCTTTCATCCCTTAAGTGAGTCGATAAAATGGGTACCACGCATGCTTGGGAACTAAACGCTGGGGGTTCCGCGTGAGGCTGACCACCTTACCGGGACATATGCCTAGCACCCCAGAGCCCTAGGTCACGAAAGCTGAAATGGGCACAGCAGGCCTTGGCCCACTAATGGGCTGTTGCGCCGAGGAGTAGTAAATCCTCTAACTGTAGAAGCCGTCATGTAGGCAGGAAGATTTCCAGGAACACCTTTTCCTCTTCTAAAATAATGAAAGAAAAGACCTTGAGGAGAAATATATACTAATGTATACATGAGTGGCCTCTTTTCTGCACTTACTGGATCAACTGTAAAAGAATGCAGAGCTTTGTATGTGGTATTTTTGCAATGTTGAGATTTTTGTGTCCTTTTTCATAAACTTTGAGATTAGTATTTTTAACAGTTTGCACAAGTACCGTTTTTAATGTATAAAAATCAAGTGCAAACTAAAAACGTTAAGTCTTATTTTCTCGTTTTTTAACTTTGTGTCACATAGCACTTTCTTCCATTAGACTCTTCATAACTAGCAAATACATACCCGTTCTTCGCACGGACTAAAAGAATACCAAATCAATCCAAGTATATGTGTCATTTAATTTGCTATAGGATAATAAGCTTTGCCTTTGTTCCCGTTCATTATAAAGAATAAAATCCCGTTACTTATATTGCTTTAAGATTCCAAAATAAAAATACATCACTATAAAATGCACATCCTCATATCACAAAAATTTTCCTCAATATGAACTTACTGTCATCGCAACTTTCCTGATAAATTCAAAATTAACCATAATTGTATAACAATTTATTTCACGTCAAAACCTCCATTCTGGGTTGTTGTTTTTTTTAAAGAAACATTTAGCTCATTGGCACGTTCAATTATTTTTCAAATCATTAATTGAGATTCTGAACGTAATGGAAAGAAAATAAAAGAAATTTCAATTTTAATTTTTTGTTCAAATTTCAAAATTAAATTTCAAATTTAATTTTTGTGTTCATTTTAATTTCACCTGTCGAATGGCAACACGAAAGGGAAAAAATGATCGGATTTGAGCGAAAGTGGTGTATTTTTTTCAGAAAATTTGAGGGCAGTATAAGTAGGTCTTTTACGATCCACAGACACACAGGCAGACTCTTTCTTTTATTATTATAGATACTAATTGTTGTTTTCACTTTAACCTCTCTTGTTAACCCGGTAAAATGTTATGGAATGGAAGATACTAAAAGAAAAATTTGTTTAAACTTGGGTAATATACTTTTACAGTATAGATTTTGCTTTTCCAAAAGTTTTATTATTGGACCAACCTAGGTCATCCAGCACAGCAAAAGGAAGCAAGAATTGGCTTGCTAAGCAATCCAGAAAAGATTATTCTAAAGTTTTTTTGTTTTGATTAATTATAGTTGATGTAGTTATCTACATGCATGATTCAAAAGTGTGGAAATCCAGTAATACTTTTTTATATTTGTCTAGCCAGCTTCATTTCGTCAAATAACAAAACCCTTGTTGTTTTTTTCTGTCACTTGTGTCAACGAATCTTCCTCTCTTCACTTTTAAAGAACACATTTCATCATCTTCTTTTAGTTTTTTGAAATTAAAAAGATGATATTACATAACTTCATTGTTACATTATAGTTCACGCGATTATTTATTTTGTCAACAAACCAAGAAAAAAACACCGGGAACTAAAATAAAAGGCAGTGTCCTCAATTCCATTACGAAATTGTATATTCGGTAGTTTGTAAATAACTTTTTTAGTCGATATATTTTTTTTAAAGAACTTGGTTAAATGCTCTACTGGTATATTTTGTAATAAAAAAGTGTTTAAACGATCCTTTATTGCAGAAAATACACTTAAATAATATTTATTTGTTAATTAAAGTAGCTAGCTTTTCGAAATTATTTCATAAAATATCTAATAATTACCTTAAAAAGAACTGTCTACGTATTACCCCAACCATTGTCAATAAATTACCCCCTTTTCCAAACTAAACTAATTTTGAGGAATATTATACAATCATCAATTGAAAAATCAATCATTTTATTCAATCAATATTTATACAGATAAGTTTTAAATAGTTCAGTGAAAAATTTGGGAGCATCGTAAAAAAAATTTAAAACCTCATCTCCGTACACCTAAATTAAATAAAACTGAAAAGTTCAATCTTTGCTAACCAACGTTTTTTCATTATTTTTAAAGTGTAAATAAAGAGGTAAGAATGACTTGGTGTTATAAAAAGTATTTTAATAACAATTAAAATAGTTATTACCCTAACTAAATGTCTACCAATTACCTCAAGGAATTAATTTATTCTAAACTACCAAATAAATACCCGTTCTTCGCACGGACTAAAAGAATATCAAATCGATCCAAGTATATGTGTCATTTGATTTGCTATAGGATAATAAACTTTGCCTTTGTTCCGGTTCATTATAAAGAATAAAATCCCGGTACTTATATTGCTTTAAAATTCCAAAATAAAAATGCATCACTATAAAATGCACATCCTCATATCACAAAAATCTTCCTCAATATGAACTTACTGTCATCGCGATTTTCCTGATAAATTCCAAATTAACCATAAATGTATAACAATGTTATTTCACGTCAAAACCTCCATTCTGGGTTTTTTTAAAAAAATAAATTAGCTCATTGGCACGTTCAATTAATTTTCAAATCATTAATTTAGTTTCTGAAGGTAATGGCAAGAAAATAAAAGCAATTTCAATTTTAATTAATTTTGTGTTTATTTTAGTTTCTTCTGTCGAATGGCAACACGAAAAGGAAAAAATGATCGGATTTGAGCGAAAGTGGTGTATTTTTTTCAGAAAATTCGAATTTTATCTAAAAATGGAACAAATATGAAAAAACTAAGCCTCAGGTGCACACGTTGGTATTAAAGGGAATCTATCTTAAAAATTTCGAATTTCTGCGGGCAGTATAAGTAGGTCTTTTACGATCCACAGACAAACAGACAGAATCTTTCTTTTAATATTATAGATGTATTAACAAAAAAAAAATTCTCTTTCAGACATTCGTCGTTCGATACAAAAATGGTGACCAGACCATTCCAGTAACGGTTGTTTTGGATGACAA
This sequence comes from Oedothorax gibbosus, assembly GCA_019343175.1. NCBI lineage: Eukaryota > Metazoa > Arthropoda > Arachnida > Araneae > Linyphiidae > Oedothorax > Oedothorax gibbosus. The sequence continues at coordinate 36,565,133 of CM033278.1, forward strand.
AAAGCAAGTAAGTGAGATCGCGTTCTTTAAAAATTTATTGGTTATTTTAATTCTAATTTTTAATTGAGTTCTGTTTTTAGTTTTCCCTGTTTCTGTTTTTCTGTTTAATTCTGTTTTTAGGCCCAGTGGCTCAGTGGTAGTGCTTCTCATTGCCACGCCACAGGTCCGGGGATCGAATCCCGGATTGGGCGATGTTTTTTTTTTTATTTTTTTATTTCTAATGGCAGTTATTGGACAGTTACAGTAATTCAAACAATGCGAACAGAACAAGAAAGAAATCACTGCAACAAAGTCCATCAACTTATCTTGTCTCTCGCCTCCCAGTAGCGCTCTGAGAGGGTACTCTTCCGTAGGGCAGAACATCGCAGGAGGTGGGCAGAGTCCATCTCCTCTCCAAGACTGCACAGAGGGCAGATGGGCGAATTAGCAACATTGATGCGAAACAGATGCTTTCTTAGGCAATCGTGCTTAGGCAATCGTGGGCGATGTTAACCCATCCTTTCATCCCTTGAGAGGGTCGATAAAATGTGTACCAAGCATGCTTGGGAACTAAACACTGGGGGTTCCGCGTGAGGCTGACCACCTTACCGGGACATATGCCTAGCCCCCCAGATCCCTAGGTCATGAAAGCTGAAATGGGCGCGGCAGGCCTTGGCCCATTAATGGGCTTTTGCGCCGAGGAGTTAAGTTTAGGGGTTTTTTTAGTTTTCAGTTTTCGTGTTTTTGTATCACTATAAAATGCAGGTTAATGTCAAATAAATCTATTTTTTAAAAAATCGTTCTAATCTTAATCGATTTATTTTAAACTTATTTAAAAAATTTCATTGTATGTTATATATTTATAATCTCTTAAATTGTTAAAAAGCGGTTCAAAAACAATATTAAACAGCGTCTATTATTTAAAGTTTTAAAAATAATAATGTTTTCTTACGACTTTATTTTTTTTCCTACAATGTTAAAATTTTTGCGCTTGGTTTCACCATGATATTGGTTCCTAGTTGCTGCAACGGCTGTGTGGTGAAATGTTTCACCTTTTTTTCGGTGTTTGATTGAACAATTTTTCTGGATTTGGAAACAAAAACCTAAGAAATGGTTCAACCTAATACCAAAAATATAGTTTAACGTTTCACCACACAGCCGTTGCAGCTACTAGGAACCATATTTTTGGCGAAACAAAGTGCCTAATTTTTAACAGTGTAAGCAATTCTTTTCTTATGAAGATATTCATTATTTCTCCGCTAATGTAGTAAATATTGCCGCATAATGAGATCTGCATCATGCCTCGACAGCTAGTGGTAGGGTGCTCACTAGCACGCGGGCAGCCGGGTCGATCCCAACAGTTCGTGGATATAGGAAAATCGTAAACTAAAAGTATTACTTATTATTTGCCTGGAACGAGATGTTCTAGAACTTTCTTTTAAAATTCTATTTCGATTATTCTAGAATTCTATGTAACTATGAACTAGGTCCACGTTTGTGGGCAGTTGCATTCTGTGGCTTTTGAATAAATAAGCTTATTACTCTAAACGTGGTTCATTCCAATCTCGTGACAATATTATAAAATCGTGAAAAAAATTAACAATATTAAAAAGAAACCAAGTATTTTTACCTGTCGATAAGTTAAACAAGTTTCACTTCACAACCAATTATCCAAGGTTAAACAAGGTAGATAATTTATTATTTCTTCAGGACATCGATGGCTAATCAGGTTCAATTTTTAAATTGAAGATTATAATCCTACTTGTGATGCAGCTTAAGACAGATTTTTAAATCTATGTACACAGGAAATTAATCCTGCAACACATAACCGATAAATTAATGATTTAGTTTTTATCTAAGACAACATCTAAGGAAGTGAAGAAAAAAAATCCAAGTTTAATTTATAAGTTTTCAAGACGGGTTGCAAGTTTAACTTGTTTTTGTAATGAATCATTAAGAGGGATTTGTCAGTCCCATAGAGCTAATGCATTAGTTTTCTAATCACAACTTCCTCAGAAGTATTGCTTTGCCATGTTAGCCATTTTTTCCCCAGGTATGAGAATCAACATAACATCGAAATGAAACAAATTTCGAAACTAAAATGTTATCTAGTTATTTAATTATATATTATTGAAGTTTTAAAATGCCAAAAATTACAGCAGATGGCGACACTATTTTAAAACTTTATCAATTAATAATTAAATAACTGGATGTTCTTTTCTATTCAATGTTGTTTTAAATTGATGTTATGATGATTCCCATACCTGGGGGTGAAAATGGGATAACATGGCAAAGCAGTTCTTTTGCAAAAATTGTATTTCAAAACTAATGCATTATCTCTATGGGACTGACAGTCCCTCTGACAGATTTTTCCCCTTAAACTTTATACAAATTGTAAATTAAATTCGATATTTTTTTTTTTGTCAATGGTATGTAGTTTTGCCTGTTGGTGAAGATTTTACATGTTTACCCCTTATTTTCCAAACAGTTTAGTATATTCTTATGTTGTAGCTTTTATTTTAGCTGAAAAAAAAAACATTTAACATGTTATGAGTCAGGTTAGGTTAGGTTTGAATATTCGTCGCACTAGAGCTACACACGAGGGCTATTGGAAACGGGAGCCGTAATTTAGAACCATAAGTCAAGTTACGAGTCGATACATGAGTAGGTACCCAATGCAACTTTTAAGGGCGACATTGTACGCAGCGTCGGGAATTTGGAGGATATTTAACGTGCACTTCCTCTACACGGGGTATTACTCGTCGGACATTTTTGGCTGCCCGGGCCATTTATAGGTCGGCAGTTATTTTGGCGATGCCCGGACTCGAACCTGGGACCTTCCGCGTGCTAGGCGAATGCCTAACCGACTGGGCTCCCCAGCCCCTGTTATGAATCAGAAAATAAATGTTTGTATTTTTGAATATTGTTATTATTGAAATATAATAATGAGAATGTTTCAGATTATGTAAAGATTTTGTTTGTTTTTTTCCACGTCCTGCGATTTCATTGGTTGTTTCGGTTTCACTCTCAAAATGAGCCTCGTGGATGAAAAGAAACTTTTCTTAATTTGCAAGATGTCTTTAAAAAATGATTTGAACAACGACCAGCACAGCAAGAAGTTGGCATTTTAAAAGTTTAATAAGTAAAATATTCTTTTAGAAAACTCATTTTCGAATACCAAAACACAAGAAATTCCAGTCAAAAAATGAAGGAAAAAACATCTCTGAAGCTGTTGCCATTCACGACGTGTGAAACAACCCCATTAAAATTTAAAAAACTTTTCGAATTAAAAAAAAATTAATGGGATGATTACGTATACGTAATTGTGACAATTTAATTTGAGTTATCGTAATTGTAATAGTGACCTTTGCCATTTTAAATAAAATTGTTTACTGTCTGATAACTCTGAAAAGAAATCAGAAACAAAATTTAGTATTTTGAACTGAATATCACTTGTAGCCATAATTGGCCAGTTTCAGGTGACGTACTTCCTTCCAGCTTTCTGTCGTACCCTTCTGCGATCGGCCTACCGATTGGTGCTCTGTTTCCGGTTGATTAACCCATCGAGGCTGAAGAATGAATTTAATTTTATTCCGCATTTCTGTTGCCACTCAAAATCTGAAACATGCCCATTACTCTATTTCTGATTCTGATATTTATATAACAGAAAATAATAAAAAATGTATCATTAAAGGCATTATAAGGACTTTCAAAGGCACAAAAGACACTTCTCTTTAATAAATCCCGTTTTCAAGTTTCATTTTATTTTCTAGTTCAAAAACAATAATTCGCATTACATTTCGAAAATTCCTTTTTATAAATAATTTGCATTAGATTATAATTCTGTAAACACTGATTTTGTTTTCTTTTTTTCAGACTGAATATGTGATAAACATGAGTCCGAGAACTGCCGCAAAGTCTGTGACGTTGTACGACTTCAAACAAGTAAGTGAACTTTATAGTGTTCGAACTTTATTAGAAGAATCAGTTTTAAATTTACAACAAATTATGGATTAAGAGGGACTGTCAGTCCCATAGAGCTAATGCATTAGTTTTGAAATCACAACTTTTGCAAAAAAAAATTGTTTTGCCATATTATTCAATTTTCACCAGGAATGGGAATCATCATAACATCAATTTAAAACAAAATTAAAAAGAAAATAACATCCGGTTATTTTATTATTAATTGATAAAGTTTTAAAATAGTGTCGCCATCTGCAGTAATTTTTGGCATTTTTAAACTTCAAAAACATATATTTGAACAACTAGATAAAATTTTCGTTTCAAATTTGTTTCAATTTTATGTTATGTTGATTCCCATACCTATGGAAAAAGGGCTAACATGGTAAAGCAATACGTCTGCGGAAGCTGTGATTGTAAAACTAATGCATTAGCCCTATGGGACTGACAGTTCCTCTTAACTAGCTTGATAAACCCGACGTTGCATGCCTTAATGGCTTAATAACGGTGACTTGTATATTATGCAAACTTTTACTTTATGCCAATCGATCCTCTTCCCCACTGGTTATACTCGCTGCCAACTAAATTAGAATATGTCGGGGATGGCGGTTTTTCAGAAAAAAAAACAGTTTTTTAAAAACCGGTTTTTTACAACGCCGGTAAAACCGACCCGGTTTTACCGAACCTTAAAAACCGGTTTATAAAACCGGTTTCCACGAAACCGGTTTTTCAATGGCAAAAAACGGTATTCCATTTTTTTAAAAAAGTTTTTTCAGTTTCTTATTAATTAATTGAAAAAATCAATTAATTTGTAAACTTTACTTTGGAATTTAAAAAAAAATTAAACAGTCAATTTTAAATGTTTAAAGTGTTCAGGTTTGTGTCAATGTTGTCAATGTTTGAAGTGTCAACGTTTAAAGTTCTAGGTTTTCTTCCTAATTCTTACTTTCTTATTATTTAAAATCACGTTCCTTTTTTTTATTCCGGTTTTCTAATAGTTTTGAGTATATTTATTAAGCTTTCCATTATTCCATCCCGATTTCCTTTTCCTTTAAAAAAAAATTTAATTCCTCCCATTTGCTATCTATGCCGTTAACATAGTGCAAAACTAACATTTTTTTAAAAATTATATAGTTAAAAAAAATGATGATGACCGGTTTTTGCGAAAAAACCGAATTCCGGTTTTTGGCGGTTTTCCCCGCAGAAAACCGGTTTCCGGTTTAGACCGGCCTCATGAAAAAACCGGGTTTTCAGCCAAAACCGAGGGCAAAAAACCGGTTTCAGTTTTCCATCCCTAAAGTGTAATAAATAAGGGTGGCAGGAACTATAGCATCAGAAGCATCTCTAACTGATGTCAGCATTATTAGATGTCCAACTGGATCCCTTCTTTTTCTGAAGTACATACTCCACATTCGTACCATAAGTAATTAAGTATTCCTCAATATTTCTTTCCATTTGTAAAAAGCAAAATTAAATAACGATATCTAGAATTAAATAGAGAAAATAAGAGTAAATTAGAGAGAGAGTTTAGTTTAGTTTGAATTATCGTCGCACTAGAGCTACACGAGGGCTGGCGACGGGCGTCGTATTTTCGAACCACAGTCAAGTGACGAGCCGACACCTGAGTAGGCACCCAACGCAACCGTTAAGGGCGACATCGTACGCAGCGTTAGGACTTTGAAGGCTATTTAACGTGCACTCCCGCCACACGGGGTATTATTCGTCGGACATTTTTGGCTGCACGGGCCGTTTATAGGTCGGCAGTTATTTTGGCGATGCCCGGACCCGAACCTGGGACCTTCCGCATGCTAGGCGAATGCCTAACCGACTGGGCTCCCCAGCCACTTAGAGAGAGAGAGAGTAAATTTGACCAAGCATCAAAATTCGAAAAAAGTTTTTAAATAAATAAAAAATCAAATAATAATTTCACAACGCAATATTACATGTTAACCTCACGTCTTTTTTTTTGTACTTATACTTAATTTTCTCTGGCATTGAATTCCTTTCAATTTAAAAATTGCCATAAATCCTAAGCTATACACCAATGCACAATGCTATTCCTATGGAAGAAAAATAGCTCACGTCTTGCCCTCCTAGACCCATTTGGTTCGTATTTCGAAAAATCACTTCTTAAATGACGCCTTTAGTGCAAAAGAAATAAGCTCCTATAATTTGGAATCTGTACCTTCAATAGTTTTGGCTCTGGGTTTATACGTGAGTCATTCAGACAGGACATCTTCCTTAAGATGATGACTAATGAGAAATTTTGTAAGAAAAAAAATAAGCATTCTTCCTTCTACTCCACATAATGTTTAGATTACGCCATTTTCCAATAAAGACTTGTAAAAAGTGGTTTGTATAAAAACATTATAAAATAATCTAAAAAAAGTTTTTTAAGAAATACGCTCTCAATTGTAACCCGTGGTGCAGGACTCGCAATGATCCCTTTTTTTTTCCCTAAAAGTCCTTTTAAAAAAAAAAGTCCCTAAAAGTCAGTTTTTGAAGTAAAATGTCCCTTTTTACCTATTTCTAGTAAATGTTTGCATAACACAAATATTTTTTCTAACCTTTATATTCAGATTTTTAGCAAACAATAAAAGTACGATATCCTCCATGTTTTGTTTTTTTGCCTATATTTTGATCAAAATAGTTTTTAGTTCTATGCAGTAAACTTTGTGTTGTTTTACTTAGTTATTATTTTATGTGAAAAATGAGGAATATTTGATTTTACTTAATTAGCAAATATTTTATGTTTAGGAGTTAGTTTTAGCTATTAAAAAAAGTAACATAATGTATTGCACATCAAAAGTTTGAGATTAGAATTTTTAAATTTATATACTATGACATTACTAATGCATAGTTTTTATAATAAGAAAAATTGTACATATATCTTTGTTCTTAAATATCCTTAAAATTTTTGCTCCCTAAAAGTCCGTTTTTGAAGAAAAAGTTCCTTTTTTTCCCTAGGGACAAAGTAAAATTTTGTTGCCTGCGTGGTGTTTATTGGGAAATTAAATCGTTGATTCCAAATACGAACACCCATCCTCAATAAAACCCACAAAAATGAGGAGTGCAAAAATTATGGGAAAATGAATGGAAAAATAATCTCACACTATAAATGAGTAGAGTTGATTAATCATTGCTATGCATACTTCTTCCGCCACGAAACTAAAGAAACAAGGGTCTCATGTATAAGAGCTTTTCACAAGAAAGTCATTTTTGCTGTTTTTTGCTGTTTTTGATTTATGTGTGAATGGGTGGAGTGGAAATGTAACTGAGCGTCCTTTATTATAAAATGTTCATTTTTTTTTACCTATCAAAGTATTTTTTGTGATACGTTTAAATATTATTTTCTTTCAATTTGTTTATAATATATCATAGACTGGTTTTGTTTTTCAAATTTTCCTTAATTTATTTTTGTCTCTTTACACTGGAAATTTTATCAGCTTCGTTAATTGCTTAAATTTGTTGTTTTACTACATTATAAAAGCGATGCCATATTTTCTCATCATTAGAAATAAGTAAAAATATAATTTAAAAATGTTAAACTATTTTTGTGATAATGGACAATGTGAATCCGGCAGTGGGCTTACTAATTTTAAAGAGACCCTCAATAAGCAGTCTATTTTTATATTTTGTTAACACAAATTACAAGATGATTGACATGTTTTGTTTCAGTTTGTTTTCAAATTGTCCAATTGAGGAAGAACTTGTGCTCAAACAAGTGGAACACCAGTATTGTGTTAAAATGGCAACATTAGAATATTGTATTGCTTCATTACGTAAGAATTGTGTTGATGACATACGAACACAAATTTGTGTTGGTGCAACACAACTTCTGATCACCAGAGGAGACAATTTTTATATCCATGCAAGACAAAATAAAAACTATCAACAATATTATTTTCTAAAATCTGTATGACAAATTTCTATTACATATTTTAAAGTACCATATATATTTTAAGCTTTAGTATACAGCTGTTTATGCGAAACATTAAAGAGCAGGAAGAATACATTTGGAAGAATACATGCGTGCTGCGCCTTCAACACAATTTTGGTGCCAACCCTAATTGGGTCGCAACACAATTTTTGTATTGTTTCAACACAACTTGTAATAACTGGGAAAAAAACAATTTTCTTTGAATCGAAAGTCATTACAAGTTTTTGCTGGTGTTTCACAAATATGAATTCGCCACTAGGCACAAAAAAGTAACGAAAATATATAAAACTTATTTTATTTAATTTAAATCAGTACACTCTTACAACAAAAGAGTGAAATCCACTCCTATAGTGGAAGTGCATTTTCGGCACCGGAAAGGAGTGGAAATTAACTCAGACTGAGTTAAAACCGCTCGTTTTAAGAGTGTATAGGACGTAGATTGTTTTCTTTTATTTCTTATACCCACTCCGCAAAAAGAGTGAAATCCACTCCTATAGGGGTAGTGCATTTTCGGCACCGGAAAGGAGTGGAAATTAACTCAGACTGAGTTAAAACCGCTCGTTTGTTTTAAGAGCGTAGCATTTAAGGCCCCTCTCCCGGACAATTCTTGTACTAAAGGTCTGGAGAAAGTATTTCTGAAGGAGCACCAAAGACTGTACATCAACAATCTAGCCGACTTTCACAGATGGGATCACATTTCCCTTATAAAAGGAAGAAACTGAGAACAGATTTATGGGCCTCGGGGCAGAGGGTGCACTTAGCATGCATTCCACCTCCCTACGGACCACTTTTTGCATAGCTCTAAATCGCATAGCTATGCATGTGCGGTAGAGAAAAATTAGTCTTGGTTGCTGAATTCCGCGCTGAAGCTCTTAAAATCTATGTCTTCAATTTTCCACAAGTAGTCATCTCAAAATGTATAGTTGTTGAAAAGTTATTATGTCTTTTTTAATGGAATTTAAATTATAAAACAAAAACACTAAAAAAATAGTTTTGACACAAGTTTTGTGCATTATTCTCGTAACAAGTTCATCCAATCCCTGTAACAATGAAAAATATTTCCCATTTTTAAATGCAGTTATTTCCATTAATTAAATTTAGTTTGAATTTGTATTTGAAATTCATAGAAGCAATTTAGTGCATAACATAAGCATGTTATATGTTACAATTAAGAATAAAAATACCTGCTTCCTTTTCGAACATTGATGAACCTAACTAACAAAACGTATTATTTTTTACATCTTTAGGAAAACTACAACAAGTAGGTTTGTAACAGTAACTATCACCTAGAACCGCTTCCACACACGAGTTATAAAACAAAGAAACAAACTTGCTAAACACAGCACTTACTTCTAATTTATACTTTAGAGTTGCCAAAATTGCCTATCTTCATTAACTTTCTTTTGCAAATTTAATCAAATTAAAAATGGCCAGATAATTTATCCAATTCCCACGCTCTCTAATTTTAAAAAAGGCTTCAATAATGTCAAGACTCAAAGTTGCATCACAGAAGACGTAATAGAACGGGTTTTTTCATTTTCATTTTCATTTAGTCCTACATTGTTTTAGATTTTTTTTACAATTACTAACGTCATTTTTCATTCGAATTCATTCCTAAAACTGTCAAACGTGTACCAAACTGAAGTACTCATTTTCAGGACTGTTTATTTGAAATCTGAAATTTGCGTTACACTCCCTGTCAAAGAAGTATGTAACGTCTCTGGGAGAGGCTTAAGGCCTAGCACGGGTGATTACTGGAAAACCGTGCTCCCAGGCGGAGTATGTAAGGCAGAAAAGGTCACACATAAAGTTAAAACAGGAAAAACAATTTAAATGAACTAGAATATTTAATATACTTTGCAGGGAAGAAGATACATGGGGATATTGTAATTAAACATAAAATTTGCAAGGATATCGGAGCACCATCGGCGGATCCACAGGCCCGACCACTGGATTACACGTCGCCTCAGAATACGCCGACGAACTGGCCAAGACTATCTGGACTTCCACGTTTCAAAATAGATAACAAAATTCATTCGTCGCTATTTGAAGTTAAAAAAAAACACATACTATTAAAATACTATTAAAACACTGCTAAAAACACATATTAAAATACGAGAAGAGGCGACGCCACGGAGAACTGCCAATATTTATACTATCTGATAAATTACATTCACAATAAAGCTGCCCGATTCCCAAGACAAACTGCAGCCAAACGGCACGATCGTGGCTGAACAGCCAAACCGCACTACAGCTACATCACTCCACGGAACACCAGGCAGGTCCGTCACAATTATTTTGGCAAAATTGGCAAAGATATCTTCGGCCAACCCAAATCTAGATGTCACATCAAAGGCAATATTTTTCGGTGCCTATAATACACTGCTCAAAACAATTAGGGGAGCACTTTGCGTACTTTTGTTCACCCTCTTAGTTCCAACGTTTTATTTTTTATTCTAAAAATCTAAAATTTGTGAAATAGATTCATTATGTATCCAGAATGGATATGGTAAAAAAAGGGGGGAAATCTTAATTTTTTTAAACTAAAATTTAAGGGGGGAAAAGTGGAATCATAACTTTTGAATAAATTATAACAATAATTTTTTCAAAACTTTATTTGTTAAAAAAGTTAAAATCAATTTTTAAACATTAAGAATGCAAGCGTGAAGAATTTAGGGTCAATTTATTTCATAAAAATTTTGGGGAGTGAATTTTATTTTACCATGTTTTTCATATATTCATTTAATTAAAACAAACATTATTTAATTCTTCAAAAGACATGATTATTCCATCTAACGATAAATAAGTGCAAGCTCAACTTAATGGGAAAAAAACGCAAGCTGATGATTCCAAATGGAATCATTGGGGGTGAAAAGGTTTAAACCATGAATTCCCCTAATTCTTCTGAGCAATGTAAAATAAATAAGGCTCAAAGGAAATCTAATTAAATTTTTTTGGGTAGTTTTTCTCTAATTAAACACATATTTGATGTACCGAAACGGGAAGGTTTATGCTGTACTAGAAAAGGTATTTTAAATGGAATGTAAAAAAAAAGAGGCTTAGAATAATTTTAAGACTCAAAATTGCATCTCAGAAGACGTAATATAGTTTCATCTTTCAACATTTTCATTTTTTTCACGTTGTGAGTTGGATTATAACTTCTTTGTATTACATTTACAGATTTTAAGTCAATTATTAAAGTTATTTTACTTCGAATTCATCCCAAACATGATGAGAACTAAAGTACTCATCTTCAAAACTAGTTAATAGAAATCTGAAATTTTGGTTACACTTCCTGGAAGAGGAGTATTTTGGAAAAATTGGCGAAGTTTCTCGAATTTAACGCATGTTTAATATGCCGAAACCATAGATATCATAATTAAAGTATTAGATTGGCTGATCACGTGACCTCCAATGCTAACGACGGGACGCGCATGGATACTTTTTATGTGGGCACAATGTCCAGTGTTGCTGCCACTTTCAGGAGAAAAATACTACGAAAAAATACCATTTAATTCTAAATTTACAACAACAAAAAATACTAGAAAGGATTTAAAGTCACTAAAAATATTCTAAAATGCAGCTAATATTTTTATGATATTTTTTTGTAATTTTAGAATAATTCTAAAATTAAGTTAAAAGTTTAGTCATAAAGTTTAAAGAGCATATTAGTATTTTAGAATAATTCTAAAATTACAAAAAAATATCGTAAAAATACGAGCTGCATTTTGGTATCTTTTTAGTGACTTTAAATCCTTTCTATCATTTTTTTTTTTGTAAATTTAGAATTAAATGGTATTTTTTCGTAGTATTTTTCTCCTTAAAGTGTCAGCAACACTGGCCATTATGCCCACATAAAAAGCCTCCATGAGCGTCCCGTGGTTAGCATTGGAGGTCACGTGATCAGCCAATCTAATACTTTAATTATGATATCTATGGCCGAAACGGAAAGGTTTATGTTGTTGGTTTATGTAAACACAGAAAACGGGTCTTATTAGTATGAATGTACTATGACCTGGGAGTTCCATTTATTTTTTTTAAAAAAAGCAACCAGTTAAATGGTCTTGTAAGACAATTTCAAATAGAACATCTACATTCAATTAACCAGAAATCCAAGCCTTTTAACAGGAAGTACCTTAGGCGTACAAATGGGCCTTATAAAATCAATTGCGAAGAAAAACTCTTATCAAAATGATTAGATAAGGAAAATTATTGTTATTATTAACCATTTAAAAGGGTAAAGCTGTAATAAATTGTAGGATCGGAGATAGGTATAAGGTTTAAATAAAAGTACTTATTTTAAAGATAGAAAAAATAGGTACCCATAAAATAGATTACTTGTTCCGTTAAAATTAATAAGAATGACTTTTTTCAGCAGTTATTTTTCTATACCAGTTCTAACCGGGCGATTTTAAAAATTCTGGTTTGAATGATACGACATCAAAATTTTTGGTTTGAAAAATACGACATCAGATACCTATTTTTTAATACTTTTGTATGTTTGTGCGTTCGTATTTTTCTCAATCCATTCCGTATCCCCTCTTTTTTGAACTTGCTTACTAACTGTTCGATTTTAAAGGGTTTTTTTTATGTTTGAAAGATATGACATAAGAGGAGACCGATCTTATACTTTTTTTTGTCCGTTTGTCTGTGTAACATGAACAGAAGTCCATGTTACACAATTTTTTTGTGAGTATTAAAGTAAAAGGTAAATTGGTAGTCAAGCCGCAGGGCGACATATTCTTCGAGATAAACATTTATGAAACTTTCAGGTGTACACAAGAACATGACGATAATTTTTTGGTATGGACGCGTCGGCTGGGTTCCGACCCGTTTGGCCGCCATCTTGAAAAATGACGGAAAATCTAGTGTGGATCATAACTCCTAAACCGCTTGTCTAAATATAATGAAATTTGGTTTAAAATGATCGCAAATGTTCAAGAAATCGTTTGCAATCATTTTGAACCAAATTTCATTATATTTGGACAAGCGGTTCAGGAGTTATGATCCACACTAGATTTTCCGCCATTTTTCAAGATGGCGGCCAAACGAGTCCGAACCAAGCCGACGTCCATATCAAAAAATGATCGTCATGTTCTAGTGTACAAACCCTGAAAGCTTCATAAATGTTTATCAAAACTCACAATTTGTCACACTTGCTGCTTGACAATGGTTATTTTATTTCTTATGGTTATTTTATTTTATGGTGTTTTTAACAAATGCCATTATGACCATTAAATTAACTTATCATAAAAGCAATATGAAGGGTCTAGTTGCAATGCTCACGTTTTCTAAAGTATAACTAACATATAGAGTCGGTCCGTTATTGGCTACTTTTGACGATGGTAAATTTAAATGGAAAAGGTCGCCAATGAATGGACCGGACCCCGATATCTTAGTTATATTTTTTAGAATGTGAGTTTTGAAAAAGAGCCTTTATAGGATACATACTATGACCTTATTATTTGATATTTACCTGGCCAATTTAAAACGATGCCCCTAGTAAAGATAATTATACACTCTTGAAACAAAAGAGTGAAATACACTCCTATAGGGGAAGTGCATTTTCGGCACCGGAAAGGAGTGGAAATTTACTCAGACTGAGTTAAAACCGCGCGTTTTAAGAGTGTTGGACGTAGATTGTTTTCTTTTATTTATTTTACCCACTCCGCAAATAGAGTGAAATCCACTCCTATAGGGGAAGTGCATTTTCGGCACGGAAATTAACTCAGACTGAGTTAAAACCGCTCGTTTGTTTTAAGAGTGTAGAAACTTTTCGACAAGTTTATTTACTATATATCCTTTTGCTATTTTGTACTTCACGTGATTAGAAGGGTGAACATTTGAACTGGCTCGGGTAATATTTAGAAAAGTACAGAAATTAGGATAAAATAACAAATATTTTCAGAAAAGAACTTCCAGTCCAGAAAAAAAGTTCCCACATTCCTCTGGAATGATTCTCCTAACAGCTTCATCCCATCAGAACCGCACCCAGCGAACGTTTTATTGCTCTATTAACATTCACAACACACGTTTGGCAATTACGCCGAGATTTTTTTCAGTTCTCTAAAAAAAATATTCCTACCACCCACACGTTAGCTGAACACTGTTTCCAGTGACGGCTATGAAAATTTCATTCTGGTTTGAAGACTTTATTCTACTCATTTCATTTTAGAGCTATTCTGTTCTAGATATTTCAAAATTCTTAGAATCATTGATGTTGATGAATCTAGAGTTATAAACTTTGTGTTAAATTGAATACAAATATTGGGTAAATATTCAATAAATGTTATCTAAGCCGTCATTATATAAGGTTTAGGTTGTATATTAGGAGGGACTGTCAGTCCCATAGCGCTAATGCATTAATTTTGGGCCGTAGTGAGCCTAGTGGTCAGCGTCTCGGTCTCGGGATCGGAAGGTCCTGCGATCGAGTCCGGTACCACTGAAGACCTACCGAGTATATGCGGAGTACGTGCTCGTTAAATCTGTTGGTCCGAAAGTCCTCTAAGTTCCCATACCAAATCAATACCTCTGGGGTGACAAGCCAATTCTGGGGATCCTTAGTTGGCTCTGTCTCTAAAAATTAGATGGATCCACTTATGTGTGTGTTGTCTGTTGTGTCTGTCTTACTTGACGAATGTTTATAAGCGGGTCGCTGACCAAGCACACAACCTGAATATATATGTCTACCAACCAACCAAGCATTAATTTTGAAATCACAGCTTCCGTAGAAGTATTGCTTTGCCATGTTATCCTATTTTCACCTGGTATGGGGAATCATCATACCATCAAATTTAAGATAAAATTGAAAAGAAAATAACATATGGTTATTTAATTATTAATTGATAAAGTTTTAAAATAGTGTCGCTATCTGCTGTATATTTTAAAAATATGTAATTAAATAACTAGGTATCATTTTCGTTTCAAATTTGTTTCATTTCGATGTTATGTCGATTCCCATACCTGGGGAAAAAGGGCTAACATAGCAAACCAATACTTCTGTGGAAGTTGGGATTCCAAAACTAATGCATTAGCTCTATGGGACTGACAATCCCTCTTAAGACTTAAAAAGACGTCTGAACGATGTATGTTTATGTTATAATATATATAAGTCTGTTAGGTATGTACGCCAAAATTGTTACTCTTAAAAAATCCTTTCTACATAAAATTACACATTTATTTTTAATTTAAATGATGCCAATTTAAATGTTTTTTTTTTCGGACAGATCGATTTTTTTTACTTTTGAGATCAGTTTTCGACGATATAAAGACGTCATATGCCACCTATGTCATTCACAGGTTGTTACTTTGGTTTATGGTACTGAATATAATTTGAAGAACTTTCTTTCCTCAAACTGAATTATTTAAAATAAATAATAAAGTAGCTTTTCTTTTTTTTTAGCGAACAATCGCGTACAAGGACCTGACGAACCGCGAATGTTTTCTGGGGCGTCTGACGAACGAGACACTCAGCGAAGAGAAAGACGCCCTCAACAGAGTGCAGGTCTGTCAATCAAATGTTGTTAAATATTTAGTGTAAACCTTACTCCATAAAACTTGTGACAACACGTGCTTACCGTAGCTTTGTTTTGGGTAAACTTTCGGCATAAAATAAGAGTAATATTACACAAAATCGGAGTATGCTTACACAGCAAAATTGATGCGAGCTTACACCATTGAAAAAGTGTAATGTGTGTGCCTGGAAAACACCACCAACACACAACTGGTATCATGTTGATTATTTACCCTGGATTTCAATGGTGATAGGGCAATGCAGACAACCCTTACTATATTTATTAGTGCCACATTAAATCTCTTTCCTTTGACCAGGGTTGCCAAACTACAGTTTGAATACAATGAAAAATCATTGTGTTCAAAGTGTAGTTTGGCACCGGCCTCCACCAGCCACCTCCTTGCTTGTATGGGGTTGGATAAAAACTTCCTGGTAGAGAATCCTGTCCAAGGACCAAGTTATGGATTTTTTGAGGGGGTGCGTTCTCCTAGACTATATCTAGTTCATCTAGATCATGGAAAATTAGTATAATAAACTGTTGTTTTACATATATTTACAACATATATTTAGTCTAAACGTTACTCCATAAAACTTGTGACAACACGTACTTCCCCTAGATTTTGGAGTAAACTTTTTTCATAAAATAAGAGTAATTTAAAACAAAATCGGAGTAAGCTTACACGACGAAATTGGTGCGAGCTTACACCATTGAAAAGTATTCATTCACCACAAAAAATTTGTACAAATGAATTTCAGTCAATAAAGCATATAATTTTATGGTGAAACTTATGTTATTGCTAGATATATAACATTGCACAAAACAGTAGGCATTTTTGGTATGTTTGGATATTTTTTGGAGTTTTATACCTAAGACAAACTTTGTACCAGTGCGAGACTCGTTCTTGCAATCTTAACTTATCAGGAGCGTCACTTTATCAGCTAGTCAACGTGGGCCTCATAACCTTTTCCATTTCTCGACTTTCATGATTGCGCTTGCAGTCGGTGGAAAAGTAGCTAGCCTCTTTGTGGAAGGATGCTTACATAATTTGAGTTTAATTGATTTAGACTTCCACCAGATTTTGAGTAAAGTTACCCGAGCAATAATGATACTGCCGGATTCTTCGTTTTTTTAGGATATATTTCTTTTTTACAATTTTAAGGAATTGTTATATTAGTTTTGAATTATCGTCGCACTAGAGCTACACGAGGGCAATTGGCGACGGGCGTCATAATTTAGAACAACAGTCAACTGACGAGACGACACCTGAGTAGGCACCCAACGCAACCGTTAAGGGCGACATCGTACGCAACGACGGGACTTTGGAGCATATTTAACTTACACTCCCTCTGCAAGGGGTATTATTCGACGGACATTTTTGGCTGCACGGGCCGTTTATATGTCAGCAGTTATTTTGGCAATCCCCGGATCTGAACCTGGGACCTTCCACACGCAAGACGAACGCCTTAACCGGCTGGGCTCCACAGCCCCTTTAAAGAATTGAAAAAATAGGGAAGTTATAGGTATTGACATCGTTAAGATTTTCGACCGTTTAATTGTACTATTCAACTTCCATTCGAACAATTTTACATTTTCCTAGTTTTTTTTTTCAAAAAAATAGCCGCACAACGAAGTTTTCTCTTGTCTTTTTCAGAATACTACTCTGATAGTCTACTTCTGCTATATACTTTACACAGTATATCTGTCCGTAGTCCAACCCGCTATGTACAACTTCAGTTCTAAAGACCGATTTTAAGAAATTCTTTTAGCTTCGACACTACGTTTATAACGTAAAAAGTGGAAGGTATTATAATCGTTCAGTCCGTCTGTCTGTCCGTCTGTCGTCTGTCTGTCCGTCTGTCTGTCCGTCCGTCTGTCTGTCCGTCTGTCCCCCACTTTCACAGAACGAGCCGCAAGTCGCACAAACAAGTGGGATACGTCATTTTGAAGCAAAAAATCAGACTAGGCTACATTCCAAATTTCATTAAAAAATTTAAATTGGAAGTATATTTAATATTTAAAAAACTAAAAATTTAATCTGCATTGAAATAACATGCAAATTCCATTTTTATTCAATATTTTCACTGTTGCCATTTCGTTAAACGTACGAGAAACTTTATTTAAAATAAAATAAAACTTTTGAAAGAATATTTATTTATGTGATATAATTCAGTTAGGATTGTTGTAATATCACAATAGAGTTCTTTTGATGGTTCATTATATATGTATGAAGAATGATGCATAAAGAATTCTAAATTTGCATTAAAAAAATGTGCAAAGTTTCGCTTTTATTTATTATGTGAAATGTTTTGATTCTATTTAAAAAAGAATATTACATATTCATTCTTTGAAATATAAATTAATTTTCGCAAACGATAATAATTATTAAAGAAATAATTATTGAATTTCCGAAATAAAATAAATGAAACTAGTCAAATTTAGCGTTAAAAGTTAATAGTAGAATTAATATTGTGTTTGGCGACTTTTTTTCCTGTTGAACACAAATTTTGTGTGGAAGCGGCCTGAGTGACAGATTCTGTTACAAACTTACTTGTTTTATAAAAAAAATGCATGACATTTTAAATTTTTCAAAGATATCCCCAACCTTTTATACATTTGTCCGTTTGTCTATAAGACCTTCGGTGAGTATTCGAGCTCAAAAAAAGAACGCCATTTCAGTTTTTCCAGAACTTCTTGTTTATAATTAAAAAATAGCAGTAAAACGAAGTTCCTCTTTTCAGAACCCTGTCGACCACCGCCCTAAAGTGCTGTCTCTGGATCCCCGAAGGACTTCCCTCTCCCCTACAGAGATCCGAAACGTGGCTGGCCAGAAGACGGCGGTATTCTGCAGGAAGATGAACACCTGGCTCGTCATGCCCCCCTCGCACAGTAAGTCATCTCGCGCGTGTTGTACTCGTCATCTTAAGGGGACATGAATTTTTAGCTACAACTCAAACTGCAGCAAAAACCACTCCAGGGTCACTAAACGTCCAAGTTAAGGGAGGAGTTGGTTGTCAGTCTCTACAATAGATCAGTGACACGCCAGACACGCCCCACCGCGCTCTAAACCCCCCAATTATGTTCTGAACAAAACGAGGCCTGCTTCGACATTGAAAAAGTCACCTTTGGGTTTAGGATTGAAAAAGGTTTTTCGTGTGTATAGATAGATAGATTGGAGTCATGTAGTCATGCGTTCGTGTTAGGTTCGACTGTACTGACAGGTCTGTCCGTTATACACTGGCATTAATAAAATATATTTTTTACTGTTTAAATGATATCAAATTAAACTGAAACATTATACAGATAACTTTTTGTTCTTTGTCTCATCTTAAGCCCCTGTCACACGTGCTAGTGAACCTCAGGTTTTCGGTCTCCCTAAGTAAACAAGTGAATTCCGAAATTTGGAGAAAACCTGCATAAGAGGGTTGGGCCCTGTCACACGTGCCTGTGAACCGCAGGTTTTTTTAAACCTTTATTAGGCTTTTTGGAGTGAATGAGTGGAAAAGTTCCGTGTATTTTATGTGTTGCTATTTGATATTTACATCACACACAGAATTCGTCTTTTATTGTAAATATTTTCAAAATTTCATTGTGTATGTCAGAGTGTTTTCAGTATTTTCCCCAAAAAGGTCAATAAAAATCTATTTATAAGAAAATTAATGTAAACACGAAGGCAGAAACTAACCCCACTGAGAATAGAATTGCAATACGGCTATGCGTGGGTGGGGACGAGGGTAAAACAAGAAGTTCATAAAGAACTAAAATAGCCTACTTTCCTGTTACTTAAATACTTACTGAAGTTCTAATCGGGAAAAAAAACTAGGTTCCTAAAGTAAATATCACCAACAGCCGTTTCTACACTAGATTTATACACATTAGAAAAAAAAATCGAAACACAGCACCCAGCTATAATTTAAACTTCTAAAAGCCAAAAACAACTATTTTCCTTAATATTCGTTCGCAAATTAATTAAATATTATTTATCATCTGCTCGTGATTTATTTGTAGTTCGAAGAATAAATATTTATTAATAACAAAAGTAATGAAACTACTCCGAACTGCATTTAAAAATAAGAAATGTAAATTAAAACTAAGCATAATTGCATGCAAAAGTATGCCTTGCCGCTTTCTTGGTAGATAATTAATGAATAATCAAAGAATCAAATTGTTCTACATTTTATGACGTCATTCCAAACTGATTCATGAAAATATTATTTTGCTTCAAATATGTTTAAATAAAGTTTCTCATGCCATTGTTGATTTGGCAACAGTGACTTAAATGACTCAAAATTGAATTTCAATGCTAATTCAATGGGAAATTCGCCGACAGATAGTAGATTTATGTCCGTCCGGACGTACAGACAGACGGACAAAAAGTATGAAAGTTGGGTATCTGAGGTCATAGCTTTCTAACAAAAAAAGAATTTTTAAGATCCGATGATTAGAACCGATTTTGGAAGGGGGGTACAGACAGACAGACAAACGGACAGACAGGCGGACAGACAGACGGACAGACATACGAACAGACAGACATACGAACAGACAGACAGATGGACATCAACCGCATTTCAATACCTACAGTGATTTAAATGACTCAAAATTGAATTTCAATGCTAATTCAATGGGAAATTCGCCGACAGATAGTAGATTTATGTCCGTCCGGACGTACAGACAGACGGACAAAAAGTATGAAAGTTGGGTATCTGAGGTCATAGCTTTCTAACAAAAAAAGAATTTTTAAGATCCGATGATTAGAACCGATTTTGGAAGGGGGGTACAGACAGACAGACAAACGGACAGACAGGCGGACAGACAGGCGGACAGACAGACGGACAGACATACGGACAGACAGACATACGAACAGACAGACAGATGGACAGACAGACAGATGGACATCAACCGCATTTCAATACCTACAGTGATTTAAATGACTCAAAATTGAATTTCAATGCTAATTCAATGGGAAATTCGCCGACAGATAGTAGATTTATGTCCGTCCGGACGTACAGACAGACGGACAAAAAATATGAAAGTTGGGTATCTGAGGTTATAGCTTTCTAACAAAAAAGAATTTTTAAGATCCGATGATTAGAACCGATTTTGGAAGGGGGGTACGGACGGACAGACGGACAGACGGACAGACAGACAGACAGACAGACGGACAGACGGACATCGACCGCATGTCAATACCTACTTTTTCATTTTTTTAATTCTTTCGAATTAAAAAAAGAAAAAGTAGGCTAAAAATGCACAAGGTCAAGGGTCACTGGCATTAATAAAATATTTTTTTTACTGATTAAATGATATCAAGTTAAACTGAAACATTATACAGATAACTTTGTAGAAAATATAAAGCTGCTTAATTAGAGCAAAGAATTAAAATATACTTAACTCATATAAATATAATAGTTGTTTAAAATATAACTAGACAAATGCAAAAAAACCCACTTTTTATTCAATAACATAAAAGATAATTGCAATATATATTTCCATAGAACAATTGGGAATCAAAGGTTACAATTTTGTAAGGAGAATAAGGATCCACAATATCGCCACTTTAATACCAGTAAATTGAATACATTAACTCCATAGATTCCAGTTTTCCATCACATCGAAGTACGCGTTCTTATTTCCATATTCAGATATCAGTTCATTCTAAATCTATCTGTCAAATCTTTCTGCTATCTAAGTATATCTATCTGTGTAATCTGTCAAATCTTTCTGCTATCTAAGTATATCTATCTGTGTAATCTGTCAAATCTATCTGCTATCTAAGTAAATCTGAGTAATCTGTAAATTCAATCTGCTATCTAAGTAAATCTATCTGTGTAATCTGTCAAATCTTTCTGCTATCTAAGTATATCTATCTGTGTAATCTGTCAAATTCAATCTGCTATCTAAGTAAATCTGAGTAATCTGTAAATTCAATCTGCTATCTAAGTAAATCTGTCTGCTGCTAATCACCATACTGATTGGATTTCGCACTCGATGATTCTGGATGACTCTTCAACGTCCGTTCACTTTCCTTTCAAGTCACTGAAGTATTTTGCGGTTGACGTATTATATATTTTCTTTGAGTTTGCCTATTCTGAATACCCATGCCCTTAATTTGTTTTTTTCTTTTTTTTTGTTAAGTGAATATGTCATTTCTGGACATTTCACAACTGGAATATCTTTATCTTTGCAGACCTAAATTCTAGCCCTAAGAGCTTTGAATTTCCTTGGAATGCAACGTTTTATTTTTGATGTTGCCGTTTCTGAAATACAAAAAAATTGTTTTTAGCATATATCTATATACATAAAAGGCAACTTCCGTTTGTTTGTATAAGACACGAGATCTAAAGAACCACGCAACAGATCGTCACGAAATTTGGCACAAAAATTCATCTCATCTCCGGAACAAACATAGGCTAAGAATTTTTCGAATCAGACCATTCCTTCTATAGTTTTCGAACATTTTTTTTCGAATTTTCTGAAAAAACTACACCACTTTGGCTCAAATCCGATCTTTTTTTACTTTCCTGATGCCATCGGCTGAAAAAATTAAAACTTTTAACGAAAACGTTTAAAATTGAAAATGTTTATTTTATTCTGTTGCCATTACCTTCAGAAACTAATTTCATTATTTGAAAAATAATTGACATGTTTCAAGTGACGTAATTCCGCCAGTCTTCATTCCCGGATTTTATTGTGGGTTTATTTGATGATTTTTTTTATTGATTTTTCTGTTGAGTGCATATGTATGTATGCATATTTAAGCAATAAATGCATAGAGTTAAGCTATTACTGAACTGTGATGGTTAATAAAGGCCATCGCACTAGAGCTGCATATTAGTGTTTTATGTATTTATTTTTTCGCCAAATACGTTGCCAAACTCGCCAAATTATTAACTAAAATTTTCCATTTTTAATTCTTACTGATTATTTTTTACTTAAATATGTATTATTTTTTAATTTGAGCTTCTTATCAAAGGTATTTTTGAAATTAATATTAATCATTTCTATATCCAAGTTGGGTAATCAAATGGAAAATTACTGGGTAATCTTCATATCTTATGTAACTAAAATGAAAGAAAAAATAGTTAAATTGACTGTTAAATTATTTTTCCACCTCTACCCGTGCAACGTCGGGTATAACAGCTAGTATGTAATAAAACAAAATATCTAAAGAGAAAAAAATGCATCCAGTTATTTAACAAGGTGTTTGAACCTATATTATTCAACGTTATTTTATAGTTAGAATGTGAATAAAAAAATCGATTATTCAGAAAAGTGCAATAGATTATTTGCCATTCCTATTTATTTATTAATGGATTTAAGTAAAATTATTTGAAGAAAATGTTTTCTTGGAAAAAAAAGTAACGACATACTTTTTTAAATGTATTATTACACTATTATTTTATCGTAATTATTTATTCACAAGCTTAAAAAAATTGGAAGTCTAACCAAAAGCTAAATTAAAAATTTCAAAAATACTACTTTGTGTTTAAAACTTTTAAAGAAAGTCAATGAGACAGTCATATTTTTTAATTTAAAAATTGAATGGATTGAATACGAAAGTAAATCTTACTTGTCTTTTTCCACATATAATCTTTAGGCATTCTGTGGAATGAGGCGACATTTTTCTCGCTAAAGAACGGGTGCTTCAGAGCGACACTAGCGTCCATTCTTTTGTATGGAGATTTACGCAGAAAGCGATGCACGCAATCCAGAGCGATTTTTACTGCGACGTCATCCACATCTTCAAAGACTGACTTGACTCTTTTGAAGAACTCTTCCTTCTGTTTTAAAAGGAGAAAAAAATCACGTTAATTTGTGAGTGTGCAATAAGTAATGGAAGTGTAAAGTAGTACTCTCTGAGGTAGCATCTTTCGACTTCTAAGTGACGCATAAGATAGGAAAGAAAACAGTTTTCCAGAGTAGTTACTACAGAGTGTTTAACGCAAAGTTACGTCATAAAACTGGGGGCGCCAAGTGCCTCCTCTGTATATATGGAGTGACGTTTAAAGAAACAATGAATAAAAATACACCAAAATCGAGTTATATTACACCAGAAAATGGAGTAAGCCTACACTGGAAAATGGAGTAAGTTAAACCCCCAAAAAATTAAAAATCGAGATCACAGATTACCACTCCTACATTTACCTTGAAAATTAACTGCTTTTACAAATTTATAATATTAAATATATCAGTGAAAAATTCTAACACGATATTTTGTGGTTAAATACAAAAGTCAAATTTTGTTCTAAGGAAAGAATCGATATTACAACTATCTAATTATGAAAAATAAGAAGAGGTCACATTTATTCTCTGCTCAAAGCAGCCTTGAAATAATCTGCAATTTTTTTTATATATTTTGTTTCAGAAAAAATCCTTATTGATGCGTTTACGCTTGTAGTCTATTGAAGAATACACGAATACAATTTTGTAGAACGTTTCTCACATAAAAAAAATTGAATTCAGTCAACTTATTTCAAAGTACTTTACAACTTTTGTAGCAAAATTCTGATATTTTTTTCCTTTTAACTAATACATCGACATTTAAACTGCGCATCATCCTCATTTTTTTTATTTAAAACTAGGTAAGAAAATGTTTTTTTTTAACAAAGAGAGTTTTTAATGACCGTATTATTAAATTTCTAAAAAAAAAACATATAAAATAAACTAAAAGTATTTTGACAAGAATAAAAATTACCTGTAGAACTTTGAAAAGAACCGGATATACTTGTGTATGCCAATTTTCTCCTGTTTCCACTTCAACCAAAGGAAAATAAGCCAGCAATTCTAACAACATGATTCCGAAACCCCAGAGGTCACAACCTTTTTCGTATGGTATCAGAGGGTCCGACCCCAAACTAATGCAGCATTCTGGAGGTCGGAGTTTAAGAGGCATTCCCAGATCAGAACTGAAAAAAAAAGATGAAACATTACTCAATTTCTAAGTTCATTACTAAATTAATTAAGTTACACCTACTTTGTCAGATAAAACTCGTCTACTAACACCAAAATGTTCCTTATTTTGCAGGTATAATTTCCGTTTCATCTATAGACATCATTTTTTAGTAAATTCTAAGCTTTTTGCAGGGTACAAGAATGTCTTTTAACGCGAAGGTGTATTCCTCATTTTCAATGCGATTCTTTTCTGTGTGCTTCCACCTTGTTGATTTCTCAGTGGTCGAGTCGGTCCTTCACCCGTCAATTAAAATCTGTTACTCAATGGTTATTAACACCGATGAAACGAATGAAAAATGAAAGAAACGAGTCACGTCAAGAAAAATGCTAATGAATGCTTTATTAATGGATATTTTCCCTTTTGAAAGGAAAGAAAAGTGACCATTCGATTAGCAAAACTTTCCGTTCTATGCAAAATTTCAGAATTTACTCCTTAACGATCGGTAAATTTTCCGAAAAACTGTCATAAAAGTGCCTATAGCGATATAATTGGGGCTTTTATGCTGAAAAATCCAGCCATTGGCCTTTTAATTGAAGGATTTAAGTTATAATTCAAACAATTAGGTGGACACTGAGTACTTTTCTTACCCTTTAGTTCCACTTTTTTTTACTTAAAGTTAATCTTGAATCTTTTTGACTGATTTACAAAAAACATCTTTTTTTCTAAATATTAAGGGGGAAAAAGGAATATAAATTTAATTTAAACTATTTTCAAAATTTACTGTAAAAAAAATTTAATCGAAATTATTCATCTTAGAAAACTGAAGAAAATTCAAGAAAATGCTAAAATTGTTTAGTAATTTGATAATTTTTCTATTCTTATTGAAAACGAATTTAACAAAGACAGATTCTTCCATTCAATTAGCTAAATTCCGTTCTATGCAAAATATCGGAAGTTTACAATGGAATATGGGGTGGAAAACCAGCTTGCCCTTTGTTGGAGGCATTGTATTTAGACTTATTGGTGCGTTACAACTGAACACTCCACCTATTGTGGTTGCATTTTTTTTATTTAAGTTAATTTTAATCTTTTTGACGTTTTACTACAAAACACTCCAGCCCGAAAAATTTACGGGAGCGAAAAGGAAGGAGTTATTTACATTACAACAGCATATGGAAATTTACCTAAAAATTAATCCATACATGATGAACAATATTAATCGAAAATATACTTACACATAAGTGAGATTGTTTGTGTACGCGCCAGCGATACAACCAAAGTCGCATAATTTGGCTCCGTTTGCATCGATTAGAATGTTATCCGGCTTGATGTCTAAGTGGCACAAGTTCTGGGAATGGAGGTAGTTGAGCCCTCTCATCGCATCAACCAAGTACTTCTGTATTTCTTGGAAGGACAGTTCCATCTCATTCACGAGGTACCACAGATTACTCTCCATAAGTGGACTAATGAAGACTTGGCAATCATCACTTGGAAATGTCTGAAATAAGTGTATAATTATGGAAACAAAACTGAAATATTATTTCTTAGAAGCTAATTTATCTATTGTTTAGCAAAACACAATATTTTTTTCATCCTCAAAATATGTTTTCTCAATGAGTTTTTCTTTCTCGAAATGTGTTTTATTTTTCAATGTGTTTGTTTACTTTCTCCAAAAGGTTTCGATGCTTAGAATTCTAGAACTGCTAAAAGATTGAGCAATCATGCCACTTTACGTTTCTGATTCTGACACAAACATATATATGCTGCATCTAAACGACATTGGTTCATTGAGTT